>JARHVA010000905.1:0-542500 GCA_037957365.1 Torreya grandis | reverse complement strand
AGCAAGAAGATGTAACACACCATCCTGGTAGGAGATGTTTGACATCCCCATCATAACCAAAATTATAGCCATGTTTTTCCTTTATCCATGCCATAAGAAATGTTTTATCGACCAACATTTCATTATATGACACTAAAATAATACTAAGGAGCTATCTAAGTCATTATGGCATTAGATGGCCATACACATACTTCAACTTAGGATACCATTCCATGATTAAGATTCATGACCATTTATTAACAACCAAACCAAATATTTTTAGCCTTGGCAAAAGGTCTAACAACTCCAAAACTATTTGTATTTAGCATATACCAATGGTATACCACCGTTTCGACATAACTCTACAAATATTATTAAATTCAACCATCTGTATAGGCGTGACTTTATAAGTTTTAAGGAAAAAAAACATTACAGGTCATGGAAATAAAATTTTCACACCTCAATAAATGCTAATAAAAAACTTTAGTTACCCTCCAATCACACCTTTTACAGCTATTAACTTATGTAAGATTGGTTGATTTAATAATTTTTTACTATTCAGATAAAAAAATTTGCTAGATAATCGATTCCTAGTTAGATATCCCTCTTATTATGAGGGGAACATTACCAAATGATGTTGCAAATTTCATGACATCAATTACAAATGTACAATCTCATCAAGATTTTAAATATATTCCCAAATCAAAAATAATGTCTTTACCAACACACATCATGTCTTACACATAACTTAATAAGAATTAATTATAGAATTCTATCACATGTTATTAACTCATTTTGAATAGTTACTTCCAAACTAATAGTTACTATTCATGGGATAGTGTAGTGTCCCACACTATCCACATTGAATAATAGGATAAGCCATCTTAGGCCTTTACATGCAACCTAAAGGTTCATCATATGCTCTCCAACCACTTTTTGAGCTCACGTAATGGTTATGTTGTTCCCAAAATCCGTCACTTGTTTTTGGGACAACATATCAACTATTTTGGTCCTGCAGGCCAAAATTCTCTCTTCCCTTCTCAAAAAATGTTCTGAGCACTCAAGTTCTTCAATTATTCAAGTATTTTCAGTCAAGGGACTCACAGGTTCAACGGGTTCAACAACTTCAATAGGCAGGCTCTCATAAAGAAACAACTTCCAAACACTTAGGCATTTTCAAGGCTGGTTCAACGCTGAGGTTCAATCAAAAGGTCCATCGGTAGGCTTCAAACAAATGGAATGAACCATTGAACCTTGCTTTAGCAAGGTTCAAAGTTTCAACGAGTTTAAAGGTTCAAAAAGAGTTAAGCGCTCAATGAGTTCAAAGAAGTTCAACCGCTTCGAAGAGTTCAATGAGTTTGAAGACTTCGGCAAGTTCTAAAGTTTAATAAGTTTGGCAGAATTAAGGAAAAGAAGGCGTAGAAGAGTGAAGGTTGAACTGTTGAACCGTTGAACCTTGAACTAAAATGGTTCAACGAGTTCAAAGGTTCAATGATTTCAATAAGATCAAAAGACTTAAAAGAAAGGAGACTTTGAATAAGAAAGATTGAACCATTGAACCTTGAACCAAAAAGAGTTCAAATTTCAAAGGTTCAATGAGTTCAATAGAAAAGAAAAGGATCTAAAAAGTTTGAAGGAACAAAAGATTCAAAGAAAGAGAATGAACTGTTGAACCTTGAACCTTGAGCCAAAAGAGTTCAAAGTTCAAAGGTTCAAAGGTTCAAGGAATTTCAAAATTTGAAAGGAAGCTTCGAGCAAAGGAAGGAAGTAGAAGATTCCAAAGATAAGTTCGAAGAGATGGTTCAACCAATTAAACCAAGGAACCGAGTAAACCAAGGAGTCGATAGGACCGCCCGAACCATTGAACCAATGAATTCCAAACGTTCAAAGGTTCAAGGTTCAAAGTGGTTCAAGTGACCAGTGACATCCCTGTAGATGTCAAATTTAGGGTAATAAAATATCTATTGTTTTTCAAATATGGTGTAGACCTGAAAATAAACTCAGTGATCGGCCAAAGAAGAAGCCAAAGGAGCCAACAAAAATTGAGAAGATAACCCGAGAGCTCAGATCGCCAATGAAGGATAAGACGTGGCAATGAAAGAGGGAATGATGCAAAAAGACCAGAAATATCTGCACAAAAGTTATTCTAGTAGGTGAAATAGTCCACTAGGTGGACATCAGAGATCGCAAGCACTCAAAGATGTGGCCTATTTTTCTCCATTGAGTAAAGGCGAAGTGGACAACTGTGCACATATCAGGAAAAGGACCAGGTGGCCCATACTTCAAAAGGAGACATTTGAGATGAATTGGCATGCCACAGTTAAGGTCAATGCCCTGTTCCATCATGGCCCCTTGATAGAACTAAAAATGCATTCAAGGCATTAAATGTAGCATGGGTCATTTCCATGAAACAAAGTGCCCAAGTCTTTATGGGAGTGCTATATATTGTAATATCTTATTTTATGCAAAGGCGATCTTTTTGTTATCAGAAGCAAAACTCTACCCAAATTGAAAGTCATTACTAAGACTTTGAGCTCAGATTGTTAATCATATTTCATTATTTAAATGAGAAAATAAGTGATTTTTCAGACTTTGTGCTGTTGAGGAAATTGTTCTTATGTCTATTTATTGAATGCATTCTTGTCCATTTAATTAAATAAGTAGAACTAGTGGAAGTAATCAGGAAGGTGTCCTGAAGCCGACTGTGGAGAGACTTTGTGTTGCCACAATTGTCTTTAGTTTATCTATTTTTGATTTTTTTGTAAAGGATCTTGGGACAACTTTGTGCCCTCATTGTCCTTTGTATTTCACTCTTTGGCAGTTGAGGTGGAGACTTTGTGCTACACCTCATTCTCCTGGTTATTGCACCCTGTTACATTTACTTGTCACTACTAGAAATATTCATGTTGTTTGCTGAACAACACTTTTGAAAGAAGAGAAGTGCCTTCTATCATTTCACTAGGATTTCTCCTTTGATTTGTGAACATCATCTCTAAAAAAAGAGAGATGGATGGTGTTATCCTACCCCTGAGTGTTATTTTCTACTTATATATATTATATAGCACCTTATAGTTATAGGGAACCTCCCCTTGATGAGAGGAGAGATTTTTCCCCTTTTGATGTGGTCAACCTGCACATTTGGCCAATAAATCTCCCTATGCTATGGTTGAAACACCTATTTTTCCCATTAGTTAGCTGGTGAAAAAATATTCACCCAACAGTTTTTAGTGACTCCGCTGGGGAAGAGCGAGCAGTTTCAGTTTTTTTCCTTATCCATTTTCTTCTCTATTCCAAGTCCTTTTCCATTACCATTTTCCTCCACCTTCATGCCAACAATTTTTGGCAACTCTGCTGGGGACACAACAATTTTGTGCAATTTGAAGCCTCAAGCTTTAGATTGAGCATCACTTGTGTCTTATCCATTATCATTATAGCCTTATCCATTTCCATTATATACTCTGAGCTGCAAAACTAGAGATGTTGGAGATCGAGCATTTCATTTCAAAAGTTAATTCTCTGCCAGCTTCATGCTAAGAATTTTTGGCGACTCCACTGGGGAACGACAAACATTTTCAATCCTTTTCTTGTCCATTCAAATTGAAGCATTTCATATCATTGGGGAACGACGAGAATTTCCAATCCTTTTCCAGTCTATTCAAATTGAAGCTTTTCATATCACTGGGGAATGATGTGAAGTAAGAAAGAACACTGTCAGCTTCATGCCAACAATTTTTGGTGACTCTACTGGGGAAGAACAAGTAGTTTCAGTTCTTTTCCTTATCCATTTTCTTTACTGGGGACACAACAATTTTGCACAAGTTAAAGCCTCAAGCTTTAGATTGAAGCATCACTTGTGTCTTATCCATTATTATTATAGCCTTATCCATTTCCATTAGATACTCTGAGCTACAAAACCAGAGAAGCTGGAGATCGAGCGTTTCATTTCAAAAGTCAATTCTCTGCCAACTCCATGCCAACAATTTTTGGTGACTCTGCTAGAGAAAAATGCACAGTTTGAAGCCTCAAGCTTCAAATTGAAGCCATTCCAATTCTTTTCCATTTTATTATACAATTTGGTAGCTCCACACTACACAAGAAGCCAAAAATATCAAGGTGTTATTGACCTTATTTTTGAGTTGGTGCAACAGAGCAATTTTGATTTGTTTCCTCCATAACCTCACCTTCAACAAACTATGAATCTTCCTCCTACCAACACCAGGTCACCAACACAAGGTAGAGCTTCTTTTTCCTCTGCTAGCAGAGCTTTGCTCGTACATACACCACTCATATTTATTATCCCCCCTTTCTATAGTCATACAATGGCAGCTCAAGGCCCCTAGGGTAACTCTTTTGGCCCACTCAACTTAACTCCACCTCTACATGAGCTAAAACACAGTTCAAGGAAGAATTTCCCCAAATTCTTTGGTGATGGGAGAGTTCATTTTGATGAACATATTGTAGCCTTTAGCATAGCTTGTGGTGTGATAGGTGTGGAGTTTGAAGACGTAGCAGTCAGGCTATTTGTAAAGACATTCAAAGGTGCTGCTACAGACTGGTTCTATCATTTGTAGGCCCAGACTGTGACTGACTGGAACACCCTCAAATCAAAATTTGAAGCTAGGTTTAAGCTTACAAAAGATGTGCATGACCTACTGGCCTAGCTCACATAGATGAAGAAGGAGCCTCATGAACCTATGAGGGACTTCATTGCCAAATTTGACAAGTTGAGGAACATGATTCCTACAATTGCTCAGCCAATAACTGAGAATCTCAAATGCTTCTTCATCAACTCTCAACTGCCTAAAGTGAGTTTTCTACTGAGATGTGCTGGCCACATAGACCTTGCTATAGCTCAGGACTTGGCCACTGAGGTGGAAGATGATCTCATCTTGGTAGGGAAGATAAGGAGAGATCCTAACAGAGGTAAATCTTCTTCATCCTCTGAATATCCATCTACAGGCACCACTGATCCAATGGTGTAGAAGCTGACAAATGAGTTGCTAGCTATCAGGAAGTAAATGGTGCAAGGGATGTCTTTTGATCCTTCATATAGAGATATACCAAGGAGAACATTTCCCAATTAGTCATACCAAGGCAATGCTACCAAGAATCAAGGGTAGCCAAATCGCCTTCCTCCCCCATATGGGAAGCTTGCCATTGAAGCACCTCTAACCAATTCAGTAGTTGTATATCTTGAAATAGAATCTAATTTCTCTTTCCAGCTTGAATTGAACTAAGAAAATGATGTTGATCTCTTTGTAGTAGACCAAGAAGAATCAACTAGCGACTCCAACATTAGTTTCTTGAATTACCAGGATGAACCCAGAAGTAAAGGTGAAGTAGTTGATGGATCATACGCTATATTCACTCGGTCCCAGGAACCAGTCAGCCTAGCAAGCTGATAAGGGAAAATTAGGGGAGCAATCTCAACCAGTAATTTCAATTGCTAAATGGGGGACTACTCTAATTTTTCAATCAAAGGACCCGATAATCACTAAAAAAGTAAGTACCCCAAATGTTCTTGCACCTTCTGCTTCAAATTCACAGATTGTTAGGTTGTGGAGCTAAAAGCTTCACTAGGATGCAAACAGGAGAAGTCACGGAGGATGCAGAGTTGCAGAATTAGTTGCAGGAGAAATGGCGTCGGTCTGATCAACTGACGTCGGTTAGATAGCAAGAGGAAGCAACTGGCGTCGGTTACCAGTCGGCTGACATCGGTCTTGGAGGTGCCGACGTCGACAGCCTGTGTGAGAATAGGCAGTTTGCATGACGAATCTGGGAGAGTCTATTTTGAGACTGTTAGTTTGCATGTTGAAGGCTAGTCATAATCTTGAGTTGCGAGTCTAGTTATTGTAATTAGGTTAGTCTAATTATTGTAAGCATGAGATCTATATATGGACTCATGGGTTGTATTGTAAATGTGTGCTAGAAAGCCATAGAGCTTTTAGAGAGAGCTAGTGTAGCTCCTCCTAGTTCCAAGGAGTGGTGGGTGTGTATGATCAGGGAGAGTTGCAAGGTCTGCAAGGTCAAGGAGCTGATCCACTAGGGTACTGGTTGAAGAATCATAAGGACTTGGTGAGGCAAGGACAAGGGTTCTTCAGGGGTGTAGAGATGTCTACATGGTGAGTAAGGTCTAGTGATTTGTAGGTAGCAGAGAGCAGGGGATCTACTTAGAGTACGGATGTGTACTTGGTGAACTGACAGCGTGTCACTGACTAGTTGGAGAGGTGAACATAAATTCTATATTGGAGTTGATTGTTGGGACCGAGAGAGAGAGGGAAGAAGGTCTTGAGGTGTGGCGAACCTTTGAGGTGGAGGAAGAAGTGGCATCTTCCTTATTGTATATTCTTCTATGTATATAATACAATTGTGTATTGTCTCTTAATTCCTGTGTTGTTTCATATTTCTAGTTACTTATTGATTCTGGTATAATTCCATGTTTAGTTGCTAATACAAGAAGTAATCACATGTGTTCTAATTGGTAGAGTAAGATCCTGACTCAGTAGGGATCGGAGCATGTTTATTGTTCCTGGGTTTCCCTGACACGTGGTATCAGAGCTTTTGGTTGGGTTACTAATAGGTGGTTTCAGATCTGGTAGTGTTTGTTGATTACAGGTTGCTCACAGGGGTTTCTGATTGAGTGGGAGTATAGTAATGGCAGAAGGAAGTAAGCTACGAATGGAGAAACTGAATAGCACGAATGGTCTGATTGATGGAAAGAAAGAGCAGAGAAAAAGATATTGTTGGTTGGTAGCAGATCAGCATGAAGGAACTGAAGATGCAGATGTTGCAGGTGTTGTTGCACAGGATGCTTTGGGAGGTTTCTTGGATAAAGTTGAGTCTTGGATAACAGATTATGTTGCCTCTTTCCATGCAGCCCCAGGGAGAGGAGCTGGTGAGCCTTGCCAAAGAATTGGCAAAGGGGAAGTGAAGCTGAAATTACAGATGGAGGACACACAGTGGTTGAAGGAAGTCATGCAGGTACCAGTCTTGGAGATGGGTCTAATTTCTTCAAGAAATTTGGGTGATGGGAGATGTACTGTAACTCTCACAGCGGATACACTTGAATTAGATGGTGGTAAGAAAGTAGGTATCCTTTATCTATCTACTTATATTGCTGATTCACCCTCTGTTGCAGAGATGTGGCTTCATAGGCTTAGTCACATATGTAGAAGGAGAATGCAAGTTCTGAAGTGGAAGACATATGTTTTTGACAAGCTAAAGAACTGGAAAGCCTTGGTGTTCATGGAGGAGATGACAGACAGAGATCAGGTGAGAGAATTGATTTACTCTGAGCAAAGCAAGGTTGATTTGATTAGGACTTTGATCCATGGAGAGCTCACGGGTAAAAAGTTATCACTCACAGACGAACACAGGTACTGACATCGGTCACACAGTAACCAACGTCGGTAGAAAGGATATCAGCGTCGGCCAGGGAGACGACGTCAGTAGTCAGGGTCAGTGCAGGGAACCGACATCGGTCGGGAGCAGACTGGGAGATGGCCGAGATCGATCACTTGAACAGATATTGGGCAGACAGTGAGTCTCAAACGCTCATGTGGAGGTCAGAAAGGGTAAGTGAACCTCATATTCATTGTTCACCTTATTTATATTTCTTATTGATGGTCATGAACTAGGAAGATGTGAAGAGGCAATGCAGGTAGAGTCCAGATACAGTGGGAGCTTGGCATGGATGAGGAGTATGAGTCCTTGGAGAAAAACCAAACAGGTATTTGTTGGTAAAGTTGTCAGCTGGAAGAAAGCACTGAGAGATGGATTCCCATTTTAAAGAAGAGAGTGGATGGATACAAGAGACAGAAGGCCAAGGCATAAGGTCTTGAAGAAGCTGTAGGACAGTGGTACAGGGTTTGACAGGTGGATGACTAAGCATGGCTTCAGTCAATGTCAGTGTAACTATTGTGTTTATCTTACCAGGTGGATAATGATTGCAACATTATTTTGTTACTGTATGTGGGTGATTTGCTAGCAGATTTGTACATACAGGTATTTGTTGAGCTAAGGGTAAGGTTAGTTCAGAGGTGTGTCATGAAGAATTTGGAGCAGCAAAATTCTTTGGCATAAGAGACATGGAGATTTTATCTTCAGTGGGAGCTGATGTGAAGACGGTGTTGGCGAGGTTCATTATGCAGGATGCAGAATCGGTAAGCACACCAATGGCTGGACAGTTCAAGCTTAGCTTGAAACAGGGTTCGAAATCACATGAGGTCTAGTGTAGGCCTGAATTTTCCCAATCAGTGGGGGTTGTCGAAAAGTATGGAGCCAATTCAGGGAAGGAGTGCTGGAGGGCAGTTCAGTGGGACTAGCAGTAGGGTTTCTTGTTATGCAGGGTCAAGTTCTTCACTACATGGATATGTAAGTTTGGATATGGCAGGTTACTTGAATGACAGGTATAACATCACAGTTGCGTGATGGTTGGTCTTCAGGATGGATCTTGAAGAGGGATACAAGCCAGGGAATAATTTAGATGGTGTACAGTTACAGGTACAGGTGCAAATATTTATCTCCAAGTGGGAGATTGTTAGGTTGTGGAGCTAAAAGCTTCACCAAGATGCAAACAGGAGAAGTCACAGAGGATGCAGAGTTGCAGAATTAGTTGCAGGAGAAATGGCGTTGGTCTGATCAGCCGACGTCGGTCAGATAGCAAGAGGAAGCAACCGGTGTCGGTTACCAGTCAGCCGACATCGGTCTTGGAGGTGCCAACGTCGGTAGCTTGTGCGAGAACAGGCAGTTTACATGACGAATCCGAGAGAGTCTATTTTGAGACTGTTAGTTTACATGTTGAAGGCTAGTCATAGTCTTGAGTTGCGAGTCTAGTTATTGTAATTAGGTTAGTCTAATTATTGTAAGCATGAGATCTATATATGGACTCATGGGCTGTATTGTAAATGTGTGCTAGAAAGCCATAGAGCTTTTAGAGAGAGCTAGTGTAGCTCCTCCTAGTTCCAAGGAGTGGTGGGTGTGTATGATTAGGGAGAGTTGCAAGGTCTGCAAGGTCAAGGAGCTGATCCACCGGGGTACTGGTTGAAGAATCATAAGGACTTGGTGAGGCAAGGAAAAGGGTTCTTCAGGGGTGTAGAGATGTCTACATGGTGAGTAAGGTCTAGTGATTTGTAGGTAGTAGAGAGTAGGGGATCTACTTGGAGTATAGATGTGTACTTGGTGAACTGGCAGCGTGTCACTGACTGGTTGGAGAGGTGAACATAAATTCTGTATTGGAGTTGATTGTTGGGACCGAGAGAGAGAGGGAAGAAGGTCTTGAGGTGTGGCGAACCTTTGAGGTGGAGGAAGAAGTGGCATCTTCCTTATTGTATATTCTTCTATGTATATAATACAATTGTGTATTGTCTCTTAATTCCTGTGTTGTTTCATATTTCTAGTTACTTATTGATTCTGGTATAATTCTGTGTTTAGTTGCTAATACAAGAAGTAATCACATGTGTTCTAATTGGTAGAGCAAGATCCTGACTCAGTAAGGATCGGAGCATGTTTATTGTTCCTGGGTTTCCCTGACATAGATCAGTCCTACACTCCCAAAAAACTAGAAGGATGAACTTCCTTCCCTTGTCCTAATTCATTTCAGAAATTTGACATAATTGACCATGTCAAGAAAACCAAAATGCAAATATCTGAATTTGAATTCCTGCAATCCAATCCTAAACAGTTGGATAAGCTGGTTCAATGTGTAAATAATAAAACTATCCCTATAGGACCAGCTGTTCCAAAGGTGATTCCCACATCCACCTAGAATAACCTTGTCATTACTCCTCCTGCTACTCCTGAGAAGATAGAACCATTTTATGTCTCCCTATTGATAAATGGTCACCAGCTGAACAATTGTATCATAGACTCAGGTGCATCTGACAATGTCATGCCTGCCAAAGTGGCTAAATCTCTTGGCCTCATGCTGACCAAGACTTTTGGGAGATGTTTCTCCATGGATAAAAAACAAGTACCTTTACTGAGACAAATCAAGGATGTCCAGTTTGCATTTGTGGCATTTCTAGAAAAGAGGATGAAAATGACAGTCTTGGTGGCTGACGTTCTAGCCTCCTATGGCATTCTACTTGGACAAAATTTTTGCAAGGGCATTGGTGGAGAATTAAGCATGGACCTGTCTAAGGTGAGGATTCCTATCAAAGTTGTCATGCAGAGGCTACTCCCTAAAAAGGAGGCAAAATATGTTGTCACTCAAACATCAGCACCTGAAGCCCAAATTCTGTTTGAGTCTTTAGGCAGGGGTAATTATTTTTTGTCTACTGAAGATGTTTATGTTACAGTAGATGAAAGTTTTGTAAGTGGTGATCCAAAAATTGATTCAAATAAGACATCAAAAGAATTGGTAGGGTGTAGTATAGATAAAAAAGGATCTTCCCTCTCTAATGAAGAAAAATATGATAGAAGATCAGTTTCTAATGATGTTTAGATCTTAGAATTTGATGGCAGCAATTCTTCTACCGGTGTTGGAGCTGGGATTGTGTTGATATCTCCTCAAGGAGATATTTATCCTTCTTCATACAAGTTGTAGTTCAACAACACCAAAAACACTGCTAAGTATGAATCTTTGTTACTCGGGTTGAAGGCTGCTCACGACAAACGTGTCAAGCTCCTTCATGCCAAAGGAGATGCTGAGTTGATGGTTTGTCAGGTGAAGAACCTATGTCAAGCTAAGAACAAAATATTGTGCCATTACCGCAATATGGTATGGGACTATATTGAAAGTTTTGATGCTTTCAATATATCTACAGTACCGAGAGAGCTTCATAATCATGCAATTCATTAGCTGTCCCTATAACCTTCATGGTTCCTCACCCTAATTTCAAATATAATAGGTACACTATCAAACTAGTCTTTCAACCAAGTGTGCCTGATGAAGCTAACCATTTGTAGGTGTTTGATGCTGACAATCAAATCATGTGCTTCACTAGACCAGAAGAGCAACAAGCTATGGTAGTGGACCATACTGTTATGCACCAAACTCAGGAAAAGAAACTCTTCACCAAGAGAGCAAGGATTTATGGTTTTCAGATTGGAGACTATGTCTTGCCATGGGGCAAGAAGAGAGAACCAAAAGGAGTGCACATAAAATGTGATTCCTGGTGGAGAGGTCCATTCATCAATCATTACTTCTAGGGAGAAAATGGTTTATTGTTGATTTATCAAGATAGAATGCCATTTTCACTATCTCATAGTGGGTGGCATCTGAAGCACTTCAATCCTTGAAGTATCAGATAAGATCAGCTTGTACATATGTATAATTTTTATATAGTCTTTAGTTTTGTTTGGTGCTTTTCATTTTCATTTCTTTTTGGTGCCTTTATTTTTTGGGTAGCATGACTCCATAGCCCAATGACATACTTAAAGGCATTGGATATTCTTTAATCTACTCCCTTTGATTATTTTTACAATCGATGGAAGTTCCCCAACTAGAGCTAGCTGTTGTTCCCAAAAAATTTCACTTGTTTTTGGGACAACATATCAACTATTTTGGTCCTAAAAGCCAAAATTCTCTCTTCCATTCTCAAAAAATATCTTGAGCACTCAAGTTATTCAATTATTCAAGCATTTTCAATCAAGGGACTCGCATGTTTAATGGGTTCAACAACTTCAACAGGTGAGATCTCATAAAGGAACAACTTCTAAACACTTAAGCATTTTCAAGGCTGGTTCAACACTGAGGTTCAACCAAAAGGTCCATCGACAAGCTTTAAACAAATGGAATGAACCATTGAACCCCACTTCAACAAGGTTCAAAGGTTCAACGAGTTCATAGGTTCAAAAAGAGTTAAGCACTCAACGAGTTCAAAGAAGTTCAACTGCTTCGAAGAGTTCAACGAGGAAGACTTCAGCAAGTTCTAAAGTTTAATAAGTTTAGCAGACTTAAAGAAAAGAAGGCTTTGAAGAGTGAAGGTTGAAATATTGAACCATTGAACCTTGAACCAAAATGGTTCAATGAGTTCAAAGGTTCAACAAGTTCAATAAGATCAAAAGACTTAAAATAAAGAAGACTTCGAAGAAGAAAGATTGAACCATTGAACCATTGAACCTTGAACCAAAAGAGTTCAAAGGTTCCACGAGTTCAATAGAAAAGAAAAGGATCCAGAAAGTTTGAAGGAACAAAAGATTCAAAGAAAGAGAATGAACTATCTCTTGAACTAAAAGAGTTCAAAGTTCAAAGGTTCAAGGAATTTCAAAATTCGAAAGGAAGCTTCGAGCGAAGGAAGGAAGCAAAAGATTCTAGAGATAAGTTTGAAGAGATGGTTCAACCAATTGAACCAAGGAACCGATTGAACCAAGAAGCCGATAGGACCGCCTGAATCGTTGAACCATTGAACCAATGAACTCTAAAGATTCAAAGGTTCAAGGTTTAAAGTGGTTCAAGTGACCAGTGACCAGTAACGTCCCCATAGACATTAAATTTAGGTAATAAAATATCTAGTGTTTTTCGAATATGGCACGAACCTAAAAACAAACTCAGTGACCAGCCAAAGAAGAAGCTAAAGGAGCCAATAAAAAGTGAGAAGATATCCTGAGAGCTCAGATCGCCAATGAAGGATAAGACGTGGAGATGAAAGAGGGAATGATGCAAAAAGACCAAAAATATCTACGTAGAAGTTATTCTAGTAGGTGAAATAGTCCACCAGGTGGACATCAGAGAGTGTGAGCACTCAAAGACACAACCTATTTTTCTCCATTGAGTAAAGGTGAAGTGGCTAGTTGTGCACATATCAGGAAAAGGACCAGGTGGCCCATACTTCAAAAGGAGATATTTGAGATGAATTGACATGCCATAGTTAAGGTCGATGCCTTGTTCCAACATGGCCCCTTGATAGAACTAAAAATGCATTTAAGGCATTAAATGCAGCATGGGCCATTTCCATGAAATAAAGCACCCAAGTCTTTTTGGGAGCACTATATATTGTAATCTCTTATTTTATGCAATGGATATCTTTTTGTTATCAGAAGCAAAACTTTGCCCAAATTGAAAGGCATTACTGAGACTTTGAGCTTAGATTGTTAATCATATTTCATTATTTGAATGAGAAAATAAGTGACTTTTCAGACTTTGTACTGTAATAGCTTGTGTTGTTGAGGAAATTGTTCTTATGTCTATTTTTTGAATGTGTTCTTGTCCATTTAATTAAATAAGTAGAACTAGTGGAAGTAATCAGGAAGGTGTCCTGAAGCTGACTGTGGAGAGACTTTGTGCTGCCATAATTGTCTTTAGTTTGTCTATTTTCTATTTCTATGTAAAGGATCTTGGGATGAATTTATTCCCTCATTGTCCTTTGTATTTCACTCTTTGGCAGTTGAGGTGGGGACTTTGTGCTACACCTCATTCTACTGGTTATTATGCCCTATTACATTTACTTGTCACTACCAAAAAGATTTCTGTTGTTTGTTGAACAACACTTATGAAAGAAGAGAAGTGCCTTCTGTCATTTCACCAAGATTTCTCCTTTGATTTATGAACATCATCTCTAAAAAAAGAGAGATGGATGGTCTTATCCAACTCCTGAGTGTTATTTTTTGCTTATATATATAGTATATAGCACCTTATAGTTATAAGGAACCTCCCCTTGATGAGAGGAGAGATTTGTCCCCTTTTGATGTGGTCGACCTACACATTTGGCCGATAAATCTCCCTATGCTATGGTTGAAACACCTATTTTTCCCATCAGTTCATTGGTGACAAAATATTCACCCAACAAGTTACAAGAATCAAAGTTCTACCATCTTACTACACTTACCCCATGGCAGAAAATTAAAAAGGCTACCCAAGATTCCAAAATCCACATGATCATGACTTATAATGTTCATTTGGAACATAAAACTAACATACTTTTCAATCATGCATTAAACAATACAAAAATATATTGATTCCATTATATATATATATATAGACTTATAATGTTCATTTCGAACATAAAACCAAGATAATTTTCAGTCATGCATTAAACAATTCAGAAATATATTCATTCCATAATACACACACACACACACACACACACACACACACACACACACACACACACACACACACACACACACACACACACACACACACACACATATATACACACACACACATATACATACATATATATATGCATGTATATATGTGTGTGTGTGTATACATACATACATACATATATATATATATACATATACATATATACATATATATATATACATATATACATATATATATACACACACACACACACAAGGTACAACAAGTTTATACCTCAATCATAGCATGTTTACATGCACATGCCAACTCATGCACGTATTTCAATAAGTACCTCACTAATTTACATAAACATCCAAAATGTAGGACTAGTTGGTTCTTCATAAGGCTTACACAATGAAATTTCACAAAAGATGTTTAACAACAACTTCTAAGAGGTGGTTAAAGGGAACACTTAAACATAAGGCAACCATTATGTAGGAGGGTCTCATGGCCAATATGTGGCTCTCATGGTGCACACTCTAAACTAATCAAGCAAATACCTCATGGAAAGAGGAGGAGTGGGGTTTTAACCTACAATAGACTCAACTCCTTAGCCCATACCTAGTCTAAACCATTAGGGAATAGTGTTTATTTACCCTCAACCTCATATTTGCATCGATGTTCATAGTTGAAGTAGTAATGCGGGGTTAAAAAATACATTACAACACTATACATTGACAGCTTAAACAAGATATTTGGCTTCCAAAAAGAGAGTTACAAAGCACAAGTGTTTAGATTCACAATTTATATTTTAAAAACATAAAATCACACACACACACACACACAACTAGAATATATGGACAACCAACTTGATAACACAAAAAATTCCATGAAGTTAATCACTTTCATACCTTACAAGGGTTATATAATATGAAACAACGTACATAAATGAAGGAGCTACGTAATATAAGTACACATTCAAGTGTAGATAACTATGCCAAGGTATTTTCCACATTACAATAGTCAAGCACAAGGGTCCATGAATTTCCATCAGTCCACCTGATGTTTAGATGTCATGCAAAGAACATTAGGTACCTTTCAAATGGTATCACATGATCAGTCCCAAGGATATTTAGATTATAATCACCTTCACTCAAGGAGGGTTATGTTCCAATGAGGCCTATCTAGCTTTATGAGTTTTTAGAATTTTATTGATAATGTTCATGCATCATAGATAGATGGCTCACACTACTTGATATATGAAGAGATCCCCAAGACTCTTAACTTGCTCATGCAAGTCAATCACACTCACCTATGAGGCCATTTAGGCTTAATTTTCACCCTTAAACCTCTCAAGATATCATACCTTAGCCTCATTGGATGGCTTGCTTATGCACATTATTAATGGACATTGAGGCATTATCTCAAAATTCTAACAATAAACTTAAATCATAATTTAATTAATTGACTCAATCCAACATGTCAAAGGTCAAAGGGTGATTATTATTTTGATGTAACATCAATTTGAGAAAGGGTGAGCTTAGCCAAGGCTCAAGGTGAATACAATATCACTACTATGGGGATTATAATCTCCCACTACAATAAGTTTGACCAAAACTTCTAATAAACATCCTCATGGATGTATGACATATCCAATGTCACAATAGACATCCTCAAGGATCTCAAGATGTATCCAAGATTGAATAGGCATTCCCATGGATGCATAAATTAGCCAAGATTAATTAAACATCCACATGGAAACAAGCATATCCATGATTAAAATATACATCATAGATGTAAAACAAATCTATGATTAAAATAAACATGTTAAAACTACTTAAATTCAGCCTTTTTTGGAGTTAAGAAGCCACTTGCTTCACCAATTAAACTCAAATGAGGCCAACAAGATCAATACTAACTTAGCATAAATGCATAAATTTTTAGTACCATAAAAGCTTACCTATTTTGGGATACATAATAGTTACAATCAGCCAACCAGGCAACGTATTAGACAACAAAACCTTCCTATTTTGCTTAAAATTCCAATACATTGGATGAGCCAATGCCTCCTAGGCATTATCATCACAATAAAATGATTGTATAACTTCCCCTAGTGATGTATAGTGATACCTAGGATAAGCCATAATCTATGGCTATTTACCACAACTGTTCTATAATATCATTATGAAATACTTTCTACATAACAATCTTGTTAAAATCATAAAAAGAGGTAGGGTAACTACATAACAATCTTGTTAAAATCATAAAAAGAGGTAGGGAAACCTTGCTATCCACAAGCAACTCACCCCATGGAGATGGTTTTACTCTACTAACCATCTACCTTACAGTAACATACTATTTTTTTTTTTAAATTACAAGAATGGAGTCCTTTTAAATTAAAGAATACAAGATATTCAACTCCTTACACAAATTTCTAGAAGTTTTTATCCATAGAATGAACATTGGTTAACACACCTAGAGAAATTCATAGATTACCAATAGCTCAAGACAATCCTTTTATGAGTGTAGAGGTCAATTTTTATTGACTTATCCAAACAAATCATCCCCTTTCACACCCTATTATGCCCTCTAGGTTTAGGTTGAACCTTGGATCTTTCTAGGGTCATAATGTTCCAAGCATATAAAGAAGGCTCAACCATACAAGATGACCATAGATATCGAACATTATTCCCTTGATTCTAAGAGTGAATCTTATTTCACCTAAATCCCATTGACTTGCTCATATAAGTCAATAGTTAACAAGTGGGACTTGCCCTAATGCAACTAAATTTGGGAAGGGTTAACTCCAACCAAGGCTAGAGACAATAAGAACTGACATAGGAGAAATTTAGATTCTTTTAAATCATTTTTTTGAGAGATGTAAAAGACTTTATAATATCAAGAAAATATAACACAACACCTTAACATTCATCCCAAAGGATAAGTGCTTTTGTGAATTTCTTCACAACTCTGATTGATTAGGATAACTCATTGGTTTCCATGTAAAAACTCTACAAGTCCCAGAGTTACCTAAAGAAGAAACACTACTCTGATATCAGATGAGATAACCCATAAAAAAATAGAATTGTATATCAAAGTACATTTTTGGATGTGTGTCAAATCTAAAACCTTACTTTTTGATGCAATTAATAAACATCAAACGTACTCGCATACATGCAACTAAAACTAAAAGAGGTGAATTGAGGTAATTAGCTAGAGGTAACTACATACAAAAGGTGTTATGGGGAAGCATGTTACCTTCATTTATGTTTATGAGATTCAAGGCATATCGATGTACACATACATGGATAGGACTTGAGCATCATATATGGCACTCATTGCTCCACATAGGACCATTATAGGTCCTTAACCCAAGGTAAATACCTCATTCTCCTTAGTGGGTTTTAGTTCTGCTTGAGGATGGTTAAAATTTTATGATTAGTCTAATAAAAAGAGATAACTCTAATAACCTATGTTATCATTTAGGTTAAATAGGTCTTTGTTAATAATATAAATTACTTTATTGATCTAATCTCATAATCAAGTATGATAAATCATAAACAACAACTAGAAATAAATTCACACATGCATATTTATATTACATTCTTACAAGTATACAATAGAAAATATCATAGCATAAAAGAGAGTACAACCAAAGACAGATTGAAACTCAAGGCTTTGTAGGTAATTATTAAGTGCTATTGACCAAGGTCGTTAATCACCTCATGGCCTAAAGGTCACTGCACCATTACCACAAGTTCTTTTTTAGTTCACACAAAACTCAATTAATAAGCATGAATTTTGTTATTCAAATAAATGAAAAGTGATATAGTTAGGATCAACATCATTATTCATCAAATAACTTTCATGGATAGCCTATAATTGAATCCCTATTATGACATTATATTGGCATAGCCAATGTGATATAATAAAATAAAAAAGCATTGAAACATATTATATCCAAGAGTATTTGTAATCATATATTATATAATCATTTATAAGGTTAAAGAGAAAGAACATATTCAACTCATATAGCTTCACATATATTCCAATATTTCCAGCCATACTTTAATTCAAAATATATTTAAAATAATGAACAACTATCACCTTAACCATTCATATAGAAAGGAATTCATTAAAGGAACAATCCCCTTTACAACACTTTCCAATATGATCAAACATCTAAGGTAATAATTTTTAACATGAAAAAGTACAATAAAATAAAATGTTTCAGATCTGTATAAGAATAAAAACCATGTATGCATTTGATATGTTTTGAATGAATGAGATAATTTAGAAGTACATGAATAACAGAAAATTTTAATATAATTAAATGCGTGCACCTCATACAAATAAGAATTTTTAGATGATTTTCAAGTTAAGTGGAACCCAAATAAAATGTTCCACTTAAAAAACTCTTACAAATTAATGTTGGGCATGTCATAGGATAGTAATGTAAATAAGTTTAGCCAATAGAAAAGGACAAAAGCACATGCAGTCTATAGGGATGGAAATTAGCAAGTAGGTATACCACCATCATTCATTTACACAAAATCAAATGAATTATAATACCATATTCAAATAATTCATTTTATACATTAGAGTAATCTAGCATAGTTTCAAAACTAAACTCTATATTAATTCATTTAAGACCTCCAATTAATTAATTCTCAATCAGTTCTTTTAATAAACTAACTCAGAAATGTTTACTCATTTCAAAAAAAATGTTTGATATTAAATGAGAGAATAAAAGTAATACTTTTAGATTTAATATATGTAATATACATACCTTTATACACAACCATGTATGTCTAAAGTGTGTTTTACAGGATTGGATTTCATCTATGTTTATGCATACACTAGCAACAAGTGTATTTGGACTAATCGAATAATTCCTATATAGCTAAAACATCTATGAAACTCCCATTTTCTATACAACCTCTAATGGTTACAACATCGTATATAGACAATTCACAAGTATCTATTAAAATGAATCAATGATAATCAATATTAAATTGAACTCTAATTTACTTATCAAATATAATATATATGCTTTTACATCAAGTGAACATTATGTATATGCCTGAGTAAACTTTTACTCATATTAACTAACATGATCTATTATCTATCTAAACAAGATCAGATAACTAAATCAGAATATTAATGATGTGTTAATAATATAAAAAGATTACTCTTAGAAAATTAAAAATTTCAATAACTTAACATATAAAATGAATTACCTTCAGCAATATAACAACTTTATCATCTTATCATATAAGCAATATTTAAGCCTTGCATTCTACTTACTTCATGTCATTTGTAAATTCATCCATGAACATGGTAGTAAGTAAGAAAATCAGACAAACCTTCCCAACCATCCCTATGAGCCTAACCATTGGTGGCCCTTACCACCCTAGCCATCAACTAGATGGTGGTTTCAGCAACTAGGAATAAGAAGGGAGTTCTGAGTAAGTCATATTTTGAACCATTGGACATCTCAAAAAAACAACATAACACAGATGAAAGACAATAATCACCATCATAAAATGAGATGAAAATAACCCACCCACCATCGATATAAATCATAAGTGGGGATAACTAATTGTAGGTTACCAAAGGATATAATTATGGATCAAATAACAAAATCCATTTCTATAGCTTCTATAAAAATTAACTTGGATCCCCTCCAAGTATGCAGTTAGCCAAAGTTATCCCAACTAAAAATTTATAACCCATGTATATAAGCATACCAACCAATGCATTGTTATTTAGGTCTAGTCTAGGAATGGTGACCCAACATAATCAAAATAAAATGTACAATCATATAACTCAACCATTATACACCACCAAGTCACAACCAAATAATCATAATAGCCAGTTAAACCATTCATTAAACTCATACATACAACATCTCAAACAAACTTTATTAATTCTAACAAACATTCAATAATACAAATTATTTAAATTAGAATATATATATATATATATATATATATATATATATATATATATATATATATATATATATATATATATATATATATATATATATATATATATATATATATATATATATAAAGAATCAACTTTACCTCACAATAAAAATTGTAGGTTCAAATCCTTATATTCATCTATATAAATGAAACCTTAACAAACTTCAACCAAATTCTCTAAGTTTCCAACAAAATATAATAGACCTAATATTCATGTTAAAACACCATAGAGGTAGGTCATCAAATGATACATAGGAGAGTTTCCAAAATGAAATGCACATAATTTCCCCACAACACAGTCACCTAGAATGTGCAATTCAAATAATACATAGAGGGCCATCAAATAAACACAAAGACTTATATAAAAATATATAATAGAATCATCAAATCCTGAGGATGTAATAACCACACAGTCGACTAAAAACCCAGTAAAAATATTTTCTCTAAAGAACCCACAACTAATACATAATAAAAACACAGTCATCAAACATTAAAGACCCTAAAACATTTCTAGAATTTTACCAACTTTGAACTATATTAGCATGTAACCACCAATGATAATATCATGACCTAGTTTTAATCAATTAAAAAAAATTATAAATTTGTTCTAAGAAACCATCATCATAAAATTCTCCCCTTTCCATTTATAAAAGATAATTATAGGCAAAATAGAAATACACAAATGATTTAAATAGGGTCGAGACCCAATAATATACCATTTTGAATAACCAAACAGACCACAATCACACACACACACACACACACACACACATTTCAAGTGCATGGTTAGTCTAGAATGACCCATTTTTACATTTTTAAAACACATACAATAAAGATATGAAACCTTTAGAGAAAGGTTGATAAAATAAAATGCAGGGTGTTCACTCAAAATGAAATACATCAAGCACATAGGTATAAATAATAAAACCATCGACCCATTGCTTCATATATAAAAATCAATAACCCAAATGGTGAATCATTTTTAAAACCTCAAAGCTTTAATAATGCACATAGTCGACTGTTAAATATAAAGAATGAAAACATGTAAATACAAATGATAAAACTCATACCATCCAAGATTCATTTACGTAAATAACTATATGAAAATTAGATGATATATCAAACCTATTTTGAAAATCATAAGTCATAGATATGCATTCAAATTGAGTGATAGATATACATTCAGAAGTCTTGAGACTTTTGAATATGTATGCAACCTCCATTCTTCTCCAAAATTTTACTTAAAAGAAAAGATTAACCAGACACAGTTTAAAAATGATATCTGAAAATGTAGAAGGATAAAAATCAAAAATAAATCTAATAAGATAGAAATAAATCAAATAAACATTATGTTTTCTAAGTCATGAAGAAAAATGTCAAAGCAAGCCTGCCTTAAAAACTAGATGAAAGCCCTTGTATTTTCTTACATTTTTCTCCATCTTCCTACTCCCATCCAATCTCTCCACCCAACACCTAACTCCCCATGCCTTCCATCCAAATCCCCATGCCCCAATCAATTTCCACATTTATTGTGAGAGAGAAATACTCTTGCATTCATGTCAAACACTTCCCAAAGCAATCCCATCCAAAATCTCCATTAATGCGATAGTCATTAAATGATCATCTAGAATAGTCGATCCAAATAAACAATAAACAATCAAATAATAAACCATTAACATAATAAAATGAATTAATAATTTAAAACCCAATTAACAACTAAACACAATTCAAATGTTAATGCCTTCGAACCATATAACCATGCCATCACCTTTTACCAAGTAGTCTAGGTAATACACCATGGGGGTGTCATGGGTAGGTCTAGGAAGCTCTTTAGGAAGTTCATGTCCAAGTAAGCAAGTAGAGGTCACACTAAAGGAGTGGTGAGTGATTTTTTGAGGAAGGAGTTTACTATGGGATGCAAAATAATAATATAAAAAATGACTCTAAGTTAACCATGTGACTATATACACAATAGTACCAAATAATACACAAAAATAAAATATGACAAGGTATAAATGTCAAGACAGTGACATAACATATGAATAATCAAAATAACCAATGGTAGGGAATACAATTGAAAACATGAATAACTATTAAAACTTGTCTGACTGCCTAGAAGTTACTCTAGTACCCCAATGTGTAGACATCCAAATTTTAACACCATTTGTATTAGAATTGTCAATCTTACTTGAATTGCACTCAAATACCCAATTTAGGTCAAAATCACTAAAATGTGCTAAATGGGTTGAACTTTTCATTTACAAGTGTCAATTTAGGCTAAAGTATCCCTAAATGGGGTAATGCATTTTATGTGATTTCTAACTTTGATCAATTCATTTTGATTTAAAATGATGATTTTATCTTTTTATGCTTTGGATCACTCTTTTCTTCTAATTCGCTAGTACACATCATGCACCTTTGTTATTTTGTGCTGGAAACATACTAAATAGGAATATGGTTCCAACACATCTAACATCACCTTCTAATTCTTTTTGAGTCAAATTATGACCCTGTAATATGACTTTCTAACCATTTTGATTAATTGAGGGCCAATTTCCAAAGAATTGCTCAAAATTGATTAGTCTTATTTAAGGCTAATTAATTCAAATCAAGAGATTAAATGGATTTTCCATGGAGGTTATTGAATATTTCTTTTTGGAGATTGATTCCTATTTACTACATCACCTAAATGACATCATCTATGAGTTGGCATTTAAAAGCCATAATTGTAATAAATATCATGATTATGGCTTCCCATGCCTCTTTAATGCCTCCCATGCCTCATTAATGCCCCTTCTTCCCAAATCAAGATGAGGATATTTTTAGATTTAATTACAAATATTAGATTAGTTTATGGCCACACATCTCAATCTTGAGATGGAAGGTCATGGTTGATCCTGACCAATTTCAAAAATCTATAAATATAAGGCCTCACACTACCATTTTTAAGCTAAAATTATGTAAACTTATAATGCTAAAATCTCTCTACAAGTCATTGTGTTTTGATTATTGTGTTATTTACATTTGGATTAACTTCATTGATAGGAAAAATAGATAGTTTATATCATGATCCTTGGTTTTACATAGAGTTATTAAGGCAATGGAGGAGAAAAGAATCCATTGTTGACAAAGATTAAAGCTCTAAATCAAGGGGAGAACACGCTTAGAGCTGCCTTTGAGTAATGAAGTCATTTGGGAAGGTAATGGTTGATTGCTTTCTTTCATTTCTAACTTGTTATCATTATCAATACCCACATGAATAGATTGACTTTTTTTTGTTAAATTTTTTATGCATTTTCATTGATTTATTTGACTAATACTTGACTAACAACCATATTAATCCATTCTACATTTTGGCATGCTCGGTGAGACATGATTGCACACCCCACATATTTGAACAAAAATATCTGTTAAAATGGATCTTATTTTTAATCTATTTACTAGATTTTTCTAAAATTTTGATAAATTGTTATTACTAGTTTTATTTTAATACTCTAAAAATTTCATTAAAATCCAATTTGTAGTTTAGAAGTTATGACTCTTTTAATGACTATCACTTTTTATTTTCTATTTTTTTGATAAAAATGGCTAGTATAGAGTTAATAACTTTTTTGTATTGACTGTTTGGATTTGATATTTTATAGAGAGATGTGAATTGGATTTATTGACAACCTATAAATTTTGTGATAAATTGATATATATTTTAAAATTTATGATTAAAATACTAATTATAGGTTTTTATGTTTTATGTGTTCGGTTTTATTTGTTTGAACCTTCTAACTTATTATTTTCATGTTTCATTATTATTATTGTTATTATTATTATTATTATTATTATTATTATTATTATTATTATTATTATTATTATTATTTATTGAGATTTTTGCAAACCATTGTCTAACTTAACGTGTTTATCTTCTGTGCTTTTGTCTTCGGGTCGATAGGTCATCCAAACCTAAGAGCACACTTTTTAAGTTTGCTTGTTTCATTTGAAAAAGTGATTTAAAGCTAAATTACATGTTGACCATTTTCTTGTAGGACATACTTGGAAATTGATCGATTTATTCTTAATTAAGTCTTTTTAACCTCTTTTTGGGTGCTTAAAAAGAATTAGAAACATTTCCATTTAGTGCTCAAGGAAAAATTGTTTGTTTATATTGAATATTTTTTTTAGTTGTTTTTTAAAAGTTTTTGTAACTTAAGTCCATGGAGCCAAATAACACCACCAAATAATTTATTTTAGTACTTTAAAATTGAACTCAATTTAAAATTTTATTTTAAGTAAGTCATTTATTAGTGTTTGCTTAGTTTAAATTTATTTGAGCAAAAAAAAAGTTGTGCATGTATGCTCTCCCTTCATCCCCTATACGGAACTTGTGGTATCAAAAACACCATCTTCATTACAAATTTATTTAGTTCAAATGCATAAAAGAGATGTGAAGGCTCTTCCTAAGATCCATATGGCTCGGGTGATTTAGAAACAACTTTAAATCTCTTTTACTTAGTTTTTATTTCATTACATCTTGGCTTGTGAGGGGGACTTCATTACCTCTCATAAGTTCTATAGGGAAGCTTCGACTTGGGGCTTCATCTCTCAACATCATTTTTAACCCCTCTCCATGGAAGGGTATTTAAATTGAAATCCCCTCATTGGGACAATGGTTTGAGAGGTTAAATCATCTCTTTTAGTAAAGGCTAAGCTTGAGACGTTTGAGCATGTTAGACAACGCATCACACTAAGCAAGTGATGGATGTAGCGGATATAAAAAGGGCTAGACCTTTTGAAAACAAGCCATATGATATAGACCTAAATGATATGCGACTTCTATTATTTGCTGACATGAAAGTTGATAGACATGGGATCCATCTAGAAACATTCAAAAACTTGTTAGTTTAGTTAACCCCACTTTTACACACCTTGTCAATTTAGGGTTTAAGATGATTAATTAGTTGATTTGCCTTTGTCTTAGATTACTTGGTCTTTTCATGGGTCAAAATTTTCTTGTTAAACAAAACATCATAAACCAAACACATTGTCCACAAAATTCTTGAACAAGGAGGCATTATGCTGTCCAAGTGAAAATTATCTTTTTCCTTGTTCAAATTATCATCTAAACCATTGTGCCATATCATCCATTTTGGTCTAGTTATGCTACCCATTTGAGTCTAGATCATTTGCCAAAATTTATTAAGTCCCTCATTGATAATTTAAATTTAGAATTGGACTTTTCTAAGTTTTAAAAGTTGATGTGTTAAATTGGTTTCGCCATTTGCACTTGAATTTTAACTTGGGTTTAATTTTTCATTTGAATTAAGAGTCATTTATAGTCTCATTATCACATTATCATCTTTGGTGGACTCAAATAATCTTATGTATCACTCACACTTTGAGTCCTAGAACACATTTTATACTACCATTTCTATTACCATGTGGTGGCATTGTGCTTCCCATTTAGTTTTAACTTTATACTTAGGAATTCTTATATGTTTCCACATCATGAGTTTATCAGTTTGCATTGTCTCCTTCCCAATCTGAAGGGCTTTCTTCTAGTTTTTTAGTAGCAACTCATCAAAGTTAAACTAGCTTTTATGGTATTGATGTATCTCAAAAGTCTATGTTTTAGTGTACTAGTGACACTCTAGGATTTTTGAGTTATCATACCCTCTTCAAATTTATACAATTTCAACCCTACCTAAGGTTGAGTAATTTCGTGAACCCATTCTTCTAATTATGTGTGGTTTCATGCCACCCTCCTTTTATAGTCTCTTTGGTGCCTTATTTATTTGGAAGAAAGATTTAAAAACATGCCTTATTTAAACATTTGAAAAACATTGTCCAAATATTGTCAAATGTGTAGAACAACATTTCTAAACATGGCACTAAGGTACACTCATAATGGAGTATCTTGTGGCCTTAGTTGCAAGGTAGAGCATTGTTATGGTGGACATGAGTATTCCATCTTGTTTGAAGATGTCACCCTCTTTGAGCCTATTTGATGAAAACCATTTCAATCCATTTTGATTGTTGTGTGTCATCCTTATCCTTGACCCTTTATTTGTGCATCACACTCAAAGGTTACTATTTTGGGATATCTTCCTTCAATTTTTACATCATGATCGAAGCTTACCATTCTAGGTTATCCCCCTTCAGCTTGTGCGAGTGATCAAGCTTTGTAACATTTGAAGGTTAAAATTTTAGGCTATTCTCCTTTAGCTTGTGTGAGCAATCCATCTCCACAATGTGAAAAGGTTACCATTTTAGCACCTCCTCTTTTGGTTTACACAAACAGCCAAACTAAGAAACATCCCATTATTATTATTCTAGGCCCATCACCTATATTTATTGAGCCTATTATTGAAGACCACCCATTTAATGAATTAGATTGTGTTGATCCATGCTTAAATAGTATAATTTTTGGAGATCCCTTTATTGAGCCACAAACCATTATTCTTGCTAAACCAAATGTTCCCCACTTAAAAAATTTAGAGCCAAAACAAGAACCATTGCCTCTTCATGAGCCTTATTTCAAGGACCAAAATGTGTTCAAAATTGATATTTTACAACCAATTGTGAACCAAGATCATAATGTTATTATTGAAACACTCATTTGTGATGAGTCAACCTATGATGAATCACCTATTCATAGTTTACCTATTTTTAAAGAGCCTCATCTCGTTGACAAGCTAGTCTCTATAGAGTTGCCTCTTGATCTTTTCTAACTCATTGAGGAGTCTCCTTTTGATAGACAAGATTCTATCAAGTCATCCCTCAAGTGGTACCATCTCTTTGAGGGGATTCACTTACATGAGCCATTCTATGTTAAACCTTTCTTAAATTAAACACTTTTTATTGAGTCCATTATGCCATCACAAGCCATTACTTGTTCAACATTCAATAAAACATCATCAAAGCAACCATATCAGATGAAGAATAAACATTAGATTTAGGTTTTATTTTTGAACTAACATAAAATTTAGCATAAAAAATAGAATCAACATTAGTTGTGACATCAAATTCAGAGTCCCTTGCATCAAAATCAGATTCAAAAATAGATTATAATCATAGTTGTTACAACATTGGTTACACTTATCTTGCAGATCAATTTGAATATATTTGTGATCCTTCTACAATTTTTGAGGATGATTACTTCAACATCAACACAAGTTCTCCTAGTATATTCTATGAGGATTATGTTATCATTCATCATTCCATTATTCTCACCCAATATAGCCATTATATTGACATTCCACCTCCCACAAACATTGATCAGAACCGACAAAATCACACTTTATTGAACTGCATCCATGGTGATATATCATTTGCAAAATATCAGGGGGGTCAAAACCAAATTCATATAAAATAAGAACAATCTCTTAGTGAAACCTTTTTGGAGGAGCTAGGAGAATTTCAAGGAACAAACTCAACATCTTTTAGTGAAACCTTTTTGAAGGCATTAGAAGACAATCAAATTCGAATGTTAACATCTCTTCATGAAACCTTCTTAGAGGAACTATGGCATAATTAAAACTAATTCATTGGTGAAAACCTCATAGAGGCACCAAAAACTAAGTAAAAAATTTCTTCACTTCTTGATAAAGATAATATCAAAGAATAAATCAAAATAGCTTCAAATCTACAACATAATCAGATGGTAACTACTCTCAATATCAAATAATAGAACAATCTGATGGTCTTATCAAGAGCATCTTCAAAGATCTTCAGCTCTACCACAACCAAAATTATGTCAAATCCAGTATGAACAACATTACATGTGGCTAAAAATCTTGATATTCATTTGTTACCCATTCATTATACATCCCATTATCATCCACTTATTCATTACCCATTTATACCATTTATCCTATGCCCAACATTATTCATTACCATTTCTGACAACACTTTCCTTTGGAAAGGCTACAAGGATATCTTAACTTGACATTTGAAGGAATCAAAGTCAACAACCCAAGATGATGACGAACACATTATTAATATCCATATCGAAAACAAGTTCTTGATAAAGAGCAACTTTTTTGAAAGGGTGTTGTGTAGCAATTTTTATAAATTGATCATTTTGGTTGTCTTATATGTTGACTAGGATGTGCATCTCCATGTTAGAAGGAGCAACAAAAACCATTTTTCATTTTCCATATGGACCATTACCATGCCTTGTCTCTTAGGGGTAACCCTATATACCCTTTTTAGGCATATTATACCATTATGTTCCATTTACCACATTATTTGAACTACATTGACTTGAGGCCCTTTAAGACTATGTAGGCAGTACTCAATTACTATTGAGGTCAGATTGATCACACCTTTTCCATGCTCTCACTATTTTTTGAGTAACCTAAGCCCACACTCACCATTTTTTGAGTAACCTAAGCTAACACTCTCACCATTTTATGAGAAAACTAAGCCAATCATCACTTGGGGGCAACTTTGTTTCCATTATAGCCAATTGTCTTCTAATCATTTTCCTTATACCATTTTTATTATACCATTTCTTTACTATTGACCAAGGTTTGTTTTAGCCATCCTGTTTATCCCATTTTGATTTTGGTTCCTTTGGTTCATCCTATACTTTTTGTGGGGGGATTCTGATCTAATTTCAACAATTTTAGAATTTTGTGTTGAATGACAGTCTATGGTAGTAGTGTGACATTTGATTTGACAAGTTATCTTTCATTTATCATCTTATTTGGTATCATTGATTATAACCACCTATGGGCAAATTATTAGTACCCCTGATTATAATTGCCTTTAGGCCAACGATTATTATGATGTTGTTTCCTAATTATAAATACCTATCAAAAAATTAGGTATCATACCTTTTTATCATGTATTGCCACATCATCTGGTCATTATTATTATCGTTTGCCTTTATTTGCAAACTTGTTATCACCTAGTCAGTTTTTCATTACCTTTTATATAGGTGGAATTAATATGACTTGAGGTCCTAATGTGATTATTTAGGTTATGCTCAATTAATATTGAGGTCAACTTAGTCCCCCTTTCATTATGCTTCACCATCTTGTGAGCATTTTAATTTGACGTGTTCTCGTCAATTCATGAGCTGGACCATTTTGTATCTCTTAATTCTCAATCGAGTTGAAATACTTGAAAATTTCTAAAAACATTTGTAAAAAATTCAAAAACCCAAAAAAATATTTTATTTTTTGTGCATGTTTATTTAATTGATATTTGTTTGTTTGTTCTTTTGAGTTCCTATTTGGTCTTGCTTTGTTTTTTTAACAAGAAAATCTTGATGGTCCACATGGATCTTGATTATTTATATCTTGATATCATGTTATTAAGTTATTCTTGTTTTGTTTTTTAAACATTATTGTTCCCATTTAAGTCTTGATTGTTTATATCTTGATTTTAATTCAAGTTCATTTATGTTTATCTTTTTCTTTTTCTTTGCTTTTTTGTTCAAACATAAATAATTGTAACTCTAGTCTTGGTCATTGTTTTACCATTATCCTTAGTTATAGGTGTTCACGTTTGAACTAGCTCCATGCATTTGAAATACAATGTCATTATAAGTTATTAATACTTATAATGCCTAATTTATTTTACTATAGCAAGCACTTTGTGCTCTAGTTTCAACGTCTTCACATCAAAATAGCTCTAATGAACAACTCTCAAGAACACTATGCATTATTTAGGCTCATGATATGAAAATAGGCATCTAGGTACCATGCATTTTAGCACTTGACTCAATTCTTAGATGTGCATCTCTT
The DNA here is from genome assembly GCA_037957365.1 of Torreya grandis. Classification (NCBI taxonomy): domain Eukaryota; kingdom Viridiplantae; phylum Streptophyta; class Pinopsida; order Cupressales; family Taxaceae; genus Torreya; species Torreya grandis. The sequence continues at coordinate 512,813 of JARHVA010000905.1, read as the reverse complement.
CACATACATCATGTGTCTAAGTAGTCTTTGGTCAGTTTTCTTCATCACTCATTCCATTTCTTGGGTGAACTACATTGGCTTGAGGTCCTTTTGGATTATATAGGCAGTGCTCAATTTCTATTGAGGCCATATCGACCATCTTCATTCTTATTTTCATCTCTCTCGTCACTTTGTGCATCCTCTTATGCATGATTTTTATGGATCTTGTAGCCATTCCACCAATCACATCTATGTTTGTGCCCACTCATTTTAACGTATGTTTTAGGTTATATCCTTGAGCTAATTACTTGCCAATTTACCCATGATGGGGTAAAATATTTAAAACAAGTCACAAATCTAAATCAGCTCTACAGGGGCAAGACCATTATGTATTCTTTATCAATGATCAAAACTAGCCCTACTAGAGCAAAATTATCTTATCATGATCATACCTGCCCTAGTGGGGCACCTCTTATTATCATCTTTTGGGGACTACATTCTCCTTTTCCTATAATTCCAAGCTCTCCACACTTTTTCCCATGATGGTAATATTTTAGTGTGCAACTTATCTCGAGATTGATCAATGTCGTAAGCACACAACTTTCACTCTCAAATTGGGTACTTTTAAAATGAGTCACTTATATGTTTGGATTGAATCCTTCCCATTCCCTTCATATTTTGGGCCCATTATATCTCTAATTATATTTTAATCATTAGTGGAATCAATGCATGTAAGCATTAGCTCATCTGGATATGATCTATTCCATGGGTTAATCTCTCACTTTCTCTCTCTTTTTGAGAGTCCATCCTTTTCTTTAATTTTAGTATGTCTTCTTGAGGGGGCATCAAGGGTTATTCCCAATTTCCTCTTGAAAAATCTTTTATTTGAAAATATTTTGCTTCACCTGAATGTCTCACTATGCCTTCTCAAATGGGGGAAAAATATAGACATCCAATTCTTAACACCATTTGTGTTGCAATTATCAATCTTACTCAAATTGCACTCAAATACCTAATTTAGGTCAAAATCACTAAAACATGTTAAATGGTTCAAGACTTTCATTTACAATAATTAATTTAGGCTAAAGTATCCCTAAATAGGGCAATACATTTTATTTGATTCCTAACTTTGATCAATTCATTTTGATTCAAAATGATGATTTCACTTTTTATGCTCTAGATCACTCTTTTCTTCTAATTCATTAGTACATGTCATGTACCTTTGTTTTTTTGTGTTGGCAACATCCTAAATAGGAATATGGTTTTAATGCAATTAACATCACCTTCTAATTCTTCTTGAGTCAAATTATGACCCAGTAATATGACTTTATGACCATTTTGATTAATTAAGGGCCAATTTCCAAAGAATTGCACAAATATTGATTAAGCTTGTTTAAGGATAAGTAATTTAAATCAAGAGCTCAAGTAGATTTTCCATGAAGTTTATTGAATATTTACTTTTAGAAATTAATTCTTATTTACTACATCACCTAAATGATATCATCTATGGGGTGGCATTCAAAAGCCATAATTACAACAAATATCAATATTATGGCCTATCATGCCTCTTTAATGCCTCCCATGCCTCATTAATGTCCCTTCTTCCCAAATCATGATGAGGATAGTTATGGATTTAATTATAAATATTAGATTAATTCATGGCCACACATCTCAATCTTGAGATGGATGGTCATGGTTGATCTTGACTAATTCTAAAAATCTATAAATAAAAGGCCTCACACTACCATTTTAAGCTAAAATCATGTACAATTATAATGCTAAAATATCTCTACAAGTCATTTGTGTAATGATTATTGTGTTATTTGCATTTGGATTAGCTTCATTGATAGGTAAAATATATAGTTTATATCATAAGCCTAGGTTTTGCATAGAGTTATTGAGGAAATGGAGGAGCAAAGAAGCCATTGTTGACAAAGACTAGAGATCTAGATCAAGGGGAGAACATGCTTGGAGCCACCTTTAATTAATGGAGTCATTTGGGAAGGTAATGGTTGATTGCTTTATTTCATTTATATTTTTTTATCATGAACAACCCCCACATGAATAGATTGGATTTTTTTGTTAAGTTATTTATGTATTTTCATTGATTTATTTGACTAATGCTTGAATAAAAACCATCGTAATCCACTCTACACAATGTACCACTGTCAACATAAACCTAGCTCATAAGATGATACTTAAAACCATAAAAATACATCAATAGTACCTAATATAATAATTGATGAATAATTATAGAACTATAATAAAATATTAATTGCATCAAATAATCCATGTAGAATTTTTAAACATGATAAATACATCTTGTAATCAAGAATCATAACATCGAGATCCAACGATACAGTCTAGCTAACTAAGGAAGTACAACAATCAGTTATATATATAATATATCAATGTTTAAGTAGTCATATAAAAATATAACAAGGGTGAGGTCATAAAAACATACTCTTAGTACTTGAAATAACCCCTTGATGACAATATATGGGGAGTTCTTATACCATGTCCCATGCTTGAATTCCATAAATTCAAGGAGGAGGGAGATCCTAGTGTGCATGTCAAGGCATACACTACTTTTATTCAAGATATCTTTCCTTGGGATGGGGTGGTTGTAATTATTTTCCCAAATAAGCTTGAAGGAATTTCCATTAATTAGTATTATTTCCTTCTTGAGGTATCGATACATTATTTTCTCCAACTCATGGCCAGGTTTCTCAAAGTCTTTGATATAAAAAAACTCTTAAAGACTGGCATACGATATTTTTTACACATCAAGTAAGATCATAATGAATCAATTACCCATTTCATTATGAGATGGTTGAAAGTCTTATACTCATCTGCCAACATGTCACACATGGACCAAAGGGAACTATGTGATTTCTTATTACATTCCCTAAATGAGGATATGAGAGAAGTGAAAAAAATCCCCTATTTTTCATATGAATAATCACTTGATGGTGATCTTAGAATTGACCAAGTATCCCTTGATAGTGGCCACAAAACCTATGGGACCAATGGCAAGATAGTCATCCCAAACCAAAATAATAGAGGATATCAAAACTCTAACCATAAAAATTCCAACAATAAAGGTCCTACGGTTCTAAATAGAATTTGTAATGCCACCACAGATGGCATCATAAACCAAAATAATAGGGTGAATTCATTTAACAATGATCAACCTCAACTCTTGAATAATGAAAATAATAATAGAATGAGGAACCAAAATAATCCACCTTGTTTTCACATGGTTGACTTCAACCACCCTCATTTTAACACCTAATGGCAAAACCAAAACTAAGGCTAGTTTCCAAACACCAACCCTAATCAGAATCAACACTTATATTATAAAAATAATCATCAAGGATTTGGTCAATAGGGTAGAATAAAAATCCCCAAGACTTTGATCCTAATATCTATTATATTTTTATAGAATCTTTGGACATGATACTTGTGCCTATAGGTAATATAACAATTTCATTCAAAGACTACTTGAGAATCAACGATAAAACATTTCTAGATATGTTCCTAGGGAATGCCAATGCAAACCCTCAAGCTCAATTAACTGGTTCTATAACACCCCATAATAATAACTTGGGAATTTATCAAAACCCATTTATAAATTATCAAAAACACATCATCCTGAACCAGCCACATGGTAATCAAACTAACCAACCCCCATTGGCTAGTACTCATGATGTTGATCCCTCTTCCTCTATCACAATCACCCCATGTGGTTTCCTAATTAAGATCATAAGGAAAATCCTGCATGATAGAATTTTTGAAACTTGAAACTAAGGAAGTTGTGATCACTTTTATTCACACAAGAGAGTATCAACCCATAACCCCTTACATGACAAATGTCTTGGAGACTAATGCCAACCCCAAACCCATGGTGAGCTATGATTTAATTTATGATCTCATGAATACATTTTACCATATCTATTTCTTATATGTACTTAATCACTATTTTGCCCATCATTAAACATTACTTGATGCTTTAACATTGCTCCATATAACTAGTGTCACACCTCCACCACAAGCTCAAACCAATCATATTGATAAAGATATGTTCCCACATGGAAAAAATCTAGGAGATGATGGCATATTTTTTGACTTATAGAACCTACTCCCTTACTGCAAAAATGGTCATAACAGGAAACCTAACCTTGTATCTACAAGTATGTATCTATAACAATTATGTAAAATGAGTAATGATTGATGATGAGATAATTGTCAACATAATCCCATTTTCATTTCTTAAATAACTCAGATATGGAGAAACCAATTGATTCACTACTAGGAACACTTTGTGGGGTTGTGATAGCCTCAATTCTACCTTGATATGAAACATCATGCTTTTAATCACTTTAGGTCCCAATATTGTGTAGATATAATTTTACTTCATCAATAGAGATACAAATTACAACATGATCTTGGGTATACCTTAGATCTATGAAATGAAGGAAATCCCTTCTACCTTGTTCCAAAAAATTAGGTTCCTCCACTTAGGGAAAGTATTCATCACTCAAATATACCCTCAGCTATTTGATGGCATTCAAATGACCATGCACAAACAACCAAGGTTTTACATTTATTATTATTTACCCACCAATGATGTGGAAAATCCCCCATAGTTGGTTAAAGATAAAGAACCCATGATAACCAAGGTAGTTGTATTAAAGAGGGGTGATGAAGTTCATAAACTCTCACCTAATGAAAAACCTAAAGAAAAAGGAGTTAAAACAACATAAAAAGTGAGTGAATAAACTCCCATGATAGTGTCAGTTGTCTCAACCAAGTCCATAACTAAGATTATCAGCATCCTAGAAAGAGACAAAACAATAAAACTTCTATTTGATCCTTATAGGATTGGAACTCATTCTCCTCACATGCTTCTTGGTGTTTTATTGAATTTGGGAAACTATAGGTTAATTTCATAAATATTAAAGGGGTTTGGATTAAGGGAGAAATTAGTAAATAATTTACCTTTATTAACCTACTGATTTATTGAATCTGGAAGTGCTTAATTAATTTCTCAAAATAGTAAACAAGGGGATAGAGAGTAAAAATTAGCTGATTTTGGGCTGAGACAAAGGAGATAAAGGTTACAAATTATTGATCTGACTAGATAAACTATAAAAAATAGGATCCAAAAGTCTATTCTCTACCTAGATAGGAGCACCAAAAATGAGACACCTAGAGTTCTAGTGTTGTATTCCAAGTTTTGGCACTGTAGTCCTTAGTGTCTAAGCTTTCTAGGTTTTATTTGTCTACTCTAGGAGACCTTGTGCCTAAAATATCCAAGTATTAGTTATTCAAAAAACTCCATGTGTAATTTATTTGGTCTTTAAGGATCCTAATTCTTCTTCATGCTTAATAGGTGATCTCAAATCCAAGTAGAAAAAGGGGCTAGTGTGTAATATGCATTGAATGTGCGATCACACCCTACATGTGGGCACGTTACCTACATACCAATACTCCTAAGAGGGATAAAGGACAATTTAATTCTCCCAATTTGAATTTGAGCAAGCTTGAGATGACTCATGACTAGTTTGGGAGCTTGCATAGGCTAGAAATAACAATGGTTGGTTGTATGTAGAGAATAGGAAGATTTGTTTGAGTGTGCTTTAGTATATTTATAGCTTGTGCCTTTTGAATGATTGTTAATCCTTCTAAGTGACCTTTGAATGGGATTTTATAGGGAAACTAGTGATCCTAGGTTAAATGAACTCACATTAGGTTGACAAGGGAAAAGATAATGATTCAAGAAAATTTGACCATTTGAGGCTATTATGGACTTGGGCAACAGCATTGGAAAGTGAACACCCTGGGCCCTAACACTGTAGTCCAACTATGGTGATGTTTTTCAAGGGGAAAGGGACCTTGGGAGATATATCTCTACCTAGGAGAGGAGTTTGAGACAATAGGGGCTGAATCTAGAAGGCTTTAAATGACTGGGAAATAGTGAAAACATTCCTAAGTAGGTTGTGTAAGTGAGTAGGAGAGACCTATGGTTTTGGTGTCACAATTCATGCTCAAGTTATAAAAATTACATTTTAGTATGATTACATTTGACCCCCCCTTTATTCTAAGTATGCAACAAATCAAAATACTAGGATAAAGGAAAAAGAGAGAAGTGTACCTGAACTTACCTAGGAGGCTAAGCCCAAGAAGTTGTGTGATGTTGGATTATGCATAGTGAGAGCATGTTGCACTATGTAAGTCTATTATACTACTGGGGTGTGTTGGGTGATGCTAAAAGTATGTTGAACCAAGATTTATATCGATGAATGAGATAATTGTTTAATCCATTATAAGTTGGCTCAAGAATGCAAAGGTAGGCCCTTTGGCTGCATCGTCACCAACTAAGTGAAGTTAATGAATCATGCATGTGTTAATCAATGTTTTTACGATGTGTCCAATCCCTCTAAATAGGTGGCTCAAAAATACAAAGGCTATCTAGTCCTTTGGCTCCATCATTACCCCATGATGTGAAGTTAAATGAGAAAAGACCAGTATAGATGAATGTCATATAAGATGGCTCATAAATACCATAAATGTGTTGTGATATTAAAATTTTGGCATGGATAGTTGAATGTAAACTAGAAACTAGGCCACTGTTGGCCACTTTGAAAGATGGATATTGGATTTGTATAGAAGCCCCTCCTAAAATTGGAATCAAGGCTTAGGAAGCCACTCAAGAACTTGGGTACGTGGGAAGAAAATTTGTATAAAAGTTTACTTAAATGTGATGCCAACCACCTACATATGGAGTAAGTCAAGCAACTACTGAGAATGTGTAATAATTAAATAAACTCAAAAATAAATAAGGCCCATGTGTTACGCACATTGCCCCCAATAACTGGTGTCTAGAAGATAGATTTTGAACTAAAAGTTGTATCAATTGCCATGTTTGAACTAAAAATGGAAACCCTCATGCCATAAATGATGTCCCCTATATCTAGATATTTTGAGTGAAATAAGTGCTAAAAACTACTAATTTTTGTATTGAATTATACTATAAAAACTGTGACTAAACTCACCTCTTCGCTTGATTTTGGAAAAACTAAATTTTTTGTTGTTTGGACAACAACATTGAAAATTGGACACTTTGGGTTCCATCACTATAGTCCCATTTTTTGTGTTATTATCAAGAGCCAAAACTGATGACTAATCTAGATTCTCTATTGTCTACTTGGTCTAGTTTGCCTATGTTGAGTTTTGGATTCTAGACTGCACTATTTTGAAACTACTTTTTCGACCATTAGGAGTTCTGATCTCTATGACAAAACCATTTTTTATTGCCCCCTCTTTTGAGGGTAGGAATGAAGACCCTATAATGAATAGCCTCAAAATAAGAAGACATACAAGTGTGTTAAGCTATGAAAACATTTGATATAGCATTGATGTATATTATCTCAAGATATAGCAAAATTTGTGGAGAGAGATTGTTATATCTATAGGGGTATGCCTAGATAGATATAACAATATAACAACATGTGTATAAGAGTAAGATATAATTCAAAATGTTAGTTGTTAGTTATTAGTGGCATGGAGGGATGGGGAATGATGTCCATCATGGCATCTAAGATGCAAGGAAAATGCATGATTGGAATCATGGCATTGCACACAAAGATAAGTAATTAAGCAAAAATCATACAAAAAAAGAAGCAAGAAACATGCAAGGGTGGCCAAGGGTCAAAATAAGCACACAAGGCATGTTTAAATGATGCATACACATAGAATGAGAACAAGTAAATATTGGCATAAGGGCCATAAGCACATGAAAGGCACATACAAAGGACATTGGCAAGTTTCCAAAGGCACATACATATGGACAGGAATAAAGGACATTGGCAAATGTCTTGAAATGCAAACAAGAAGCAAACAGAAACTAAAAAATGCAAACACATCTAGCTAATCAAAGTAAGGAGTAGAAGCATGCAAAGTACTAGAAATATAAACATACATCTAACTATGGAAAGTAAGAAGAAAGAGTATACAAAATATGTAATATAAGAATAATTTATATGCTATAAAATACATAAGTATGATATATGCTAATAAATGTTGATGTGATATTCATGTAAGCAAGTCAGGAACATACTACAATAAGATGTCTAGAGTGTATAGTGTAAGAATGACATAACCTGGATGGTGTAGTCATGTAGAGTATGCCCCCAGTGGGTAAATGTATCGATATGTAGCTAGAATGTAGAAGTAGGATACCCCCTCGATGGGTTGAGTGAAGTAATCAAGGATCTAGATGCACTACACACACTCAAATAAGATCAAGTGAAGCCTGGTAATATAGATAAATCAACAAACAATAGTATAGAATAGTGTAATGTAAGTTTAGAATAATGGTTAGTAATGTAAAACATAGATGATGTATATAATTTACATGTTTTTGTATTCTTGAAATATTATATTGTTTTTGTATTTTCAAATATTTGAGCTATGTATAATCAAGTAGAGGAAACTATGTACAATCAAGTAGGAGATAATATGTACAATCAATGCTGGAAATAAATGATACTAACTGATGAGTCTTAGATGAGACTCCCTATCATGGTGTCTTTTATCTAAGAGTGAAATTATGTGTGATCATGAAGCATGATGGAAATGTTGAGACTATGGCTTTGAAAGCTGTATGTGTTGTAAATGCTCTAAAATATCTGATCAGGTTCACCAATTTTTTACTAAATTTGGGAAACTATAGGTTTAATTTCCTAAATAATAAAGGGGTCTAGATTAAGGGGGAAATCAGTAAATAAATGTGCCTTAATTAACCTACTAATTTATTGAATCTAGAAGTGCTTAATTAATTTATAAAAATAGCAAACAAGGGGATAAAGAGTAAAACTTAGTTGATTATGGGCTGAGATGGAGGAGACAGAGGCTAAAAATTGTTGATCTAGCTAGGTAGAATATCAGAAATAGGATCCACAAGTCTGTTCTCTACCTAGACATGAGCACCAAAAATGGGACACCTAGAGGTTCAACTATGTAGTCCAAGTTTTAGCATTGTATTCCTTAGTGTTTGACCTTTTTGAGTTCTATTCATCTACTTTGGGAGACATTGTGCTTGAAATATTGAGTCTTTGTTATTCATGAAGCTCTATGTGTAATTGATTTAGTCTTTAAGGATCCTAATTCCACTTTATGCTTGATAAGTGATCTTGAATCCAATTGGAAAAAGGGTTTGTGTGTAATATTTACTAAATGTGCGATCACACCCTGTGTGTGGGTACATTACCTACATACCAATACTCCAAAGAGGGATCAAGGCCAATGTAGTTCTCCCAATTTAAATGTGTATTATGTAATCCTATGTATGCAATGTAAGTGTATTCAAATTTGGACAAGCTTGAGATGACTCATGACTAGTGCGAGAGCTTGGATATGCTAGAAATAATAGTGGTTGGTTGTATGTAGAGAATAGGAAGATTTTCTTGAGTGTGCTTTAGTATATTTATATCTTGTGCCTTTTGAATGATTGTCAACCCTTCTAAATGGCCCTTGAATGGGATTTTATAGGTAAACTAGTGATCCTGGGTTAGATGAACTCGCATTAGGCCGACAAGGGAGAAGATAAGGATTTAGGAAAATCTAACCATTTGAGGCTATTGTGGACTTGGACAAAAATGCTAGAAAGTGGACACCATGGGTTCCAGTGTTGTAATCTAACCTATGGCATTGTTGTCCAAGGGGAAAGGGACCTTGGTGGATATATATGTTCTTGGGAGAGGAGTCTGGGACAATAGGGCTAAATCTAGAAGGCTTCAGATGATTGGGAAATAATGAAAACATGCCTAAGTGGGTTGTGTAAGTGAGTAGGAGAGACCTATGGTTTTGGCATCACATGTCATGCACAAGTTATACAAATTAAATTTTAGTATGACTACACTTGGCTTAGAGACTCTTAACCCTAGTGTTGCAGACCACCACATTGGCATGATAGAACTATTAGGGTATGAATAAAACCCCCCAAAATATACTGATGATCCATATTTTAGACATAATCACCCAACACTCTATCACACAGGGATAAGTAATAGTTTAGATTGTAGTTTAGACTTCACGATAGATAACTAAACCATTTATCTTCCCCCAACCATGTTAGTGCTTGAGGGAAGGATTTATATGTTAATAGTAGGCACCATAGAAATTAACATATATTATATTTATTACCCAAACATCCCCAATGTTGGGTTCTCTCTCCCTCCTACAAGAGAAGAATACCCTAGAGAGATACTAAGTTATCATAAAATTTCCATGAAAAATACATAATAGGAGAAACAGAGTTAATCATGTCATACCAACAATATTATGAGTTGAACCATTATAACCATAAATTTTGTATACAATAAGGACACCATAATAAGCATCCCATTTAATGATCATAATCTTTTTGGTCTTCCCTTATTCACTCAATATGAAATTATAGGCATAGCAAATCATGCCCTATCAATGGTATTGTGACATTCACAAGTATGTTCGTAAATGTCATATACATGTAGGATACTTTGTCTTAAGAATTGATAACAATGGAGACAAAAATAAAGGAGAAGATCAAAATTTTAGACCTAACTGGTTATGCCCTTACCTAGTGACTAAATATTTTGAAAATGGAACCTATCAATTATGCACTATGGAGGGCACAAATTTTGATAAACCTATGAAATCATTGCACTTTAAGCATTTTTATATATAGTGATTACATTTTACATTACCCTCATTGCATTGAATTTTTTGTTGTTTCCATTTTGTATTGCATATCATATGTCATGATTGATTATTATTTAATTGTCAGTTCACATAAAACAAAATTTCAAAATTTAGCTTATTATTTGGTGATTATTTTTTCTTGCTCTACCATTGGTCATCTTCGTGATCATTCTACATAGTTTTTGGAGAGGAGAATTCATACAAATCAACAATCTATTTTTTTCTATCTTTGAATCAACCCAACCACTATTCAATTTCTATTATTTCAAATATTTTTTTCCTTCTTTGTATTTCATTCTTTTTTAGAGAATTCCAAGGATTGTGATTGATAAAGAGCCAACTACATGAGGATAGCTTATTTACTCAACAAACCTTTGCCTTCATTTGGTTATTATCATTGATTAGGTTGGGTGCTTTCATTTCTAGTTTTGATTCATTATATTAAATTAGTTTAGCTTTCTCTTTGTTTATTATATTAGGATATACATTCATAAAATGTAAAATTTATTGAAAGGAACTCTCTTCTCCCATTTCTTTTGCATCAAAAACATAGATTAGATTTTAATTGTTCATTTACATCTTAGCATATTCTTAATCGTGTAGTTTGAATACAAACACTAGGTAAATTGTAAGAAAAAAAAATCCATTTTAAGTTTTAAAAAAAATTATTTTTAGTTTTTATGAAGATTAGATTCACAAATGAACAATCACACATACACCTAGAAAACTCTAGAAAAACCTAGGTAAATTAAATTCACTATCTTGGACCTAATTTACCTCATTTTCATGAAATAAGTATGATGTTTTTATATCATAAAATCATAAAATAAGAAATTTTGTTTCATATTTATTCAATATAAAATCTTTCAGTTTAGTGTACATTAATTTAAAGCATTAAAAACTAGTTCCTAGCTTGCACATGCAAAATAATTTCTAGATACTTGGAGATTGTATTCCCTAAGATTTAGATATGATATTATTTTATTTACATATTATATAATAATTAAGTGCATTATAGTTTCATTAATTTATAATTATAAATGAGAAGAAAATAAATAACTTCATTTAAATTGCATATAGGTAAAAGCTTGCATCTAGAAAAGGGTAAAGTTAGCATTTGCATTCTTAGTCTAGATTTGAGTTTTAGTATTGCATGCATCAAAATTATTAATCCAAATTTATATCCAATTACATATACTATTATATTTTGTGTATCATACTTTTATAATATTTAGTTTTATTTTCAAAATTGTTAGCTTGACATTATTGTATGACTAGTAGATTGGTCAGATTAGTGATAATTATATTTTGATTAGATCATGTCTTATTAGTTCTAGTCGAGACTTGACTGATTTTTGTAGCTATGGATTATGTCAAAAATGAGGTAATTCAATTATAATGATTTATTATTGATTTTGATTCATTTATAATATTTTTTACTATTCAGTTTAGTTATATTATTACCATATCATTCAGGTGCTACTGATGTCATTTGTGGCTACAGGGACAAGTACATGAACTAGGTTAGTAGTGGATTTTGGTAGTGAAGGAAATAAAGGACAGGGGTAGTGAGAAGTAAGGTGATAATGACATAGGTAAAATGGATAATATGCATAAGCCATCTATTTATTTGTGCATGATTAATGTGTTGTGTTGTTATTTCATTTTAGTTGTGTTGTCATGCTCACTTTTTAATAGTAACTTTTATTATCTTATTATTATTCATTTCGACTTCTATAATCCTTATATCTGACCGTCATATGGATTGTTCTCTTGATTTTTCTTGCCTTATTTTTTTTAATTATCATGTTTTGGACCACTTTCTTGGTCAATTATATTGCAGAGTTCATTATCTTGATAATAATTTAAGATTCTATGTTAGTGTTGGTGTAACCTCTTGTTTAATATATTCACCTTTGTGTAGAAGGATCATAATATGTTTTTATAAGTTTTGATTTTTTTTTAATAATTACCTATGTGAAGGGGCATTTTGGGCCTTTAACATTTATATAAAAAAAGAGAGATATCATAATGACTAAAATCTTGGTCGATGGGATTAAACAAGAAAAGCCACAATTTGGGTAGATTTGGCTCTCCTCCCACAACACCACATTGAGCAATTAAGTGAGGGAGGCATAGTATAAACAATGGGAAGGAAAGAGAAGAAACCCTAATAGGGAGAAAATGGTGGTGGCTATGAGTAATGGGGATTGAAAATCCTATCAGGATAGAGGAGGGAGAATGGATCAGCTTGAGCCATGGGAAATAAAAAGGAGCACACAATCTTTGAAAGCAAGCAAGAAAAAAGAAAGTAAAAAAAAATCCATTAAAGTTTCAGAGTGCAAGATTACTCATAGGTAAGTGATGAATTATTTAATATAAAAAATGAATGAATATTTAGTTATTTGTTTTGTGCAAGCAAAAATAAATTATTTGCAGGCTCATGAGGAAGCCCTAGGACTTCTTGATGAACCTGTAAAGCCCCAAAATTGATTTATATCAATAAAAATCCTTTCTTTATATTTATTATTAAATTTATTAGGTATGGTGAATTTTTATAGCCAGGTCATTTGGGATTTTTGGGTTAAAAGCCTATGTTTTAAATCTTTCCTTCAAATCATTGTAAAACCCTTTTATTTGGTTTGTAGATTTAATTATTATTTTTGAGATCTTGGCCATTCTATTTCAACCTAGTTATGACATTTTTTAGCTGTACATAATTATCCTGTTGGGTTTTATTTTAATCATTTACCTAATATAAGTAATAACTAAAATGGGGTTTTACCCTAGCATACTAGTGCACCATTCTTAGATGAAGATGGATTTATTTTACCTAGTGGCAAGGGTGTCATCTCAACTTTTTTTTCTATTCTATGTATTTTTTTATAAACACCTAGATAAATTTATTTTTCCTAGATATTATTATTTGACCTAAAATTTCTTAAGGAATCAACCTAGTAGTAATAGAGTCATTTATAACATTTTACAACTTTTTACATACTTATTACAAGCAATTAAATGGTTGTATCTAATTGTATGGCGTAGGGGTAAGGAGTTAAATTTTTGGGTGCTTTTATTGAACTATTTTCATATGCATATAATATGTGAATATTTCACATTTACCTCTTGGTTGTATGTGATGTTTTTACCTGATTATTGGTATTAGGCTATGTTGTTTTCCCATTGGTATACTTGAACAAATGATGAAGGGTTATCGCTTTCAATTTTATATTTAAAATATATGAAAAATCCTTTGGATAAAGATAAGGATTGCCAATGCTAGTATGTATTTTTAAAGCCTAAATTTCAACTATGAATTTATTATCTGATGAATGTTTATTGTATCTGCTATGATTTTAGTGATGGTTTATGTGTCCTTATTTCTCAAGTCCACATCCTAAAAGCATGAAGGCCAAACTCCACCACCCAGCTAATGGTTTGGGGTGGTGAGGGCCACCAATTGAGGGGATCATAGGATGGGTCAGTTCGTATGAGGATGGATATCGGTTGGATCCATATGGTTATTTGATTTAATCTTGGTTGGTTGCTGCTTGAATTAAATATTTGGTAGCATGTTATAATTAAATTTTCAATACTTATTGGTTTCCCATGACATGTCTTATAAATTCCCAACTATTAATTATTTGGCATATTAGACAAAGATGGAAATATAACTATATTTGCAACATTGATATATAGATTTTTAGTTAATTAATACTTTCTTATTTTAATTTATTTTATTGTTTAGATGATCCATCTTTCAATTTGGGTTAATTACATTGTATAATTATTAAATTATAAATGTTCAAATGGATTGAAAGGCTAAGTGATTACTAGCTTGAGTTGCATTGCTCAATGGATTAGCTATGGTGATTCTTTTCGTTAATTTAAGGTTATTAATTTTTTTTCATAACATAATAAATTTTAGTTTTATGTATATGAAATAAAAAAAATTAGTCCCTTGTCTACGCAACTTAAGACTGTAGTTTTTATTGTTTAATAGCGATTAAACTTGGGACCATAGTTGCATAAGAAAATAGTTTTATGTAATTTATGAACTATTATATGTATGTTAGTATGCATTATAATGGGTTCATTTTTATATATTAAGAACCATTATGTGTGAGGTTTGAAGTGTTTTTATGTAGTTGTACATAATTCCTCATTGTGGCATGATTAAGCTTGTCATTGGCAAGACTTAGATTATTATTGAGACTTATTTTCCATTAAGATTTGTATGATTTTTGGTTTACCCATTGCATTATACATCCAAACATAATTTTGATTGAATTCAATCATTAAAATAAGAATGTAAATAATTTAAGCTACTTAGATTGAACATCTTTCTCTGAGTTAAAATTTTCTTCATTCTATCACTAAAATTATATAATTATATCCTTGAAAAAGTGAATTCATATTAATAATGTTAGATGACTATTTCATATTGAAGTGTGAAGCATTTGGGTTCCTAAGTTATGAATTAATTTTGCTTTTAATAAGAATAGATTAACAAATTATTGTTTTTAATATGGTTCATACTTCTTAGTTGGTTGTTCATGAACCAATATATAAATAATGGAAGGTCACCAAATTGACACTATGGTGTTAATATGAATCCAACATATATTTAATAAGTTTCATCCTTGGATTATATAATTATTTGGATTTAATAAGTTAGTTTAACAAAGAGCATGCTTTGGCTGAAAATGGAAATAGGCATGCTTAAGTGTTGTAACATGAATATGAATAAGTTATTGTTGGTGAAAATGGTTTTGATGTTCTTATAAGAGTTATTAAGATAAGTTAGTGAATAATTAAAAGAATTAAAATTTCATAAATTATATCTATTTAATGTACTTTTATTATGAGTAATAAATCTAAGCTATATACATAACTAGTTCTTATGGATAATGACCAGTTGACAAGTGGGCAACATTATAGAGAGTTGATCTCTAAGTGACTATCTATAGGATGGTGTAGTTTTACCATGAGATAAAGTTAAGCATTATATATCAATGGTATGATGATCACTTGTGTGATGAAATTGGTCCATGACAAGTCTATGATAACTTAATTGGATTATAACAATAAATTACTTGGTGTAATATGCTTAAGGATAATAGAAAACACGTAATATGATGATTCTTAAAACTTATAGATCATGGTAAAATGATCTAAAATGGGTATATTACTAAATGGGATTTATACTTACATGAATTTAATTAAGTTTAGGCATTTCAAAATCCTATTACAATTATATGGATTTTATAGATATACTTTCCAATTGTAGACCCTGATATTCTAAACATCATTGATTAAGTTAGATGGCATCATGATATACTTTGAATCATGGATTGTAAACAAATTTCATAGATTCTAATTTTAATAATAATAAATGAACTCATATTGGTTATGAATTGATCTTAACATTCAATGTCTTTAATATCTTGAAAAATTATCTCAAGTACGATAAGATTAACTACCCCAACCTATACTCAGGTTTCTATGGATGAGAGATACTTAGGTAGGGTAAGGAAATCTAGGGGGTCCTATTGGGAAGGAAATTTAACCCATACATGTTGATAATTATCCATATGGAACCACATAGAGATATGCTTTGAGCTGGATGCAAAAATTAATACAATATTCTTCCCTATAGAACCTGCTAGAGGTAATTTCCCTAGTTACGTTTTTTCATACACATGATTTTAGTTGTGGGTTGTGGGATAAATACAATGAAGTAATAATTATCTATGAACAGTAGAACATGATGTAGTGGTTCCCACTTTTAACCTTGTTTTATAACCTGAAAGTAACAATGCTCAATTTTTTTGGGGGTTATTTCAAAAATATCATTGAAAAAATAAAAAATTATAGAATTTAATTTCACTTACTTTCAGATTTCCTTGAACATTTTAAATTTAATTTAATTTTATAAAGTAGTTCAATTTCATTTTATTTACAAAAAAATTATCAAAATATACACAAGCACCAAAATAATTCCCAAACATAACCTTGGCAAGCCAAGTGCAATAAAAATACTTGTTCGCACCTTTAAAAATAGTAAGAACCTCCCTTAAAATACATTCAAAACAAGCTTCATGCTTAATTCATTTTCAACCAATATTTATTTACCATTAGATGACACTTCTCGAGTGTCCCTATCCCTATAGATCAAGTCCATTTCTTATAGTATTAGCTCCCATTCTAGCAAGTGCACTTTAGAGCGATATCAATTCTAAACTTAGCCTTCAAGTCTTTCACTCCACCCATATCCCATATCTTATATTTAGTTAGATTGAAGCCATAGATAATCAATTTAGGCCCATAGTCCCTTTAGTGGGACCCCTACATATGTTTTCCTGCTAAGTAAATAACCTTCAAAGATGAATCTTGCACATTATATTTCCTTTGTTATCGGGTCTAGCCTCGTCCTATTTCATTTATGCTACCCATAATCTTCCAATATGTTCGATGTCTCAACATGACATTGATAAGTCATGTGCATAAGTTAACATGTTTATTTTCATGTTTACACAGTTACCATGCATTTATGAGGGTATATTACTTAATTATGTACTAATTTTTTTATTTGGCTCATCTAAGGGCATGTTTATTACATGGGATATACTATTTGATCCCATTTAGAACTTGAATTATACATTATCTATTATGGCATGAATATATATTAATGTAAAATTATAATGATATGATAATTATAAAAATTAAAATCAACTTCCATATGTGTAGCTAATAGCATACTTTGGATAATTTATTTTTATAACATATGAAGGAAAAAATTCAATGACATATGTTTTATACATGATGACTACATTACTTTTCCTAGTAGATGGTGCTTTTAAGGTTATTATTTTAAGAGGAGTGATTGCGCTAATAGGGTTTTCATCCCTATCTCAAAAGGGGGGCATATATAAAGCCATTTTAAAAAATCAATATGAAAAAAATGATCAAAGATGCATTGAATTATCTATTTCCTTGATCAAGAAATGGATTGGGTACTAGTGACTCCTAGAGGAGTGTCTTGACTATATTTCAAGAACTTTTCAAAATTCTAAGATGTGTGTGTCAGGTATTGGTGACTCATATGAGAAATTATTGGGCTATGTTTTCAACACCTATCAAAAGTTTAGAGATGGATCAATTATTATGGCATTTGGAAGAAATACCAAACATGTGTATTCTTTCTTATGATTTATTTCAATTTTAAGAGCTAATTTAAATTTTCAAGTTGTAAATATTTAAAAAATTAAAAAATATGCATGTATGTAATGAGCAATTTAACTACATGCAAAAAATGACACTTTTTTCAAGTAAATAAACTAATCAAGTGTTGATATAAAATTAACAAGAGAAAGGTGAAAACCCTTCATTCTTCCTTAGTTAAATGAAGGTGCATATTTCAAATTATTAGCATTTATACTTTGATGCATGCATGACTTTTGCACACATACCCACGTTAAAGTGGGGGAATTATATAGACTCCCAAATATGGCACATAACCTTTACTATTCCTAATTTAACTTATTTGTAAATATTAAACATTTTAACCCATTTCTAGGATTACTTCAATCTCACAATCCCACACAAGTCTATATTTGGTCCATTAAGCTTAAAATCATCTCAAGGCTTATCAAAAGTTATTTGTTTATATATATGGATTAAAACATATGTATTAGCCAACCCTTCCTTAAAAATAGAGATTGGCTTATCTCTTAGACAAACTCATGGCTATACAAACCCATATTATAAAAAACCCATACCTATACTTGTTTGTCTCTTTTAACTTTATGGGTCCATTTTTTTTTACCATTGGTGATGAGCCTCAACCTCCCAAATTTTATTTTCATAAGTTGGTTGGTACCCAATAGTCATCTTAGATCATCATAGAAATATAAGGTCTTGATAAGACATTTTTATGATATATATATATATATATATATATATATATATATATATATTTATGTATGTATGTATGTATGTATGTATGTATGTATGTATGTATGTATGTATGTATATGTGTATGTATATATATGTATATATATATACAAATATATATATATATATATATATATATATATATATATATCAGAGAGAGAGAGAGAGAATAACATTAGACACCTCATTTTACCAAAGGTCAAGCTTTCATCAAAGCTTCTCCATGTACTTCAACAAATCAAATCCTAACACTTTTGACAATTATCCATCTTAGTCTATCTAAAAATTAGCTTAAGCTAAAGGAGGGTAATCAAACTTCATTTTTTGCATCGATCACTTATAAGGAACATGTTGTTGAAACACTTACACTATTTATTCTATTCTCACACCACAAGAACTACGTGGAGGTCTGATTTAAAGCATGCAAGATAAGTATTTTTTAATGTTGCTTTAGAAATTACTTGAAACTATTAATTTTTTTTTATTTTAGAGTGTGTAAGCTAGGTCAAAGTGAAGATTAATCCATACAACATATTCTATCCTAGACATATATGAAGCAAAGGTATAGTCACACTCAGTGAGGCATAATGTATAGGCACTAGATAACCCAGATTATGAAACCTTACATAGACACACCTAAAATCATAAAGACTCACCCAGTGACAAATAAAAAAACTAAGTGATTAGGATTATTACATCCAGGATTACATAATATAGACTCATACATGTATAATTTCATATTATAGTAGTGCACTAGTTTAGACACTCAAGAGCAAGTCAAGTATAGTCAACATAGTTAGAAGAAAGACTCAAATTTTAAAACAAGGCGTGATCATTTATTAACCTCTTTATCATTTCATTACTTTTATTTAGATTTAATTTATGATGCTTAGGATTATTTTTCATTATAACCTATTAGATATATGTGATTCAATGTTTCAGTTGTACATGCTTAGATTTATTTAATCACACCTTATTTATAACTAATTTTTATAAGAACCAAAATTAGGTTAAATAAATGGGTAAGGAAAAATGGGATATCTACCTTTAACATATTGTCAAAAAATATGGCTCAAAACGTGATGGCTCATTGGTGGGAAACTATTGGGAAAACATATATTGATATGGAATTATATCAGGAATGTTTAAGGCCAAATAAATGGTGGATAAATTATGAAAAATCACATTAGATATTGATGTGGATAGAATAATCTAGGCACGATCACCCAAAAAATTGAAAGGATGCAATATTAAAGTACATGAGGCCATTAAGACACATCTTGCACAAATTAAACAGGCTAATGAATGGTAGGGTGAATGAGAGGATGATTGATATCTCATGGTTTTCAAAAATGGCAAATCTATTGAAAATCATATATGATATCATCTTGGACCAAGATGTGATTTTTCAGAAATTTCTATTCCAAATCATGCTCTTACAAGACATTAATATTGTACTATTATTTAATACAAAAAGAAGATTAACATTTATTTCATCAATTTATTCAGAATACTTTTGGAACTACAAAACCTTAATAATGTACTATTGTTTAATGTGAATAGAAGATTAATATTTATTTCAACAAAGTAATTATCATACTTGTGGAACTATAAGACCTTAATATTGTAATATTGTTAAAATTTGAGTGGAATTTTAATATTTATTTCAAAAAATTATTTTTTATACATTTTCAAATACAAATATTAGATTAATGTTTAATTAGGTAATCAATAATATTTTCCAAACTACAATTAATATTACTCTTATTATGTTTAGATATGAATGAAAAGGTGAAAACCCAATAATGGGATAATTGGAATACAATAATAACAATGTTAGAATATGATAATAGCAATATTGAAATACACTTTTTATATACATAAAACCAAAAAAAGAGATATTAGAAGTCTATATGAATATGAATATGTCCAAATTTAATGAAATTTTGGTTATATATGTACCACTCAATCTATCGTTTCTTCTAATAGGAGTATAAGATCTAACTTTCTTAATTGAAATAATATAAAAACATAGAGGACATGCAATAAGTTAGGTATAATTATATCACAATAATAGATAAAAATCTATAAAAATAAAATCTAAAACAACCATAATAGCAAACCCTAAAGGGAAAAAGAGCATGAAACCCAAAGGTTGAAGTGTTCTAAGGGATCAGGTTCACTAAAATGTTTTATATGGAGGGAATATAAGTGTTCAAAATATGGCACCAAACACATAAAATGGAAGGGGGAAATTAAATCCTAATCTAAATACAAAAAAATAGTAAATACAAACATGAATTGTAATATTTAATGAAAGTACCTTAATAAATTCACATTTGAAAGGGAAATTAGAGAGATAAAGAGATGCATAACTAATTTCTAACTTACTTGAGTTCTAACAGAGATTAAGAATGTTGGAAAACTAGTTTTGTATGTATTAAAATTGACAGGATTAATTTCAAGAATCTTCCAAAAATGAAAATCCTCCTGAAAATGGTTAGACATATCCAAAAATGGATTTAAAAACCTGTGGGATCTGAAACTTCATCGAACCCTTCACTAGAAGCATATGTCAAAAACCTCTCATAGATAAGTTAGATAAGTAATATAACATGCATAAAAATTATAATTTTCTCTCATTTGATGTAACCCTAAAATATCCTCAATATCTAGCACTACATCTAAGACAAAAGGAAAAATGTAGAGTTATTGGCTCATGCTCCATTAGTGGGAATTTTTTGCATATCAATATGATAAGATGGGAGTATCCACCCTATCTACCTGTGATAATCAATAAAACTAATTTTTTTTTACTTATGCAATCCTTCTTTTAGCACAAGTATGTTGTAATAAGCCTCCAAAAAATGGAATGTATAATAATAATAGAATAAATGTGATATCCTTGATAGGATTATAAGCTCTTAAAACACATGTAAATTAATTCAGGTACATGTGTATATATAAACATCTATGAATTTTAAATTACAATTTTGCATAGTCTGACCATGGAAAAGCATCAAATCCAACAATGAAGGCATGAAAAAACATGTCATGGTGACACAAAAGACCCATAAAAAACTTGACCACTTATGGTTTATTCTAAAAGAGGTCAAGACCACATTTGGCCTATTTATAAAACATTTAGAAAAAAAACTCACAAAACAAAGAGAATAGTAGGATAACAAGGCGGATTTTGAGGTATAAAAATGATAGATTCATATATTTCATAAGCAAATGAGGATAATTAAAAATTATGGAGTGTCCAATGTGAAGGATATTGTACCAAGAAGATCCTAATGTAAGAAAATGAACCAAATGTATGAAAACATGAAAAAATAACTATAACTACATTACTTGTAAAAAACTTAGGTGTTTAGAGTAAGAGAGCACAAGTTCACCAAAATATAGTATGGAAATAGTGGTTTTACATCAAAATATGACACAACTACCCATACTATATGCATCTAGATCTAACCAAATTTACTTTAATAAAACAATATAAAATAAGACTTGTTTGCCTTGAGAAGTATTCTAGAATAAGTAAAAAATACAAAGATGGGTTTATAGAAGAATATCTAAATCATCTTAAATATAGGGTAAATTGGCATTTAAAACACTAGATAACATGTACAAATGAAAGATGAACAAAACCTATAAAATTAATAATGAATAATGAAACCTTTATGGAGTGTCAAAATTATTGGGATTATTTTGTGCCTACCATAAATGTTATTATACAATTTTTGGAACCTTGAATGTTATAAAATATTATTTCCCAACCATATTCACCTACTTTAGGGATTAAAAAACCTCGTTATAATTTCTTACATTATGCATAGATCTCTTAGAAAATAATCGCCTATGCAATCCTAACAACTCCTCATAAACTAAAAAAAAATGGAAAATAAATAAGGGGAATATGGAATTCATCCATTATTATAAGGCTCATGTTTAGGAATAAATTTTTAAAATAACACTTGATGCACTTCAAAAATAAATTTGTACATGCAAGCCCTTATCTTATATGACTTTTTGTGCTAGCATGAACAAGCGGCACAATATAATAAAAATTTCAAATCTTAACTCAAATTATACTCTAATTATTGAATTTTCTCTCTTAAATAAATTCTTGACACTCTATTTCAATTATGACTCATACTTTATCATTTCATGTCTTACTCACTTGTCCTATATGCACTAATGCACAAGTATATTCATATACATCAAATTAAAACTAGGACTAAATTGGCATACAAGTTGACACAAAATAGGTAGGAAGGGTTGAAAAATAGGGAACATAAGGAATGAAGGACCCCAAAAAAGGTTCATAAGGGCCCATACTAGAACTAAAAATTGTAAAGTCATTGTGACCCTATACTATACAATGTATAATTTTAGGAGATTGGCCCAAAATAACAAAAACACAACTAGGTAATAAAGAGAAAGAAGAGACAAAAAGAGGAAAGGAAAATATAAGGCAAAACAAGGCCAAAAAATGTGTAATAATATCCCAACAAGATATTAATACGAATCAATAATCGACAGACATATAAGTACCTTAAAAAATGAAATTTAATAGCTAAATTTACCATTGGACAAAAATTAGGTGCCTACAGAAGTAGGGATTTTTTCATGGGTTAGCTAATGTTTATAAGAATTTTATTATAATAATTGGAAAGATATGTGAAATAATCATCAAAACAATAAGATATTCTAGAGAATATTTCAATTGGATAGTTTCAATTGAAAATAAATTTAAAAAAGAAAATTGTAATGGAACAACTAGTGTTAGTATTACCAGATTTTAACAAGGTGTTCTAAGTTGATTGTGATACTAATGGGATAGTAGTAGGTGTGTTTTTAATTTAATAAGGAAATATAATTACATATTTTATTAATAATGTGAGTGACTCTAAGTGAAAATATTCAAATTATGATCAATTTTTTATGGCATTGTGCGAGATCTTCAGAAATAGAGACAATGTTTCCTTTCAAAGGAATTTTTTTCTACACAAATCATCAATCATTGCAGTTTTAAACAACTAAGGTTAGTTGAACCAAAATAATATGAAATAGGTTTAATTTATTTAAATATATTCATTTTTTAAAGCATGGAAGTGGGAAATTGAATAGAGTTATAGATGCATTTAATAAAATGTATCTTTTTTTAAAATTAAATGAGAGTATAAATAATTTGATTTTACTCCATGAAATATGTTTTTTGAAAAGTATTTATATTTCAAGGGAATGTAAAATACAAGTAAAATTAGGGCCAAAACACATGAAAAAATATGCCAACAAGATCCTAATGTGAATCAATAATTGACAAGCACAAAAGTACCCTAAAATAATTTAATTTGACAACTAAAACTACCCCCAGACCAAGATTAGTTATCTATAGAAATAAGGTTGTTTTATGCTAGTTTTTAATAAAATTTTATTAGAAACTTTGGTATAATATGTGTACCCATCATCAAAATAATAAGAGGTGATAGAAAGGAATTTAAGTGGACATTTGCAACTAAAAATATTTTTTTGAATTTTTAGGAAAAATAACGAAACAACCAGTGTTAGTTTTCTAAGATTTTAACAAATATTTTACCCCAATTTTGATTCATGGGTTAGACTAATTTTATTAAGCTATAAAATTTTAAATATAATTTAGATCAATAGATATGGAATTCAAGCATTCATATAAATGTAAAAGATTGAGATTAATTATTTTGATTTGATAAGGGCATATGTTAAATATAGAAAGTACTAAAGATATCATGATACTTAACTTTTTATTTGCCTATATGACTGTGACTATATTACAAAAGTGGAAATCAAGGATAACCATGCTTCTATTTTTTTGGTTATAGAAGTGATTGGGAAGCTACGCTAGGTTATTTCCGCAAGTTCAAGTCAATATCGTAAGTTGATATTGACCTACTAGTTAGTGCTGACCTACACAACATAGTAATTATACAGTCACCTAAAATTATATTTACTTGATCATGTTTGTGGTCTTGAACAAGAATGATGTACATAAATCTATAAATCACCCTCCTTTGTCTTGAAACCCTAGATGTGCTTGTGAGGGTTAGAAACATACAAAAATAGGGGAAGTGTAATGGGTTGAGCTAATAAAAATTAGATCAGCTAATGATTGGTCATTATCTACGTATCCAATACTCCTAAGAAGGGAAATCAAGCTACATGTAGTTCTTCCACCTAGTTTTATTATGAAATTGTGTTCCTTTTCTATGTGTATGTAGCTAATGATTGATCTTTATTCTTGATAATGATTGTTTTGAATTATATTTTGAGTACTTCAGACTTAGATTGTGACTGATCCTAGTGATAGGTATGCAAATCAAGAAGAATATGGTAGATTTTCTTAGTCTACAATAGTGTATATATGTATATTAAATAAATGCCAAGTCCCCTTTGAATGAGATCTTGATTTATTTATATAAGGATCCATTTTTAAAATTCCTCATGCCACTAACATGATAGATTGAAGGGTTGAACATAAGGATGAGTTTTAATTTATAAATTAGTTGTTACTAGGATTAGGTCAGTTTCGACTAGTATATGTTAATATCGACTAGTGATAATAACTGTAACTAGTGGAATTGACTTATGTATAGATGGACTGATATGAGAGACTAAATATATATGTATTAGATATTTAACAAGATTGAAATAGAAATTAAGGTTATTTCAAGTGTATAAAAATTTAATGGAAGGTTTGACTCATAAGATAACATGTAAGTGTGAGAGGATGGTGAATTAGGGCCTTATTTGAGTGTTAAAGTTATGCATGGTAAATGTGTGTCAAGCTTGTTGTTATCAAGTACCAGAGACTATATTTTCATATCTAAAACAAGGTGTTTAAGGCTGATTTTAATACTAATGAGACAATTGTAGGTGTGGTTTTAAGATAATAAATAAGATAATTTCATATTTTAGTGATAACTTGAGTGATTATAAGTGAAAGTATTCATTTTATTATCAATAATTTTATGCCGTTATGCAAGATCTTTAGAAATGAAGATAATACTTCATTTCAAAGAAGTTTGTTTTATACATAGAAAATCAAACATTGCATTTTGTAAACAACTAAGATTAGTTGAACCAAAATAATATGAAACTATGCACTTAATTTCCTTTAAAGCTATTCATTTATTTTAAATCATAATAAAGGGAAGTCGAATAGATTTTTAGATGCATTTAGTAGAATATGTCTTTTTTCAATGAAATGAGGATATAAGTGATTGGGTTTGACTACATGGAATATTTATATGAAGATTATTTAGATTTTACTGGAAGGAAAAATATAAATAAAAGTAGGGCAAAAACACATGGAAAAATAAGCCAACAAGATCCTAATGTGAATCAGTAATTGACAAACACACAAGTGCCCTAAAATATTATAATTTTACAACTAAAACTACCATTAGACTAAGAATAGATGTTTACAAAAGTAAGGATTTTCATGAGTTAGCTAGTTTTTACTAGAATTTTATTATAATTTTTGGTGGGATATGTGCACCCATCATCAAAACAATAAGAGATGATAAAAAAGAGTTCAAGTGGATAGTTGCAGCTGAGAGTAGTTTTTGAATTTTGAAAAAAAGGGTAACTAAACAACCAATGTTAACATTACCAAATTTACACAAGGTGTTCTAAGTTGATTATGATGTTTGTGGATAGTGGTAGGTGCACTTTTAAGTTAAGAAAACAATCCCATTACATATTTTTGAGACAATTTTAATGATATTAATTGAAAGTATTCAATTTATGATTAGTAATTTTATGCCATTATGCAATATCTAAATAAATGGATACAATAATTCATTTCAAATAAATTTATTTTATACACATACTATCAAATATTTAAATTTGTGAACAACCAAGATAACTTGAACCAAAAACATATATTTAGGAGGTTTAATTTCTTCAAAAGTATTCATTTATTTTGAAATAGAGAATTGGTAAATCTAACAGAGTTGCAGATGCATTTAGTGTAATATGTCATATAATAAAATGAGAGTAAAAGTGATTGGGTTTAAATTCATGAAATATTTGTATGAACTTTAAATTTTAGAGATAAATGGGAAGCATGCAAGAAGGCAAACATAATGGATAAAAATCTATGGAAGTATTTTTTTTAAGATGAATTATTGTCTGAAGAACCACAATTATGTATACCTTTAAGATAAATGAGATAATTTTTTATCAAGAAAAAGCATAATGGAGGATTGGTTGGCCATGTTTTTATGGATAAAGCATTGGCCTAGTTTAGTTAGGATACTATTGGTTGAATATGAGTTTATATTTCAAGAGGTATGTGCAAAATATAACATATGTCGATTTATAAAGGGTAAAATTCAAAATGCAAGTTTATATAATTAATTTCCAATATTGTAAATAACATGGAAAGACATTGGCATGGACTTATTGCTTGTGTTTCTAAGGACACAAAAGGGTAATGATTATATCTTTGTTATTATTTATATATTTCCAAAAATTGCAAATTTAATTGTATGTAGGAAGGCTAGTAATTCCATGAATATTTCCAATTTATTTTTTAAAGTAATGAGGTTACTTAGATTGTTCACAAGCATAGTGTTGGATAGAGATACCAAGTTTATTGGTAATTTTTATGGAATTTGTAAAATAAATTGGGTACTAAATTTAGTTTTAGTTCAAGATACCATCCAAAAACTTATGGGAAAATAGAGGTGATCAATAGATGTCCTGGAATGTTTTTGAGGTGCTTAGTGGTAGATAAACCCAAACATTAGGATTTGATATTGGCACAAACTTTATTTACTTAAAAAAATTCAACTAATAAAAGTAAAATAAAGACTCCATTTGAAGTAGTGTATGGTTACAACCCAAGAGGTGTTTTAAAATTATGAAACATCAATTATTTGAATGGGAAGAGTGCTAAACTAGGTGATTATGTGGATTATATGCAATAATTGCACCAAAAAGTGAGAAATTTATTTTAGAAAAAATATCATGAGATACAAATGTGCTGATCTCAAGCGTAGAACAAAAGAATTTCAGATTTATGGATATGGTGTTAGTGCATTTTAAGAGAGAATGGTTTACAAATGGTACCTTCAAAAAAATTAAAAGGAAAAAGGTTGGACTTGTAAATTTTTGAGAAAGTTTTTTGAGAATGCATATGAGAAAAAGCTAATAGATGTAATTGATATCTCACCAATATTCAATGTAGTATATTTGCAATCTTTTCATGAAGGACCACCACTCGAAGATGATGTCAGTTTAATATCAACAATTCCAAGTTGGAAATGGAAGTTAGCTAGGAAAGAGAAAAGGTAAATGGAATACATTATAGACTCTAAAATTGTCAAGAAGACTAGAGATACTTGAGTATGTAGAGTATTTGGTCAAGTGGAAGGATAGATTAATGGAAGATTCGACTTGGGTGAATGAATCCAAGATTGGTATATCCAAAATTCATTGGAAGATCTTACTCCAAGATCATTAATGTTTTTTACTTACCCAAGGTTTCTAATGCAAGAGCATATAGGGTATGATGTCCAATCTTGACTTAACCAGAAATTGTTGTGTGTGTGTGTGTGTGTGTGTCTTATGTTTTAGCATGTATCGTGCCAAGGAAAAACTATGCCACATTTCCCTAAATACTTTTGAACTCCAACAAGCCCCATGATTAACAAAGATAAATTTTTATTCATTAAATGCAGATCAATCTGAGTGTTGCCTAAAGGATGGGAAAAAAATTGGTTCCTACAAACAATAATTTCAAAACTGATAGTGTGCATTAATCAATTATTACATAAATTTCCCAATAGCTGTAAAATTATCAACTTATGTTAAAATTTGGTTTTGTTTATGGTAGTTGTTTACATAGATCAATGACCCAAAATGATTGCTTTGGCCTTTTGGAGTGCTTCCCAAGAAATAAGGATTTCAAAAAGACTCTCTAGAAGGTTAAGAAGGTGAAAAAGAGATAAGAATTAGTTAGGGGAAGAGGAGAGTAGCTTCAGTTGGTAAGAAGAGAGGGTGTGACTATAGAGATCAATGAGTAGCAATAATTATTTGAATCCCATTGAAAGTTTGTCATTGTATTATTTTCTTATTCATGTTAGTTGTTCAATAGATAATACAAGTGACGTTTGTGTATTATCTTTTGTAATTTCATCATATGAATCTAATAAAATGTGTTCTTAGTCTCTAGTTCTGAATATATAGTGGGTGGGTGTGTGTGTCTATCAGAAGAAAGTTAAGTATAACTTGCAGGGAAAAGGCTACCATTCACTTGTTGCCCTAACCCTGATCTTCATCAATATGATGATATGATATTTCCTTCATTTTTGATAATTTGTTTACACATAATAATCTTGGTTAAATCTATATAATGATGCATGGGGCTAATTATACTAGTGTGTTGAACCCAACTTTATGAGTCCCATCAAGTTACTAAAAATTATGGTATTCATTTAAGTTATGTGTACTTTGGTTATCTATCTTTCATAATGTAGTGTGTATTTTGTAAGCATGCCTTGTAATAGGGTTAGTGTTTTATTTTGTATTTTCATAACCTAATTTCATTTGTTAATAAGTGTATAAAGAGATCCTATGTCTTTCACTTAGTCATCCATTGTTAACTTTTCTATATTGAAATATTATTATTGTTTAGTTGTATTTCGACGCCATCATATATAAATAATTATTGTTACATGGAATCAATTATTTGTTCAATCATATATATGCATGTGTAATATTACACATAGTATCATAAGTTAAATTTGTCATTACATAAAAATATCAATGTTATGATCCATTAATGTTAGAATTATGGAAAAGAGTAATATCTCACAAGATATTTGGCCATATTTTATCTTCGATAAAACGTCAACTTAAAAAAAAAAAAAAGAGAGACTTAAAAATATCATTAGAAAAGTAAATTTTATAAATTTAAATATACATTCCTTTCGGAATACAAAGACAATGGGAACTAGGTCAAAATAGATTTGGGTCTAAAATCTCTCCCGAGAAAGATTTTTTTCCATATATGAAAAAGAGAAGTTTTAGAACAAAATCCTCTTCAATTGCAACATTTTCCCAATCTTATTACATATTTATTTGTATATTGCTTACAAACAATGGCAAGGGCCCCCTTTTTCACTCATCTCTATATTCAACTATGAGGTTAGAGCATTCAAATTAAGTGTCCGATGAAGGTGTCTTAGTTGTATTTGCTTGTCATGTGGGGTCAGAGCGCATGACTATGGGATAATCATTGCTGAGTCATTGGTCACGGATTGGATTGGATGCTTCCAAGAGAATCTTGGCACATGGGATATGGTGCATATCACGGGGTACGATTTGATATTATTATAGTATAATGGTGTGGAGTTAAATGGGAGCTTGTTTTCAATTTATTGAAAATACATTTTTGAGCTCTTCATAATAGTATTATTATTTTATATTTATATAGTGATTTTAGTAGTGGTAAAAGAAATAGTGTTCTAGTTGTCTTATTTTTGTCCATAACAATTTACATATATAGAAGTCAAAACATTGATATTTTTTTTTACTACCATCTAGGTTTCTGACGTATTTTATGTGGGAATGATAAATTTATTAACATTGAGGAGAATCAAAATTCATTTTATAATTAACAGGATCAACTAATTGAGATTATGTTAGATCAAATTTCACTTAACCTTAATTTTCATCTAAACGAGTGCAAGACTTTGAAGGAGACGATAATTATCTCAAGGAAATGTATTTGGAAATTATTCTAAAGGTTGAGAGGGTCAATTGCAATATAATATCATTGGATCCTTTCTCTTTTGATAAAATTAAAGAGGACTATTTGTCTTTTATGAATTATTAATTTTACTAGATGGAGTGTGGGAAGGATACTTCAGTTTCTTCCACTTATATCCAAATACTTGATGTAGATGAGCATAAGACATCTAACTCTAATATGAAATCTTCTTTAATTTTGAATTATGAGGATGTTTTATAAGATGTTAAAGTTGATTAATATTATATTTAATTAGTTATAATTTAATTGACATACATTTTGGTGATAATCTTTTTTCTTTTACTAGTGTTGGTCATGTCACTGATTCATTATATTAGGTTTTTTTTTCCTTGGTGGGATGTAATGAGTTATCCTAAGGGACCATTACTATTGTTGAATGAGATAAATATAATAGTGGGATATGCACTTGACATTGAAGACACAATGGAAATTAATGGACAAATTATGATCTCATTTCATGGTGGCAGGGGTTTGTGATTCATTGTTTTTAATGCAGATATAAGATTAAGAGCAAAGGTGAACACACCATAACACAAATATATCATGGGAAAACCTTATAAAGAGTTTTAAAAAAACTACCAAGATTATTTATATTATGAGAAACTAACAAGTACCTAATACAGTCTTTCTTCTCACAGTACTTTAGAAAACTCACATATTAAAATCTCATCAAATAATTTCATACTCATGATATATTTCACAATAAAAGTAAAACTCTATTTATAGTGATATATCAAGAGAAGTGACTATTAAATAATTATAACTATATTATTTATTTACACGAAGTTTCTACCTCATGTTAATAAAAAATATATTATTACTATTTAAATTACCAAGGCTAAGGGTAAGTAATTTAATTTTAATTTGGTAACTATTAAATAATTCTAACTTTATTATTTATTTACATGAGATTTCCTAGAAAGATAAGGATATGAAGGAGAAATTGTGTTGTTTGATCTAGATTCAAATGTTCAACTTCGTAATTGTGAGATATGATGTTAGTCGTCTCCATTCAGTGAAAAAATGATATGATTTTAGTTAGACGGAGAAGGAATTATAATGGATGGAGGCATTTGACACTCCTAGTTTGATAGGGTCTCTACTTTATTTGATGAATTGGTGTAATTGTATGTTTTGGCCATCCAATGATGTTAACATTATTATGTTTATTTCATATTTACTTTCAAAATTGTGCTCAAAAGTATGTTGAAGGTCATGTTGAATTTAATTTTCCATGATAGTTGCAATGATTTTGGGCCTCTTATGACCTTGAAAAAAAAGAATGAGATCATGGTATATTCGATTTTCTATGACTCTAGGGTTGCAATGCCTGGACCAAAAGCCCCATAGAAAATATCATGATTGGTATTTTCATGCTTTGATGATGATTCCAAGATTATAAGCCTAGGACTTAGGGTCTTATGGCATATTTTATGTGGCAATTTTGTTTATTAGATTTAACTATATGGCATCATATTGTGGATCATGTAGGTTTCTTAAGTTTATGCATATGGGTATCATTATTTGATGGTCAACATGGTGCTTTTATTACAATTGAACTCAATATTTATCCTATCATCATCATACATGGTACATTTTTATCTATTTACTTCAAATTGTGTTTTATAAGATCATACATATGTCAGGAGCTTAGGGTTATCAATTAACTATTCAAATTCATAGTAAGATTCAATGTTTTATGATCATCAATGTTTGGGTAGAATCTCCTTGTCATTCCTATTTGGGAATATGTTTTTAGGGGGGATGAGAATATCACATGATGATTCTTTTATGTAAAATTTAATGAACCATTTATTCTCTATATTCAGATGGGAACGAGCTTGTATTACTTGATAGATATTCTGGATGTGTTTTTTCTTATGGAGAGTATACGTATGTGTTGATGCCTCTAAATGTACCATAGGTGCTCTTAGTGTTTAAATAACACTTCTCATTTTAGGATCCAAAGGAATCAAGGCATGAGTTTCAAGTATTTGGCAATTAGGATGCCTGTGGTGAAATAGAAGTAGAGCAATGTAGATTGTTCCAAAATATTTATGATGTTTCATGGTTGGGAGCCATCTTGGTGCCTTAGTTTATCAATCTTGATGCTAATTTTGACAAATCAGTCTAGATATGAACTATTGACTAAACTAAATGGTTATGAACAATGTTTTAAACTAAAGTGACTTGTTTAAGGAAAGAGCAAAAGGAAAGGGTTGAGTAAGAAAGAAATGGTGATTGTTGATCCTTGATTGTGAACATATTGACAGAGTTTCAAGAGTTACCAAGCATGACCTTAACCATCATATAGTGTAAATTATCCTAAGCTCACGTTTCACTACAAACCAAGCCTAATTCTGAAGATAGGATGACAATACAAGTAAGAATTGGATTTACTTTTAAAGTTTTACACCACATATAGATAGCTAATGCACATCTTTATTGCAGAGAAAATAAAATGAAGTAAACTCAATTTCATTTAAATAACCTAGTGTTACACAAGTTAGCAACACTATAATTAATGATCTAACTCATTATTTCTAGAAACTATTCATATTCAAACTTGGACAAGCAATTGAGAAAATTAGCAATTCAAACACATCAACCCAAATAATTCCTACTGAATTCCTTGATATTTTGTATTAATTGCTTAGAAGTGGTACAAAAATAGCTCAAATTTTCTCCCTTTTACAAATGGTAATACATGATTTTATAGAAAAGTTAGGCAGTATACCGGTCAGTCTAAACATATAGGTATACAAAGATAAAAACAGTTGTCTTTGTAACAAACTATGATACATGTGTCTTTTATAAATATGCTGACTTAGAGGCAATCACGCTAACAAACTAGCGTGTGCCTTTACAAAAGAATATGCCATCTCTCAGGTAAACCATAATTAGGATGTTAGAAGTGGGGCCCTTTGCTGATAAAAGATGATCATAGCTTGTTCATGTTGTTCATCCACTAAGCCCAAGTCTATGATAGGTCTTGTGATACGCTCCTCTTCTTGATTAGCCAGCTCATCAAAATCCTTGTCATTCCTAGCCAAAGCTTCCTTAATACTTCTTGCTTCATTGATCTTCTCCACTACATTGAATATCATGCCTAATATCCTATTATTATCTTGTCTTGATTGTCCTTCACTTTTACCCTTGATTTCTTGAGTCACCAAAGTGGCTCTATGGTGGAACTCTTCATCACTAATAATCCCCATAGTAGTGGGTTGTGCAGGATCCTCGAGCATAGTTCCTAGGAGCCTCTCAATTCTACCCATGAGCTCTTTTTCCTCCTCAATAACTTCTTCCATTTTAATATGCCAAGCACTCAAGGCTTGAACCTTATCTACAATAATTCCTAAAATGACACTTAGGTGCCCTATGCTAATGGCTTTAAAATTTGGTAGTTGCTTCTTAACCTAAATATTAAGAAGTTGGGAAATCTTATCTTCAGAAGTTTTCCATTGAGTAACCAACTCCTTGGCTAAGGTGGCCTAGTTTTCTAGTGCATCTTGCCTTAATTTCATAGCCTTTAGTGCTCTGAACATGTCATGGAATGACTCCTCGAGCATTTTAATGATTGAATCTAGCACTAAGAGAATTGATTGAGTTTGCAAATTCTATTTTTCCTTCTTAAGGTTCTTAATTATTTGTACTAATCCCTGAACAATAGCTCTAACTTGTTGAGATAGAACCTCAATTAAACTTTCCACATCTTTTCAATGGATGGGAACCTCTCCAAGTTGTTTCCCCTAATAGGGGTTAACCTTGTGAATGGTTCCACCTTTTGAAAGGTGAATTATTCTTGACCAACCATGGTCATCCTTATGGTGATCCTTTCCAATCCTATTGTGTCTGGGTTGAATTGGACTTTAAACTCTAGCTCCTTGAACTTTGAAGGCTTAGGCACCTCCATAATTTCACTATCAAAGGCTCTTGGGGTGTCAATTTTATGTCCTCCCTAAATATGATGAACTTGTATTCTTCTCTCTTCTTGCTTTTTTACTATGTCCTTGATCCATGGTTTGATGTTATCATGCTCAGTCAATCCAAATTATGTCAAGGTCCATGAAGGAGAGAGGGATAGGATCTTCTGCAACTTCCCATAGATGAATTTGTAAGGGATGAGTGGTCCATGTATTGGATTCTAATCACTAAAGAGGTTGACTTCACTATTAGGGTGAGCAAAGGTCAACCTAGGCTTCTTCCTTGGAGTAATAAGAACCAAGGCCAACTCTACTTTCCTTTTATCCTTTTCCAATAAAACCAACTCCTTTCCTAATTATTTAGAGGGATCCCCTTCTCTATCTAAGCCATATACCACTACTATATCAATGAGAGCACCCTCCAATGTCTCTTATGGATCAAGAGCTATCATGTCAATAAATTACATAGGAAAAGGTGGCATTTGATGGAGTTTTATAGGTGAGATACCTTACCCAAGTTTGTGTTCCAATCTTGGTTCTCGAACTTTCTCCTTGCCTTTATCATTTCCATCTTAAGGCTATTTAGTCTAAGGTTGCTTAACTTGAGGCTCCTACTAGTGGGGTTAAGGTTCAAATGGCTTCCCTTGATTAGATGGTTCCTCATGAGTGGTCCCAGATGGTCCTAGAAAAAAATGATATTGCAAGGGATGAAACTGCCTTATCTCCCATGTGGGCTTGTTGTCCTTGATCAATATGTGTTCCAACTTGATATTTTTGCTTTTGATTCTAGAGAGCACTTCTTAAAAATTATTTGATCTAATATATATGTCATCATCGACATGTAGCTTATGTTTATATTCAATCTTAGGGACCTTTATATCCTTAATGTGGTTAACCACCCTACCCCTAGGGTCCCACATTTTAAGGCCATCTAATTGGAAATCAAAATAACTCCTATGCATTACCATGATTTCCAAATGCTTCCAATATTTGATTATAATCTTCCTAATATCTAATGGGAGGGGTTGGATTTGGCCTTTCTTCTTCTCTGTGTATACCTTGTCCACACCCTAGGTGATTTCGGAGGCAATCTCTTGCTTGACAAGCTTGTTGGGGACATGGATTGGTAGCCTATAAGGTTGGGATTAGGATTCCCTCTATCTTAATGAAAGTGCAGTCTGGATAATACCATACATCCCCCATGGTTTCTATATGTCTCTTGATAAGGGGATGCAATATTGGCATATGAATTCTTGTGATGGCTTCATATATGGCTGGGTAAACACAATCATAGGTGAATTTCATGTGGTTCCTGTACTTGAATATGTACAATTTGGAATAGTGGTGAGAAATTGTGAATCTACCATTAGGGGACTAGTTCCTAATGCTAGGGAAGGATATAGAGGCCAGAAGGGAATACAATAGATAAGACATCATATATAATTGCTTAGAGGTTCATCTTTTTATGGATATGAATTTCTTAGCCAAGAATAAGCTAATTAAGTCTCCTATTGGAGGGGTCAATTTCTCTTTTATCATGAAGTGGACATAGGACACCTAGACTTTATTCACATACGTGGTGAAAGGGGCACCAAAGGCTTGATTCAACAGGGTCATGGCTACTCTAATGCCTTCCCTAAATTGGAAAATGGGGATCATGCCATCTAGGGTTCTGAATACATGGGGTCCTTAGATTAACTAGGGTGTGAGGACTGAATCAAGGTCTTGGTTGTTAGCCCAATTCCTCATGTTAGGGAGGTTGAGATGGGGTGAAAGTAGCTTATAATAGGTTTCAAATGCCATAATAGAGATGTATACCACCCTTTTGGAAATACCCTCCTGAATGATCCATTCCCCATCTATCCTATAATCAATAAAGATGGATGCAAGGACATCAATACAGTGCATTACCTCTGGTTTCACTATGGCATGCTGGACACTAGCCATTTGGATTGAAACTAGGTCATTAAACTTTTTATTCATTAGGGAATTCTTTTTTTCCTCTTGGGAGATAGGCTATAACTCATCTATTAGGAAGAACAATTCAGACCAATTCCTCACTCCATAGATGTTCAGGGCCATTAGGTCTATCTCTATATCCTTGAAAATCATTCCTTCATTGTTAGAGGTTAGATAAAGCTCAACCTCCATCTTCAATTGTTGCTTATCAACCACTATTTATGATGTTACCAAATTTTTGACACTTGATTACCAAGGGTTCTTGCTATAGAAATTGTTCTTAGGAGCACAATTATGCTATCTTGATTGAACTATAACCAATTGAACTAATTTAGGTCTTTTTTAATAGAGGGTTTAGGGTTCAAAGCTTCAATGGTATGAGATATTTAGACTTTAAATTTATACATTTTTTGGATTTGATAGAGACCCTTTGCTTTATACCCTTGCATTTATGAGTTTAGAAGATATTTGATTTTGACCTTTTATGCTTATGTGGAGTCCATGTGGCATCATTTTGGGATTTTCATGGCAATTTTCATAAGTGCCATTTAGATAATAGCCATTGGTTTTTAAAATCTTCCTTTTAATTCACATCATTAGATCAAATCCAATGAGCAAGCATGATATGTCAATCTAAATCTGAGTCCTTAGCTTTTATTGGCCTAGTGTTCTCTAGGCTTGCACTTGTGACACTTAACTCCCTCATAAATTTTTCCTATGTTGCATATCTCTTATCAGTTATCACCTTAGTTGAGCATTGGCCATGTGTTGAGCTCAAAAAGCTTTAAAAATTTGTTGGGATTTTCACATCATTGCATCAAATCCAATGAGTGAGCTATGGTCATTGATTCCCTGACTAGTCATGGCTCAAATGAAAATGTGACACACATCATTCTTGGGAGCCTGGGATGCCTTTGAAAATTCCACTTGGGCCTCATACCATTGGATCAAATTTAGTGACCAAGTGATTATCATTAATCTTTTTGGGGGCCTGATCATTTAATTGGATGTCTTTATTAGGTAGTCCCCTTTATTTCTATCTCTTAATTATTTAGTTGCCACACGTCTAATGTTCAGGGCCTTATGTTGCTTTTAACTTTTCCTCCTATGCCTCATGCCATTGGATCAAATCCAGTGAGTGAATGATTTCCATTTATCTATCATGGTGCACATTGTTTAAGCCAAAGCCTTTCGATTAGGATGCTCCGTCTAATCAAATCCAATGAGCAAGCATCAATCATAGGATCCTGTAAAGAGCGAGGGAGATAACTGTTAGACCTGAGGACATAAATAAAAGCACCTAGTATAAGGTATTAATTCTAAGGTTGATATCATTATTAGGGCCATAGTATTAATGACCCAGGCTAATTTAGGTAATGTAAAAAGTGACCTCATGAGATTATATCAAATTAGACCCAACGAACTTAGGGGAAAAAGGGGAAAGAAACAAAGAAGAATTCAAGTTATGTTATGAAAACATGACTTAAACCCATGCAAACCCCTTGTTTATAGTTTCTTTTTAATTGGTTCCTGCCAACTTGGCTCCCTTTAATATTTGAATTTGAATCAAGGGCCACCTCGGGTTTTTGAACACAGGACCCTAAATCTTCCATGGAAGTTACAAAATGACTCATGTAACGTTGTTAGCAGGGTTAGTCTAAAATAAGAGGATTAAATAACACAAGCATGTTCCTTAATAGAGTGGATGATTTTTAAATTCTATTAAAGACTTCAATTTTTATATGCTTCAAAACTTGGGCACAAAGACTTCTCAAGGGTCCCCAATTTTAAATAAAAGGTGGGGTATGTTGGTCCCAACAAATGGCAACTTTTGGGAGAAACATATTAATATGTTAGAACTTTTAGATTCTGAGTTTAGATAAACATTGAGGTCATCATCCCACTGTTCAAAGAAACTACCATCTAGATCCAATTGGGGTTGAAATAAACCTTGCACTTGAGGATTTGAAGTCAAACATCAAGAGATACTTGAGTTATATGTGTGCTTTGATTCCATTTATTATTTGCCACAAGGTTTAAGATGCAGTCCTTAGCTTCCTACCTTTGATCAGTTATACTAACATAGGGTGTACTGAACATTCATTATGAATCATGGTTTTGCTTAGGGAGGGCTTGGGCATTGCTCTGCTTCCAGACATGCATCCATAGCCTTGACAAAGATACCTTTAGCTCTACTCATGGCCTTGCTCCATTGCCAGCCAGACATCCATAGCCCCAATGGAGGTTGCCCAAATCACCTTTGTATGAAATCTTCAATTTTTGCTTTATATTCTTATTCTCTCTCTTTTTTTGTATTTTTAGATCTTTATGCTTCTAATAAGGTCAGGAACCAAGATAGCTAGGTTTAGGATTTGGTTAAATATTTAATTTTGGGAGGATCACTCAGGGCTGAAACTCTTGTCGTAGGAAAGGATGTTGATTAAGTGCTAGCTAATGGCATACTCTTGATAATTTAAGTCTTCAATCCTTGAGTGCAAATATTTTTAAAACTAGTGTGGATCTAAGACCATGACTTAGGTCTCATGGAATGATTTTCTCTCCACCTATCTATACTTGATTTCTCTAAGCCATATCATAATGATAGGTTCCAAGACCATGGTTGATTTTGTATGGGTTTTATACCTTATTTTAGAATTATGGAAAATCTTGAGCATGGTTCATGACTTCTAGGCTCAAGGACTTCTTAAAATACATCCTAAAATTGAGGAAACCCACAAGAAATCAACACACAATAGAAGAAAGAAAGAAAAATAAGGAAACCAAATAAATATGAACAAACATATATACAAACTAGGGACAGGGAAGGAATGATGCTCAAAGCAAACTAACTATCCTACCTACTTTAATCTAATCACCTTACATATTACTCCATGAATACCCAAGGAGGGGTGGCAAAGAAGTAGTGCTTGATGTATTACCCATTAGTAGGCAATATGAATGCTACCCCTTGTAAATCCTTAAGCTTGAAGGTGTTGTTCCCCAGTGTCTCTATAATCTAGTAGGGGCCAGTCCACAGGGGTGTGAATTTTCCATGCTTACCTTTGGGTTTAGATGCTTTGTACCAAAGGATGACTAAGTCTCCCTACCTGAACACTTTGACTTTAGACCTTTTGTCAAACCATATTTTCATCGTGGCCTAGTGTTTGCTAAAGCCAGTAAAAGCTTTTTCTCTATCATCTTCCATCTGAATGATGTCTAATAGCCTAGAAGTGGCATGTTCTTGGATTTCTTCCATGTATTCTTGCATAAATTTGTATGTAGGCAATTTGAGAGTGATGGGAAAGATGGGCTCTTGCCCATACACCATCAGAAAAGGTGAAGCCTTTAAGGCTTGCTTGATCCTTATTCTATTAGCCCAAAGTGCAAATTTGAGTAGTTTATGACAAGTTCTAGGTTTGTCTTTTGTAGACTTCTTGATTGACTTCATTAGATTTTTATTTGTAGATTTAGAAACACCATTCCCTTAGGGATAGTGATTAGAGGAAAACTTAAGTGTAATACCATTATCATAATCCTATTCAGTCATCTCAATTGAGATGAATACAAACCCATTGTCACATACTAGAGAAACTAGGGTACCAAATCTAGTACATATATTATCCTCTAGGAAACTAATCACTTCTTTCATCCTACATTTTTTGGTGGCCACTACCTCAATCCATCTAGTGAAATAATCTATGGTAGTCAAGACATAATTGTGACCTTTAGATGAGTTGGGGTTAATCACTCCAAAAAAGTCTAGACCCCATTGTGCCAATGGTTTTTCAATCATGACTAGTTGTAGAGGCATATCCACCTTTGGTAATTTGGTGCTAAATATTTGACACGAGTGGCACTATCTCACATTCTTATGATCATCCTTGAAGATAGTAGGCCAATAGTAACCAACCCTTAGGATTTTATGAGTTGTCTTTATTCTAGAGGGATGTCCACTACCCAAATTTTCATGAAAAGTGGCCATAATTTGGGTAGCTTCTTCTTGTGAAACACATCTTAGTTAGATTCCTTCAAAGTTCCTTATGTACAAGATTTCATCCTTAATCAGGTAGTGGGCTGCCTTGAGCCTTAAGGCTCTCTTTTACTTCCTGGATAGACCTACAAGACAAGTACCATTGATTAAAAAATGTATGATTGAATCATACCATTCATTATTTTGAAAACTATGATGACCTACTTGCATGATACTTAGTCTAGGGCTAGTATTGGTAATCATCTGAATCAAACCTTGGCACCTTACTAGCTTTGTTACCTTCATCTCCAAGTCATATTATTATAAAAATAACATCCACTTACCTCTACATTCCCCTAGATCATTTTGACTCAACATAATCTTAGTGGCAAGGTCAGGTAGAATAGCATGTACTTTACTTCTGAGGATGTAGTGCCTAAAATTATTTATTACCTTTACTAGTGCATATGCTTGTTTATCAATCATGGAATAGTTTAGTCTAACATTATTAAAATTAGTACTCATGAAGGCTATTGGTTGGTCACACCCTTCAAATTTTTAAGTTAATACCACAACCATAGTATGGTCATATATAAAAGAGTAAAGGTAGAAATCTTTTGACAAATCTAGACTTATAAGCATCGGGGCTTGGCCAATGGCCTCTTTGATGTCACTGAATGCTTTCTTGGATTCTTCATTTCAGATTACTTTTGCATATTTCTTGAGCATGTCATTTAATGGCCTAATTTTTTTTTCAAAACCCAAAATAAACTTCCTTACAAAGTTTATTTTGCCAAAGAATGAATTTAGTTCCTTCCTACTATTTGGGAGCGCAATTCTAGATATGGCCTCCACTCTTTCAAAGTTTATGGAGATGCCATCTTTGGTTATAACATGTCCTAATATTTTTCCTTCAGTTACAAAACATATGATTTTCTTAGGGTTCAAGGAAATGCCATACCTTCTACATCTTTCAAAAACTTGTTGTAGGTATATGAAGTGATCTTTCCTATTTTTAGAGAAAACTGTTAGATCATCCATATAAATGATGATGCACTTACCAATTAGACCTTGGAAGGCATGGTCCATGGATATTTGGAAGGTAGCTCCTACATTGATTAGTCCAAAGAGTATCCTTTTGTAAGTAAAGGTTCTCTACTTTATTTTGAAGGTTATTTTCATCCTATCTTTTTTGCCAACCAATACTTGGTTATAGCCTAAAAATCCATTTAGGAAGGACATCATAGTTGAACCTAAAATAGTTTGAATTACTTGATCAAGAGAAGGGAGGGGATAATTATCCCTATTGGATGCTCTATTCAAATTTCTAAAATTAATGTAGAGCCTAATCTCACCATTCTTCTTCTTGACTGACACCAACTTGGCTACCCAAGTTAAATGTCTGATAGGAAAGACTATCCTAGCATCCATAAATATTTTGACCTCCTTAAAGATCATAGTTTCCAACATGGGGTTTACTGGTCTTTGCTTTTGTCTAAAGGGTTTACAAATTTATTTGAGGGGTATGGCATGGGTAATGACCCTTGGATCAAAGATCTTTAGGTCATCATAGGACCATGCTATAACATCCTTATACTTGGTAAGGAGTTATTTGACTTTCTCATTTTCAAAATTTGTACAAGCCTTTCCAACATTCACTAGTTGGGGTTGCTCTTGGAGGCCAAGATCCATAGTATCATAATCCTTTCCACTCACCTTAAGGATTTTGGACACCTCAACTAGTTTGTCTTGATAAAACAGTATTTCTAGAGCAATCATCCCTTTAGGAATTTTGTTGTCATTCAATTGAATGACCTTTCTATCAAAAAATTTCCCTCCAATTTCATTTTCATCAACTTCATCAATGACATGGGTTTAAAATGCCCTAGAATTGGTCAATAAATCCAATATATGTTGGTCATCATTAAAGACTTGGAAATGATTAATATTATCAGGCACTAATGGACATAAGATCAATTCAATACTAAAATCAAGGGAGTATGGATTAGGCATGAGATTTACTACAATGGATGCCAACTCATCTACAACTTGGTTTTCTTCCCTTAGAATGGAGGTGATTTTGAAAGCATAAAAAGATTCAATTAGGTCCCAAAATCTAAACTTGTACTTTTTGAGGTATGAGAATTTACATTGGTACCTTCTCCTAACTTGGTTGACTACTAATTTTTAATCACCAAAAACTAGTAACTCCTTAGATTTATTCTTGATAGCAAATTACAAACCAAGGATGAGACCTTCATATTCATCAAGATTATTGGTGCATGGGAATTGGAGTTTGTAAGAGGCATGGTACCTTTTACTGGTAGGATCAATTAAGACAATGCTAATACCTAATCTAGCCTTGCATCTAGCACCATTAAAATGGAATTTCCATAGCCCAAAAGGAGGTTCCCTATCTTTTATATCATCTATCCTATCAGCTTCTAAGGTGAAACCCCCTAAGTCTGAGTCAATTATGTTGACCCTTTCATTTATAACATTATACTCTGTTATCATATGTTTCATTCTTGGTTCCCTCTTAACTCTAATTTGATTTGGGATTCCTTTCCAAGGTAACCATAAGTGGGAGCAATCAGTAGACACATAATTGTTTAAGGCCTTGGTCCATTCCCTGATCAACAAGATCCCATAGGCATATGGCATATCAACCACCTAAATTTCAATGAATTATTGAATTTTGGGTTTAGAAGCTATCTATATGTGAACATTTAAAAGCTCTCCAATTACCTTTAGCCTTGAATTGTCTAATTGGGTGACAATCCTATCAAACTTGACAGGGGTTAAGACAAGTTTTTTACATATACCAGAAGGCGTGATATTTATATAGGCACCTGAGTCTAATAAGCAATTGTGCAAGTTCTTATCAAACATACTAACTATGAGCAAGAAATGGGGGGATTTAGCTTTGGCCTTATGTAACATTACATTAGCATGATCGGTCTTAGGAGTTTTGTTAAATTTCAAGGACTCTAATAGTAAATCTCTTTGTTCTGTGATATGTGTTAACTCATGAAAGGTGATGTTGGCTTTGATTTTTTTCATGTCTTCAACAATATTATAACTAGTCTTGCTTTGTGAATCAACATTAGACATGGAGGAACTTTCTATGGGTGGCTCAGGGTCCTTCCTTGAAGTAGTGTTAGGAGGTGTCCCATAGTTATTAGGAGGATTTGAAGTGGTCAAACGTTGTTTCTATTCTCTATTCCTCAATGGGTAAGTCTATTTCAAGAACTGTTGAAATGCTTGGACTTCTTTAGGGATCTCATCTAGTTCATTTTCCTCTTGAAAGGGGAAATCAAACGTTTCTACCATGTGGATTTGGTCAAAGGCTAAGGGCTAGATGTATTTTCATTAATGTCCTTATTAGGGACTTCTTCAAATGTATCTAGTTCTTCCTGAAAATATTCAAAGGCTTTGCAAAACTCAATGTAATCAATCTCACCATGTTTAGCAGTAGCATGCACTCTGTAATAGTCAAGCAAAACAATGTCTATGAGATTAATTTCAATGGTTTTTTTAACAGAATAGGGTTTATTAGTCTTGTTTCTATTCTAAAAGCTATCATTATGAAACCTATTTCTTGGTCTATTGAACTTTTGGAAAGTAAAGTTCCTTCCAAAATTTTCACCAATGTTACCAACTTACTTTTGTAATTGGATAAAATCGGTGCTAATTTTCTAAACCATCTTTAATATAGACTCATTATCAATTTCAGGGGTCTCAAAATTATGGACCTAATTATTTTTTGAACTGGGAGAAGGTATTAAGGCCTTTTTATCATTAGTAGAAGATCCATTGGTAGCTTGGTGACTCAAGAACCCCAAATTTTGATTAGGAGCAACATAACTAGTAGGCAAAATGTTCAGGCTTGGGATTTGATTAAGAGCTGG
This sequence comes from Torreya grandis, assembly GCA_037957365.1. Taxonomy (NCBI): domain Eukaryota; kingdom Viridiplantae; phylum Streptophyta; class Pinopsida; order Cupressales; family Taxaceae; genus Torreya; species Torreya grandis. The sequence goes on along the minus strand of JARHVA010000905.1, from coordinate 468,542 downwards.
GGTATTTTAGTTATTATTTGGAAAAAGTTTTAGATTAGACATTGGGCATGGAGTAAACCACATGGCCTTGTGGTTACATCTGATCACTGATAAACATTGCCTCATCATAGGCTTGGGCTAATGAAGCTATAACTGGGATAGATCTCTTTAGAATTATAGAAGTCATTGGATCTACTACATCTTTGTAGATCTCTAGGAATAGAACATCATTAGGTTTGTAAGGCTCCATAGTCTTGCTATACATTTTTTGGAATCTAGCATTGAAAGACCTTATAGGTTCACGATCATCTCTTTTGATGGTTGTAAATTGATGATAAATGACACAAGGACTGATAATATTCCCAAATTGATCAATGAAAATGGTGTTTAAATCATTCTAAGTGGTAATGTAGTCATCAAGCAAATTGAGGAACCATTCATGCACTGCATCTTTGAAAGTAAAGGGAAACAGTCTACATGTTACATCTTCATGTATGATATTTAATAATCTCAAAGCAACTTTAAAAGGCTTAACATGTTCTTCCATAGTTACAACACTAGTATAAATAAATATGGGAAAATATTCCTTAGGATTACATGGTAAATCATTGACTATCCCTTACACATTAATGGGGGAACTTCTTAACCAAGCCATACCTAGATGTGGTCAGAATGCTAAGATCCCTTGAATAGGAAAAGTGGGTAAAGACTTGGAAAGTATTCATCTAACTTTTTCACACCTATTTTCTCTGATGAATTTATAGCTCTAGTAAAGCCTTTCTCATTTTTTAGCTTGATTTGGTGTGAATCCTAGGCAATTCCAGCTTGAAGATGTGAAATCATGTTTAAAACATAGTACGTCAAGTTAATTTTTTTGCAATAAGCAAGGAACAAACATACATCCTAAGATAATTTTGTAAAGTTTTACATAAGAAGTGACAAATTAAATCAAATTCCCACAAAGGTATCTTGAGGATGTATCCTATTGTGCAAAGATAACTGATCTTTGCAAGTTTGAGCTCGAGAATGTATCCTAATATTCAAGGGATCAATTGATCTTTGATCAGAATACGCTGTTCCATTTTCAAATATTGTAGATCCATAAATTCAAAGCTATGCTTACTAGAACAAGCAATCATTTATCAAAGAACTATGATATTTTCCTCAATAAAGCACAAAGAAGTGTTAAGAACCACCAAGACCTCCAACCTTTACAATTGGGATCAAAGATCTACCCAAAAATGTAAAGAAAATCCCAAATCTTGGGCTAATTAGGATCAACAACCCTACTTCTAGCACTAACATGGATTCTCCTATTGATGCCTCTAAACTTACCATAGGTGCTCTTAATGTTTAAATAACACTTCTCATTTTAGGATCCAAAGGATTCAGGGCATGAGTTGCGGGTATTTGGCAATTAGGATGCCTGTGGTGAAATAACAACAAAGAAACATATATTATTCCATAATATTTATAAAGTTTTATGGTTGGGAGCCATCTTTGTGCCTTATTTTATCAATCTTGATGCTAATTTTGACAAATCGGTTTAGATCTAAACTATTGACTAAATTAAATGGTTATGAACAATGTTTTAAACTAAAGTGAATTATTTAAAGAAAGAGCAAAAGGAAAGGGTAGAGTAAGAAAGAAATGGTGATTTTTGATCCTTGATTATGAACATATTGATAGAGTTTCAAGAGTTACCAAGCATGACTTTAACGAACATATAGTGTAAATTAGCCTAAGCTCACGTTTCACTACAAACTAGGCCTAATTTTGAAGATAGGATGACAATACAAGTAAGAATTGGATTTACTTTTAAAGTTTTACACCACATCTAGATAGATAATGCACATCTTTGTTTCAGAGCAAATAAAATGAAGTAAACTTAATTTCATTCAACTAACCTATCATTATACAAGTTAGCAACCCTATAATTAATGATCTAACTTAGTATTTATATAAACTATTCATATTAAAACTTAGACAAGCAATTGAGAAACTTAGCCATTTAAACACATCAACCCAAATAATTCCTATTGAATTCCTTGATCTTTTGTATTAATTGCTCAGAAGTGGTACAAAAATAGCTTGAAGTTTATCCCTTTTACAAATGGTAATACATGCCTTTCTATAAATCTATATAGTATATTGGTTAGTCTAAAAATATAGGTGTACAAAGATAAATATAGTTGGCTTTGTAAATAACTATGATACACATGTCTTTTACAAATATACTGAACTAGAGGTAATCACGCTAACAAACTAGTGTGTGCCTTTACAAAAGAATATGCCATCTCTAAAGTAAACCATAATTAGGATGTTGGAGGTGGGGCCCTTTACTACTAAAGGATGCTCATATCTCATTCATGTTGTTCATCCACTAACCCCAAGTCTATGGTAGGTCTTGTGATACACTCCTCTTCTTGATCAACCAACTCATCAAAATCCTTGTCATTCCTAGCCAAAGCTTCCTTAATTCTTCTTTCTTCATTGATCCTCTCCCCTACATTGAATATCATGTCTAATATTCTACTATTATCTTGTCCTGATTGTCCTTAGATTTTACCCTTAATTTTTTGAGTCACCAAAGTGGCTCTGTGGTGGAACTCTTCATCACTAATAATCCCCAAGGTAGTGGGTTGTGCAGGATCCTCGAGCATAGTTCCTAAGAACTTATTAATTATACCCATGAGCTCTTTTTACTCCTTAATAAGTTCTTCCATTTTAGTATGCCAAGCACTCAAAGCTTGGACCTTGTCTACAAAAATTCCTAAAATGGCACTTAGGTGCCCTATGCTCATGGCTTTAAATTTTAGTATTTGTTTCTTAACCTAAATATTAAGAAGTTGGGCAATCTTATCTTCAAAAGTTTGTCATTGAGTATCCAGCTCCTTGGCTAAGGAGGCTTGGTTTTCCATTACATCTTGCCTTAATTTCATATCTTTTAGTGATATGAAAATGTCATGGAATGACTCCTTAAGAATTTTAATCATTGAATCTAGCACTGAGAGAATTGCTTGTGTTTATGAATTCTCTTTTTCCTTCTTAAGGTTCTTAATTATTTATACCAATCCTTGGACACTAGCTTTAGCCTATTGAGATTGAGCCTCAATTAAAATTTCCACATCTTCTTCATGGATAGGAACCTCTCCAAGTTATTCTCCAATAGGGGTTATCCCTGTTATTGGTTCCAGCTTTTGAAAGGTGAATTCTTCCTGACCAACCATGGCCATCCTTATGGTGATCCTTTCCAATCCTATTGTGTCTAGGTTGAATTGGACTTTAACCTTTGCCTCCTTAAACTTTGGAAGCTCAGGGACCTCCATACTTTCACTACTAGAGGCTCTTGGGGTGTTAATTTTATGTCTTTGAATATGATGAACTTGTATTCTTCTCTCTTCTTACTTTATTACTATGTCCTTGATCCATGGTTTGATGTTATCATGATCAGTTAGGCCAACCTATGTCAAGGCCCATGAAGGATGGAGGGATGTCATCTTCTACAACTTCCCATAGATGAAACAGTCAGGGATGAGTGGTCCATGGATTAGATTCTCATCACTGAAGAGGTTGAGTTCACTATTAGGGTGAGTAAAGTTCAACCTAGGCTTCTTCCTTGGATTCATAAGAACCAAGGCTAGATTTTATTTCCTTTCCTCCTTTTCCAATGAAACCAACTCCTTTCCTACATCTTTAGAGGGATCCCCTTCTCTATCAAAGCCATATTCTACTACTATATCAATGAGAACATCCTCCAATGTCTCTACTGGCTCAAGAGCTATCATGTCTAAAAATTCCATGGGAAAAGGTGGCCTTTGTGGGAGTTTTGTAGCTAGGGGACCTTCCTTGGGTCTGTGTTCCAATCTTAGTTCTCCAACTTTCTCCTTGCCTTTATCTTTTCAATCTTGAGGCTGTTCAGTTTGAGGTTGCTTAGCTTGAGCCTCTTGCTAGTAGGGTTGAGGTTTAGATGGCTGCTCTCGATCAGATGACTCCTCATGAGTGGTTGTAAATGATTATGGTAATAAATGATATTGTAAGGGATGTTAATACCATATCTCTGTTGTAGGCTTGTTGTCCTTGATCAATCTATGTTTTAACTTGATATTATAGCTTTTGATTCTGGAGAATTCTTCCTCAAAATTCTTTGCTCTAATATAGATGTCATTATCGACACCAATATTATGTTCATATTCAATCTTAGAGACCTTTCTATCCTTTATGTGGTTAACCATCCTACCCTTAGGGTCCCACATTTTAAAGTCATCTAATTAGAAATCAAAAGAATTCTTGTGTTAACATGATTTCCAACTGCTTTCAATATTTGATTATAATATTCCTAATATCTAATGGGAGGGGGTGGATTTGGCCTTTCCTCTTCTCTTTGCATACCTTGTCCACGCCTTGGGATATTTGGAATGAAATCTCTTGTTCAACAAGCTTTTTGGGAACATGGACTAGTAGCCTATAAGGTTGGGTTAGGATTCCTTCCATCTTAATGATAGTACAGTCTGGTTAATACCATACATCCCCCATGGTTTCTATCTATCTCTTAATAAGGGGATGTAATCTCAACATAGGAATTATTGTGATGGCTTCATATATGGCTAGGAAAAGACAATCATATATGAATTACATGTGGTTCCTATAATTGAATATGTACAATTTGGAATAGTGGTGAGAATTTATGGTTCTACCATTAGGGGACTAGTAACTTATTCTAAGGAAGGATACAAAGGCCAAAAGGGAATAGATAGGACATCATATATAATTTCTTAGAGTTCCATATTTTGATGGCTATGAATTGCTTAAGAAGAAGCTAAGTAGGTCTCCTACTGGAGGGGTCAATTTCTCTTCTATCATGAAGTGGACATAGGACACCTAGACTTTGTTTACATATATGGTGGAAGCGGCACCAAAGGCTCAATTAAGTAGGGTCATGGCTACTCTAATGCCTTCACCAAATTTGATAATAAATATCATGCCATCTAGGGTTCTAAAGATATGGGGTCCTTGGATTAAGTAGGGTGTGAGGATTGAATCAAGGTCTTGGGTGTTAGCCCAGCTCCTCATGTCAAGGAGGTTGAGATGGGGTAAAGGGAGCATATATTAGGTTTAAAATTCCATAGGAGAGATGTATTTCACCCTTTTTGAACTACCCTCCTAAATGATCCATTCCCCATCTATCTTATTATCAATAAAGATGTGTGCAAAGACATCAATACATTAAATTACCTCTAGTTTTGCCATGGCATGGTGGAGACCAACCATTTAAATTGCAACCAGGTTATTGTATCTTCAATTCATTATGGTGTTCCTCTTTTCCTCTTGGGAGATAGGCTGCAACTCATCTATCAAGAAGAACAATTCGGACCAATTCCTCACTCCATGGATGTTCAGGGCCACTAGGTCTATCTTTGTATCCTTAAAAATCCTTCCTTCATTGTCAGAGGTTAGATAAAGCTTAGCCTCCATCTTTAATTATTGCCTACTAGCCACCATTTTTGATGTTACCAAATTTCCCACACTTGATTTCTAAGGGTTATTTATATAGCACTTTTTCTTGGGATCATAATTATGCCATCTTGATAGAACTATAACTAATTGAACCAATTTAGGTATGCTTTTATAGAGGGTTTCAAGTTTAGAGATTTAATGGTAAGAGATATTTAGAATTTAACTTCATATGAGTTTTGGATTTGATGGAGACCCTTTGCATTATACCTTTGCATTTTTGAGTTTATAAGATCTTTGATTTGGACCTTTTATGTTTACATGGGGTCCATGTGGCATCATTTTTAGCTTTTCATAATAATTTTCATAAGTGTCATTCAGATAATAGCCACCGGTTTTTAAAATATTCCTTTTAATTCATGCCCTTAGATGAAATCCACTGATCAAGCATGATCTATCGATATAAAGTCAAGTCCTTGGCTTTTATTGGCCTAGTGATCTTTAGGCTTATAGTCATGACACTTGACACCATCACAGATTTTTATCATGCTATGTATCTCTTATCAGTTATTACCTTGGTCAAGCACTAGCCACATATAGAGCTTGTATATATTTTAAAATTTATTGGGCCTTTCATATTGGTGGATCAAATCTAGTGAGCGAATGTTTTCCATTGATTTCCTGGCCAATCGTGGCTCAAATGAAAATGTGACATGCATCATTCTTGGGAGCCTGGGATGCCTTTCAAAAATCCACCTAGACCTCACATCATTGGATTGAATTTAGTGAGAAAGTGATTTTCATTGATCCTTGTAGGGGCCAGATCATTTAATTGGACGTCTTTATTAGGTGGGCCCCTTTATTTCTACTTCTTAATTATTAAGTCGTCACACGTTCAGTGCTCGAGGCCTAATTTTCCTTTTGAATTTTCCTCTTATGCATTTCACCATTAGATCAAATCTAGTGAGTGAGTGATTATCATTGACCTATCATGGTGCACATTATTTAATCCAAAGCCTTTTGGTTAGGATGCTCCATCTAATCAAATCTAGTGAGCAAATGTCAATCATAGGATCTTACAAAGAGCGAGGGAGATAACTGTTAGACCCGAGGACATAAATAAAAGCACTTAGCATAAGGTATTAATGTTAAGGTCAAGATAATTATCAGGGCCTTAGTATTAATGACCTAGGCTAAGCTAGGTAAGGCAAAAAGGGACCTCATGGGATTATATCAAATTAGACCTAAGGAACTTAGGAAAAGAAAGGGGAAAGAAACAAAGAAGAGTTTGAGTTATGTTATAACAACATGACTTAAACCCACATGAACCAATTATTTATAACTTCTTTTTATTTGGTTCTCTCCAACTTGGCTCCCTCCAATATTTGAATTTGAATCAAGGGCCACCTAGGGTTTCTAAACACATAACCCTAAATCTTCCATGAAAGCTAAAAAATGATTCACATAACCTTGTTACTAGGGTTAGTCTAAAATAAGAGGATTAAATCACACAAGCATGTTACTTAATAGAGTGTATGATCTTCAAATTTTGTTAAAGACTTCAATGTTTAGATGCTTCAAAACTTTGGCATAAAGACTTCTCAAGGGTCCCCAATTTTAAATAAAAGGTGGGGTATGTTTGTCCCAAAAATATGATTTGGTTAGATAAGTTCCCACTAATTAGTTGTGTATAGATAAATAATACTTTCCATTTATAAGTTATATCATAAATTAACATCGATTTCAACATTGATCATAGGTTATGTTCATGACTTCAATTGCTTCTTCAACTAGTTCATCCCTTATTATGGTAATGATTCATAGATAGTTGTGGAAGTTTATTGAGATTGCATAAGTTTTAATTAGAGGGATGTTAATACCTCTCTTCTCTTAGAAGGCTTAAATTGTTAATGTCACCACCCCTTGGCTCCCTAAGTTATATTTCATATGGAAGTCAAAGTGTAAAATATAACTTAATAGGTACCACTAAATTATCTACACTTATAATATATCTCTAGGTTATGTGTACCTTATGTATCTTTCACAATATATTATGTACTTTGTGTTGGTGTTAGTGCCTTATTATATCTCAACCTACTCTTTTTTTAAGTTGATAGGTGTGTAGTATATTATTTACTTTGTGTTGGTGTTAGTGCCTTATTATAGCTTAACCTGCCCTTTTTATAAGTTGATAGGTGTGTAAACGTAGACTCTATCTCTAGCCTTATCATCTATTCATTATTAAATTTTTTGTATTAAAACTTATTCATGTATCTTGTGGCACCATCATACATATGTATTATTTTATTTAATGTGTAATTAATTATATTTTTTATTGTGGATTTGTGTATACAATCTTACAAACTAAATCTATGATATGGGGTTTATTTTTTTTATTTTATGAATAAAAGTAGTATAAGATAGGTTAGGATAAAATATGCATTTTTTTTTAAAGACTTAGAGGGAATCAAGGTCGACCAGTCTAGTATCTGGAGGTGATTTATCTAGCATAGAGTGGTACCTCCTATAAATCTCAAAGGGATGTGAAGTGGACCCTCACTCTAATTATAATTTAAGTCAAGGATCAAATCCACAACCAGAACTATTTTTACAGGTTGTCAAGACTAAATGAACTACACCCTAGAGCCCTATGTTTTTCCATAATTTTAACTACATAAAAAAATGGGACCTCATAATTTGTTATGCACTTTTATGTGATTCCTACTTAAATATACATGTAGAGTGTTATACAACTCAACAGTAAGGAACACTCTGCTTGTTTTTCCATTGTGATTTTGTTGTTCCCTTGTTTTTTAGTTGTTCTTCATTTTTGTTGTTATTCTATTGTATCCTTTCTCTTCTTGATTTCATCTTTTGTTATTTGTTGTGTTTTTTTTTAGTTGTATTTTTTTTCTATCGAGGGATCTAGACCTCCCTTTTTTGGCCAATGATGGTTAGTTATCTCTAATAAAAAACTAACCTTCATCTAGTTTATAGTTTTGAATTCTGCAAAAATATTTTTTGGTTCATAACTCTAGTTTTCTAAAAATATTTACCAATAGTAATTAAAACAACTCTATGACATTAAAAAATAATAAGAACCACCTCAAAAATTATTAAAAAAATGAAAACCATGATATGGCTAGTTCACGACCCTTGAGTTAAAATTAAGGAAAGGAGAACATGGCATTATCATCATGTGATTCCTCCACATGTACACCTCATTTGAGGGTATAATGGAATGGATGAAGTAATATAAGTAGATTATCCCATAGAATCCAATTTACCTTATTAGATGATCCTTCTTTATACTGTCTAATAGAAGTGTGTTTTTCCAACCAAAAAAAAGAAAAAAGTTGATGTGCTTAGTCTCTATGGGGATAATAGATGTTATGTAAACTATATTACATCATCAATGATTTGATTGAAAAACCACCTAACCATCTATTAATTAGTTTTTTTTTGTAGGGTATATAAATATGGTGTTGAGATATTATAGTGTGGTTAAGCCTCTGAATAATATGAACAAGTATTATATTAAGTTGTCGATGAGTTGTAAAACAACATAATTATGTTGATTATTCAAAAATTAATATAGATAAATATTAAAAAGTGATAAATATGGAAGTGATATAACCATTGACCCTCATCATATTAGTAAAATAGTGTCTTCCTTCCAACAACATCTTACTAATACTGACTAGTGTAAAAAATTCTTTGAAAGACTACATCAAATGAATCTTTATAAGGAGTCTTATGCTTAAGGTGCCACCTAAGTCCCTGTGAGTTCCATTAGATAATATTAATAGGAAAATTATGAGGGACAATGATTTCTCCTCAATGCTGAGAGTACCTTGTTATGTAATTCCCTCTCTTATAGATTCTCCTCCCTCCTTTTTCGATGGCCTATTTATTTTTTACCTGAGTTATAACCTATAATTTCATACACCCTATGAATCAGTGTGGATATGTTATCCTCCATTATTTTACTTCCATATGTTAAGAGACCAAGTTTCACCTCTTATTTTCTAGGGATTAGATCTACCACCTCCCCCTCTAGCCACCACCAATCTATTTGTTTGGGAGAATGAATGAGTTTACATCAACGTGTGGACAATCTCATGGATTAGAGAATACAATCATCATCAAATACCCTCATTTTTTATATTGTTAATGGTTTAGATAGGAAAGCCACATCACATACTTCCTTTTTTGGAATTATTTGCATTGATTTGTATCTAAACTTCTATGAATGCCCATTGATCCTTGGTGACATGTTAATGTTGAGGATATGAGGGTTTCACTAGTGATGGAGCAATTGATATTTTGCATTAATGTTCACTAGTTTCTAAGTTGATGGAAAATGTGGTAAATTTCAATGGCACAGTATCAAAATTTAATAGGGTCAAAATATAATACTGTGTCCCACGAGATAGCTAGAAAAAATTAAAAAATAAATCCTAAAAAATAGTTAATGATTTTTTTAAAAATTAAAAAAATGTATATGCACTACATATTTATATATATAGTCTAAAACATAGTTTTTGGTTAATTTCAATGACCCAAAATGAATATATTTTGAAGAGAAGATGAAAGTGTATGTAGCTTTTTATGCCAAAAAATGGGACAGACTATTATGCTTTGACCCATTAGTTACTCTCAAAACTAGTGACCCATCTCAAGAACAATATTTTAAAGGAGTTGTATAATGTCAACCACCATCACAATAGCTTGTGTAAATTTTATATACACTTTCATAATAAGTTAAATTATGGTCACATACTCCCCCATATGGGTGTGTTATGAATACATGGATTTCAATTAAATTACAATATAAACACTCATAAACATTTAACTATGTATAAAATAGATGAAAAATAATAAATCACACTTAATTAATTTTTCAAATTTAGAGTATTAAAGATGAAATTAAGGTTTAAATTTTATCTTGAATATAAGGATATTTGGGAGTAACTGTTGAAGTGTGATAGTTAAATCCTAGTTTTGTGATAAGACAATGAGAATTATGAAAACTTGTGACAAACAAAGGCCCTTATCCCAATTGTCAACATTATGGCTTTGGACCCCAAAATAATGAAGTATGTTTTCTATAAATTTCAAATAGACATAAATATTTTTTTATGACTACATTTTTAAGATCCATAGATCCAAAATCCTCACTCAAATTTATGAAAATTTATGTTGATCACTTGGAAAATACATTTATTCTCCTTTCCCTAATTGGTAGTCAAATTATAAAACCATAAGGAAAACAATATTTTTTGGGGCTTGTGTTACACCCAAAAAAAGTTAAGCTATCTCAATATTTACCATGCTTCTCAATGGTGTACAATATTTTAAACAACATTTTAATAATTATAATAATTTATCAATTAAGAAAACTAATGCAATGTAATGTGTAACTAATACAAACTTCAATGCTATAATGAATTTTCTCTAAATGATTGTAGATTCTCAATAGTTTTCTATAAACAATAAATGAATGAATAAAAGTTCTCTTAGATTGATAATATATGCCTAAATGTACTAGGGTGCTTGAATATATTTAATTAAAATTTGGAATTTATTGGAAAGCTGACATCATAATGGCTAAAAAAAAAGAGAGAGACAAGGAATAAGTGACATGTCCACATTTAATCCAAAAGGAACCACAACACACATGATTATAACTATACAATGCAATTTTAGTAGACCCAAGACTATACAATATGTTCCTAGTAGATTTAAGGACATATAATATATTCTTAGTAGACCTAAAACCATAGAGGATAGTTTTAGTAGGATACACAGAAATAGAAGGGGAAACAAAATAGAGAGAAGATGTAGGGGAGATTGTGAAGAGACATGACCAGTAGAAGTCAACAATTGAGCGAATAATATCTAATTCAAACCATTAATCAACAAGTACACAAACATCCTAAAAATATGTAATTTAACAACTAATAAATGCTATATGACCATTTTTAAGTGTGTATAATGGGTAACCACAACCTTATATGCCTCTTTACATAAATATTATAGGGTTATAAAATACATTCATATCTAAATCAACATATTAGGAAGGTCCCCCTTGTTTGGGTCATGGTTAAAAATGTCACATTAATAAATTGGCTATGTTGAAGGATTGAGGATTTTTTTACCATAAATTGGTTGACATTATTAATGAAAATAACAATCCACAAGTTCTTTGGGGGTGATCATTACTTTAAATATGACTTTGTATTTGTTACATCTATGAGAACTAAGAGTAAATCATCATTGAAAGTACATTTTCAGTATATCAAGATATATTAGAGTATATTTGTATTGATTGTCTAAGGTTTAACATAAAAATCTATAGAAAAATGTTAAACACATAGGGTTTTAATGATTTACCACTTTAATGTGTCAATAATTTATGCTTCTTTGTAAATTCATCAAACCATTGAATATGCATAAAAATGCATGTGTTCAATGCATAACATCTTTTAGAATATAATATTTCAACTAAATTTGAACTACCAAACATTTAGTCATTTTTTTTTGCAAACAACCCATTTCTCATACTTCATTTTCTTTGAGTAACTCCTTATTGTGATAAGAGAGACATTTATGACCTTAAATCTAGGTATAATAACTTAACATTATAATGTCATGGTAGATTTCAAATTAATTTTTGTTATCCATTTGAGTTATATAGGCATCCTTACTTTTATCTTACATCTTTTATTTCTTATAATTTTTATCATTTAAAAATAATTCAAATATAAATTTGGTTACATTTTAAGACAATCTATATTTATAACTTCCTCTATTTTAAAAATTAAAGTTAAAATAAACATTGAAAACTTTTTTTAAAGTCAAAAGTTCATTAGATTATTAATGAAATTACTTTACAAATAAAAAGCCCACCCTATAATATTTATGTGTATATTTTAATACATGTGATTTATCCATTGAGTGCTTTTATAATATCTTTTAGGACAAGAAAAAGTTGGAATCTTTTATCAAAAGTTAACATATCACCAATATTTCATAAATTTAAATATAATGAATTAGTTCAGCCATTTTACCATTTGAACCATTACATATATCCTCTTCAACCGAATTATGAATTGTGATAAAAATTAGTTTGACAATTAACCTTTAACAAGTAGTTTCTCAATTTAATGTCATTATATTAATTTATTTCATACTCATCTTTAATTATTCTAAAAAAAATTCTAAAATTAAGTTCCTAAAGAATATCCCATAAGCGTTTAGGAAGAAATTAGTTTGTGAATCAAACAAGCTTTGTTTAGAAATTAGTTTAATTTGGTTGGTCTATATTAAATTATGTAAGGTATTTATAATTAAAAATATTTTATTTCAGAGATTTTAAAAATTTGTCAAAAAACTTTCTAATATTTTTAGATCTATTTTTATATTATTTACTAATAATAATATTAAAATGATGGAAAATGAAGAATGTGAACTCTCTCTCTCTTAAATTATATTATATAATAGATTCTTGTACAATGAATTATACTATTGCATTTCTTTCATTTTTGGAAGAAACCATACTTTTACTATTCAAGTATATTTTTAATATTGAAATATTGTAAAAAGAGGGGGCTATTATATATATATTTTTTCAAATTATTATTTTATATTATGTTATTTGAACTACTTATTATAGATATAGACCTCTCAAAAAATTTGGATATGTTAAATAAAAATTATTCCAACTCTAATTAGCATGTGACTTTGTAGACTGTCATCACAATCATCTTGTAAATTATCATATACGCTATTGATTTTATATGCACATCTATATTTTGTTGATATTATTTAAATACAACTAATATTTTTTCTTTAAGATAATATTCATTTTTTACTCATTTGATAATTATAAATTCATTGTCATTTTCTAATGAATTGTTTACCTCCGAATTGTTTACTTTCATTATACTAAGATTTTCAATCTGAATATTTATATATAACTTCCTAAATGTCTGGCTAATATAATTTTTAAGAGATTGTTTAATGATGATTTATGATGTAGTTTTTCAACAATCACAGTTTCAAAAATAACATATAACTCTCTAAATGAATTAACTAGTATAATTATCAAGTGATTGTTTAATGATGATTCATGATATTGGTTTTCAACAATCACATATTCAAAATAACCTTTAGTTCAAATTATAGAATCCTTATCAATGTGTAAAAAATGGAGCACCTCCCATTCAAATTTTTAGAATAAAACACCTTTGAATTTTTTTAGAGTAAAAAATGTAAGGTCAATTAAATTTGATACAATTTTAAAATAAAATGTTTTTGATTTAAATTTAAATAAAATATGAAATTAGGGAAAATTTGATAATATAAATACAAAGAAAAAAATATATAAAGAAATAAATGTATTTTTATATATTTTACACACCACAAAGTAATGATGCTCAAAATACATAATTATTTAATTCCTTGTTCTTGGAGTAAGGATTGCATATTATTAGTATGAAGGTGTATGTATGTATGTATGGTTTTTATTGGAATTTTCATTTTTAAGTAAATATTAAGTTGTTGCATTTGATTCAAGAAGAGAAGAGAGAGATAGAGAGGTAGAGGATGGAGAAGACGTTTTAGATGAGAAAGGTGGTCATACTCTTCAATAACTAAAATTGTAAATTATATAAGACAAAGAAGAATAAAAGAAAGAAGGAGACAAAATAAAAGAAGAAGAAGAGGAGAATATGTGAATTTAGAGAGAATGTATAATAAAAAAGAAGGAAAAAGCCAAAAAAATAAATTTGCCAATACCTATTTGATTAAATAAAAATAAGTTCCCTTACTCCTTTCTCTTCTTAACTTCTATCCATTCAAAATAGGTAAATATTATAATATAATCACATCCCAAATTATTGAAATATACTTTTTTTAAAAATAAGTTTATACTTTTTAAAAGAGATTTCACAACAAATAATATAAGGAAACTTATAAAACACACATTATATTAAAGAGGTTGATACCTATTATCAACTTAAAGACTTCCACTTCAAAACTATGTTTTAAAATAACTTAAAATTAAATATTATTGATATCAGTAAAGGTGTTTCAAATTTTCTAAAGGTATTTAAGATATCAACTCTAAATAAAAATTGGTGTTGTGAGATATAAAAAATATGATGAAGCTCACTTATTAATGAGGACATAATATATGTGTTTCTTATCTTTTTGTATGGTTACTAATGCCTACCCTTCAAGAGTTTGCATCTCATTAATATGGATTCTAAAATATGTATGTCTAGTTATTACATGTATATTGAAAGTTTAAAAATATGTTGGTATAAGTAAAAAAAATGGCTTGTCCTAGTTAAGATTTAGGAGGATAACCTACATATTGTAACATTAATTAAGGACTTCTATCGTCTTTTTAACCTTAGATAATCATTTTCAAAGGATGGATACTAAAATTTTGTGGTAAATTATTGAAAATAGTGATAAGAGCCACATATTTATTAGGCAAATAATGAGAGGGTGGGAATATAGAAGGTTCAACATATAGCAAATGTTGGGTATCTCGTTTGAATTAAAGGAATAGTGTAGTTATATTTTGTAAATATTGAGGCAAAGTGGCTTTGTTTCAATCATAGTTGATGTCCAAGTAAAATAACCAAACTAGTCAAGGTCAATTAACTGCATAGTAAAAAATTTAAGACAAGTATTGTTATCCATCTATTTCACAAGTAGTTGAAACTTCATTTTTACTAGTAATTATATAAATGTGTATGATATTCAATATTGTTAGCTCAAGAGTAATAGGTTATTAAATATTTTTATCCTAAGATAAATAATTCAAATGGTCAAGTGGGTTAACTTTCCTTTTGTCCATGCCCAAGCTCAAATCTCATGGGTAATCAAAAAACTTATGTGATAAAGTGTTGATGTGTTAACTTCCAGTCGAATTCATGGTTGAAATACTACCAACCCTCTTTTATTATTGTTGAAGTGTGTCTCCACAAATTTGTAATAAAAATTTCTAAAGATATAATTATATATATGTAAAGGTTAAGTTTTAAAATTTGTATGATTGTATTTATTATTTTTCAATATAAAATACAATTTATAATGTGAATAATATTAAAGTATGTGCATGCCATCCACTAAAATACAAATATTATTTTTTATTTATTTTTATATATTTATATAATAGTCATAGATAAATAATTTGAAGCTCTTCTATTATTATTTAACTATATAATTTGTAAGGTAGAATTTAACTATATTTTTTAAATGTGTTTTATGATAATGTATTTAACAAATTAAGATATAGTGCCTTCCCATCCATAAAGCTTTAAAATAAAATAGGTTATAATGCTTTCTATCTAAAGTTGACATATATAAAATTTTGATTAGAGAATTATGGATCAAAATAACATATATAAATTTAAAATGTTAATTTATTTAATAAATTATAATTTTTCAATATCATTATTTCTATATAAATTTTATATATTTTTATAAATAAAGGAACACTTTTAAATCATACTAAAAAGGAAAAATAAAAATTAAATTAGATTAAATAAATTTAATTTAATCCGTATTCTTTTTAAAAAAACACACTTTACAACCAGATTTTTAAAAAGTAAATAAATAAATAAATTTTATTGTATTTTAATTTTTTTAATATTAAGATATCAACTTTTATAAAGAAAATTTTATACATAATTGAGAACTTACTAAAAATGAAAAATAAAATTTAAATTAAATTAAATGAGTTTTATTTTATTTTGATTTTTTTAAATTTTAAGATAGCAATTTTTGTAAAAGTATTTTATGTTGTGTATTTTAATTATAAAAATATATATTGAATAATTTAATAAATTTTGATATTTAATAAATATTAGTATTATATAATTTATAACTAGTATACATATTTTATTAGATTATTTTTGAGGTATCTATTCCATTTATATTATGAATTTAATATAACATAAGCACTTCAAGAATAATATATGTCAATGTATTTTACATAAATTTATCTAATATATATTAGTATCTTATTTTCTACTATCAAGATATTATCATAATTTTATTCATATTATAAATTATATTAGTTATATGTTTAAAAAAAAATACATTAAATATTTTGTAATGTACATCAAACTATTGAGACAATGTGTATTTGAATCATAATCCAATGTTAATGAGTATATAATAAATTATTTTTTAACATTTAAAAAAATATATGTTAATATTATTTTATATTATTATTTGGCCTATTAATCAATTGATAATTTTAAATTTATATCGATAATTTACTCAAAATATTTATAAACCCAAAATTAGTTGTGTATAAAAATAACAATTTTTATAAGGATATCTTCAACTTTATATTTCTAATCATTTTGTTATTACCAATTTTTTTGGATCATGTAATGTCTTATGATTCACATTTTCCTTATAATTATTATTAATGTATGATTTAATTAATTAAAACTAAATTATATATCATATATTTTCTTTATCTGTGTTCCTATACCTTTTAAAATATTTATATATAATTGTTTGTGTGTGTTTAAAAAAAAATAACTCGTTCTAATATTTAAATATAAAAGAATATACATATAAATAAGTGGTTATATTTAAATTTTTTATGACAAAAATTAATTATATTATAATATTTTTTTTTTTATTAAACATCTCTTTAAAATAACCATTGCATGCAATTATTTATATATATATATATATATATATATATATATATATATATATATATAAACTCTCATCGATATAAAAATATTTTTAAATAACAATGAGTTAATTCATCAATCTATTTACATAACTTTAATATGGAATATTTTCAATTGAAAATTCCATAAAAATAAATGTGACAAACATTGATTTTATTATGGTGTGAGTAATTGATATCTTGAAATTTCCAATTTTGAGTATGTTTCTAATACAACATCAAACAATGGATGTATTTGCAATTCATATCCAATAAATACAAGAAAATTATCTTTGCATGGATGTAATCTGAAGACATTGAAGGTTTATATTTACCTCATTTATGAAATACATAATTTAAATTATGCATTTCATTAAATAAGCCTCTCCCCCTGTGAAAATAGTGGCAATGGTAAGTTTAATATATAACGAATCTAGATTCACATTTAGATGCATATATGCCTTTAAAATATCTCAAAGATATTATATTTTCAGTATAATGTATGCATTCATCTTATAACTATAATATTTGGTTGTATTGGAGTGCTTTAATTAGTAATATCATTAATATTTTTGGCTGACATGTCTGTGGGACCCACCAAATTGGTCAAAGTCTAGCGCTCATGTCAAGGCTAACGTCCGTTAACAACACATTAAGTAAAATAATAGTGGTCAAGGTAAATGATAGTAGTTAAAGCAAATGACAATGGTAAGCCAAATAAAATTGGTTAGCCAAGTGATAGTTGAGAAATAAAATGTTAATATCCATTGAATTATTACTTGCACACTTTTCCCCTATTCAAAGAGTATACCATTTCTCTATTTTCATTATAATATTCCTCTACTACCTGTGCAAGAGCATATTTGCCATTACTTGATTCCAAAAGCGTTAATAGTAAGATCATCCTTGGGGAGGCATTTTACTATAAAATTTGGTAGCTATAATGAACTACATTATCTACATTATTGAATCTAAATTTGGGTTTGTTTTATGTTGACTACGTGAAGGAATTAATGATTAGTTAGGGCATAATCATTCATGCAACACATATTTTATTGAATAGTTTGTGTAATTAAGATATGATACATATAATTCAGTGAACTTATATGAATTCAATGAATAATTATTATTGGATATGCTACATATAAAGGAATTTAAACTTTATACCTTTATATTCTAGCTTTATACTATAAAGGATGTTTGGAGATTTGACCCATGTTATGTAGATGCAGTTAAGTATAGTTATAACCACTATCAACTTGAGCTCAAAAATAGAATATAGTCAGGGGTTCAAGCATTTAATAATACAATCAATGCCCTATTGTAGGAGGTAGAGTATAGGAGTGTGAGTTCTATTTGAAGTAGTAACTGACATTGAATGAATGATGTGTTCAATGAATTCTTTGTAGCATATACTAATTATACAAACTATTTAAATAAATTATGCATTGAATGAATAAGTTATAGTGTTCATTTTCTTTGATAACTCAATCAAGTTAATAATAAAAGGCTCGTGGAAACCCATTGATTGTATTGTTGACTACTTGAATATGATGGTATGCTTATTTGGGATTCATTTTAAGATCTTAACATGTTCTCTATTTAAACCTGCATCTATACTTTGTGACACAGATATTCTCTTAAATGGTAATATGAATAGATGTTTCTAATTTGTAATTTTCTTGTTGCTAATGGAAAGAGTAACATAGGTGGTAGATAACTTAGTAATATGTTTACTCTTGATGACATGTTTCTCTTTTTTTAGTACTATGTATAAGTGTTTCTGGTGGGATTGTAAAACACTTATCAAGTTCCTGATAGAAGGATCAATGAAACCCATTGACTGCATTGTTGACTGATTCAACCTAATGGTATGCTTATTTGGGAATGATTTTATGCTCGAGGGTTGGATATTCAACAATGCAGATAAATAAACTACGTTGAATGAATGATTAACATAATACTCCTTAGTTCTTTAGCGATAATTATGCTAATGTGAAAGATGGGCATGTATGATTGTTTATTGTGGGCTTGCAAAACACTTATTATTATCATTTTCCTTGATAACTCAATCAAGTTAATAATAGAAGGATCATGGAAACCCATTGACTATATTGTTGATTGCTTGAATCTATTGTATGTATATTTGGGATTCATTTTAGGATCTTACCCTGTTCTCTCTTTAAACATGCATCTATCTTTTGTGACTCAGCTATTCCCAAAAATGTTGATATGAATGGATGTTTCTAATGTTTAATTTCCTTTTGCTAATATAAAGAGTAACATATGTGGTGTATAACTTAGTACTATGTTTTCTCTCAATGTTATGTTTCTCTTTTCTTAGTACTATATTTTTTGCAATGCCCGTTGTTTATGCAAAAATTAATAAATCTAATTTTGTTGGCTTGCTCACTTCATAGATGTTCTCCAAGTG
Source organism: Torreya grandis (assembly GCA_037957365.1). Taxonomy (NCBI): domain Eukaryota; kingdom Viridiplantae; phylum Streptophyta; class Pinopsida; order Cupressales; family Taxaceae; genus Torreya; species Torreya grandis. Next base: position 448,962 of record JARHVA010000905.1, on the reverse strand, counting down.
GAAGAGATTGTTATCTCTTATGGTGAAAAATCCATGTCTTAGGGATTTCTCTTCCAATGAATTGGATTGGAGTGAGGTGGAGTACAATCTAGGTAAAGATAATGATATCATTTCTTGGATACAAAGAGATCATATACAAGACTTCTTAAATGGTAAATGCAAAATATTAGGGTATCCCACTACCTTCCATATCGAAGATAGCATATTCAATCCTATGCCATCTGACTTGTAAAAAGTTAGGATTGGTAGATATCTGTAATACATATTGTGGGTATTTTGTATTGTAATTGTTCTTTTAATATGATTTTTTTTAATTATAATTTATATATGTATGATATAGGTATTGGTGTACATATGGCCCTGAGGATTATAGGGTGGAAGATGATGTGCATTGTGATATTTTAAATATTATAAAGGTTGGTATTAATAGTCGACTTGGTCATAAGCATTTACATCATAGATTATAATGTTAATTTTCTATCCATTGGTTAATGAAGATGTAAGAATAGGGTTTGATTACATATAACAACATGGTTCATATGGACTACCAGGACATGTTTTGCCATGGGCAAGAAATTGATGATTTTAGGGTTAGTCATTGTACTCCTGATCTATTCATAAGTGATGTATTGAAGGATTGGGTAGAGAGGTTTTTATTGTTGGGCCCAACTCTTGAACTTGTTTACCAAAAGCATTATCACATGGTGCATTAAAAAAATTATGTTAGTCGAAGGACAGATGGATAGAGATGATTTCATGACTAATGATGACATCCATAATATTTAGGTAAGGATGAAGCAAGTAGAATACAAATTTGATCCTAATGATACGAATAGTGTTTGAACATTTGTCACTAAAAATCTTTAAAAAGTATTTGTGTATGAAGAATTTGAAAAAATAGGAAAGGAGGAGCAACCCTTTGTATTATGCCTTCAGCTTCCTCAATAGTATAATTTCATTGGACTCCACATATGGGATAAATGCATAGAAGGTACGCACATATTTCTAAATTTGACTAAGAATTATTATTTTAAAATACTTATGTTATTATATAAGACTTATGTGATTATATAAGGTACTCTATAGAAAATTCACACTTGTTATTATATAATACTTATATTTGTATTTTGTGATGTAGTTCATGTTGTACACACTTCTTATATTTGCTAGTATGCACAATGGACTTTTTGTTGCATGGGTGTTGATGTCCAGGGATACTATTCTATACCTAAAATTATGGATGCTAAAGATACGTCAGTTTGCGTTGTCATATGTTGGAATGGGAACCAAACCCTTTCCTGGTGGATGATGCTCATGCTGAAATTGTTGATATTAGGTAAGTTGAGCCCATGTCTATTATAAATATTTATTGTTGTTTTTTAAAATAGTTATTTGTTTGTTAATTTTTATTTTTTACTTTATCATTACAAGTATACGAAAGTGTTTCAATGTGAGGTATACCTTTATAGTTGGTATGTGAGGAGAGCATGGATAAAACTTGATTTCAAAGGTCAATGATGCTAAAACAAGGTAGGAAATGTTTAGAAGCTTGGGTGAAATAATGTACAAGTCACCTACTAAAGAGTCATTAGTTTGTGATGAAAACCTACTCATGCAATAATATGTATGTTAAGAATCATTCATCAACTATTATAAAGATCAATGGTTCCACCGTATTGTCATGCGGTTAAGAAGTTTGCATAAAAAGCCCCATGCGGGTCAAGAGATTAATGTTGTCATAGAAGTATATTACTCTCATTTGAAGAACATGTTTATAAATGAAATTAGAGTTTCTTCTCATTGAAGATTGGATTGGTTAAGGAATAAGTTGGTGTCTATTGTATTTGTGTATTACTAGTGGAGCCAAATGTGCAAGGAAAATGGGTTTTACAAGAATTTTAAGCTTGAGAAGTTAGAGAACAAGTCATGGATGAAATCCCAAAGCATCCTTGATGGCGATGTGATGTTCAGTGAGATTGACCTTGATGTGGCATGGTTGAGAAGCCAAAGTGAATAATAAATTTATTACAAGGTTAGAATGGTAAGTCAATATTTTGTAATGTGTGAATGCATGTGGTCAACCCAAGGCCATGTGTGCAAGCACATGTTAAAATTTAATGAATTGAGAAAGAAATTTGCAAGGAATTTTCATCAAGAGGCAACCTAATTTTGATGTTGATGCCCATGTAAGTATTATTTGTGTATTGTTTCTTATTTGTCCTTATTTTATTGAAGTTGCAAATGATTTTCATGGTTGTTCATATGATTATTGATAATCATCTATTTGTGACTTGTTTAGGATGATGTCAATAATATTTTTGATGACCTTACCCATGATAATGTTGTTGATGTTATTGTAAATGATAATATTATTGATGATTTGGATGATCCAAATGATCCAAAAATTCTCAATATCCATGGATTGCTAGACAAATCACTTCTCACTCTTTTAGTTGATAGGAGAAGTCTTAATTTCCTTGAGAATGTTATTGAAGATGGTTGTAACAAGTTTTGAGGAAGGTCAATTTTCAAATTTGGTGAGGTGAATCATCCCCATGCACAACCTTTCCAATGTGTAGAAGATGGTTATGGGACCAGTCTTTGACATTTGAGAGATTTTGTGGAGAATATGGTAATCCAAAAATGTGCACCTTTGACAAAAAAACATGCCAAATTACCTTTAAAACATAAATTGATATCAAAACACGATACTTTTTAGGATGAATTGGATAGAGCAGCTATAAAAGATGCAGACCAAAATTAGTTTCCATTAAGAATGATGTATATATGTTGAGCTTAAGTTGCTTATTTGTCTTTGTATTTTTAATGAGATCTTATATATCCTAAAATTTTGAATCCTTATAAAGTTAAATGTTGGACATGTAGAAAATCATTAAAACTGATTGAAATATACAAAATTGATTAAATCTATGGAAATACATAACTAATTTCATTATTTTTTATTCTTTAAAAGTATTTATTAACCAATTCAACACACATGGTGTTAGGATATTTTCAAATTTAACATTCTTTTGAGGCATGCCTAGTCATATTTTACAAATTTCACAAACTAGAATAACTACAAAGTTAAAAACTACTATGAAATGAACCATATATATGTAAAAGTCAACAAATTTAGTGAAATGTATCATAGTAAAGGAATAAAATAATTATGATCATTATTATCGGCATTAGAGTTAGGAATCCTTGATGTAATGATAGATATTGTAGGGCAAATCACAAGATGGATTACAAAGTTTATTCACACCTTGACCTCTTCCTCATAAAGTTTATTTTGTCTTACGTTCCCATAATGCTTAACTTCCAAATTAATAACCCTAACATTTAGAACAACTTCATATACTCTCAGTGATACAATTTGATCCGCAAGCCATATCTAAGCCTATAGTTTTTATTTCTTTACATGTTCAATACAAATATTTATCTCCTTGTTCTCAATTTTTAGAGACAATATGGTTGTATTCATTCCTTTAATGCTTCCCTTTAAGTTGTCATCCCTTTATTTTATAACCTTTTCCCATTACTGGTATACATCCAACCTAGTCTTCAAATGTCTTGGTTTGCATTATCAAAGGTCGTCATCCACCTTTGATTTAATTTCTTCAAGACCTTTAGATTGGTACCCAAAGTTGGTTGGGGGAGTGTGATTGGGTTTCTTGGAAGCTATACAGAAGAAAAATCTTGGAGATTTAGTAAGTATATGACACTAACAAAATAAATAGACATCTAATCTAATGAAGGGATGTCATCTGAAGTTTGATTGTTGGGATCACAATATGCACTCAAAATGTCAATTAGTTTCCTCTTGATAGCTTCATTTATTCCTTTCCTTTTATAATTATTTATATCCATTACCGAACAAACGTGAACATTATTTGATAATGATAAGCAGATTCATTGGTTCCTATACTTTTTGTATACAAATGGACAATAGTAGACCATTATACAAGTTGATGGTTCATTGTCTCCTTTCCTTTATGTAGAAATATGGATAAAGTTAGAACATTACATAGAATGTATAGGGTATTATACAGACATGAAATACATAGGGGTATTATATAGATTGTAATAAGATGGACAATAGTAGACCATTATACATATTTATGGTTCATTGGCTCCTTTCCTTTATATATCAAGATGGATAGAAGTATACCATTACACAAAATGTATAGGGTATTATACAAAATGAAATACATAAGGGCATTATATAGACTATAATAAGATGGATAATAGTAGATCATTATACAAACTGATGGTTTATTGGCCCCTTTCCTTTATGTAAAAACATGGAATAAAGTAAACCATTACACAAGATGTATATGGTTTTATACAAATAATATATATATATGGGTGTTATATAGACTAAAATAATATGGACAATAGTAGACCATTATATAGACAAGCAAGATGTAGGGCATTATGCAGACTCTAATAGAGGGTGTGTGTGTGTATATATATATATATATATATATATATATATATATATATATATATATATATATATATATATATATATATATATATATATATATATATATATGCGTATACCATTAAAAAGAATACAAACACTATGAGTTTTCCCTTACCTCCAAGAAAATAAGTAAATGTCATTATAGCTTTGATGGTGGTGTTGTGTGATTATATACCGAGAGGAAATGCATAAATGAATAAATATCGATGATGTCTTATGGAGGGAGTAGAGTATTCTCTATCATGATCACTTTATTATTATTATTCCATTTTATAATAATAAATTTTATAATAAGGGGATATTTTAGTTACAAAAAATTCTAGGTCAACGTAATTCATTATCCCTGGTATATAACTTGGTATTATATGCATTGATGAACAATGCATTAATATTTTATTGATGAACACATGTATTATATGCATTTTATAATTTATCATACTCTATGTATGTATTTTATGCATCTTGGAAAAAGAAATTAAGGATTTCATGTAGTTATTCAAGTTTTCATGCAGTTATTGGCACTCCATCCATTTTTTCCTTATATAAGATGATACCAATAAAAGCAACAGAAGTAGGATTCAAAGTGGTAGGAGTTGATAAAAAAATTATACTAATTTGATATACTTACCAATATAAAGAGTATACTAATTTAAAACTAATGTTTTACTATACCTTAAAAATGTATATAGTTAAAACCATTGTCATATTCACATAATAATGTTTCTACATACACATAATATTTTCAAACTTTATCACTTATTGATGATTTCTATCTTTCAAGAACCCATCGAGTCTCAATATTTATAAGTGCATGCTCTAAGGGGTGAACCGAGAAAGGGTGATGCATTACCTACTGAAAGAGGCAATGGCCATCATTATATGATTCCAAGGGTGGCCTAGGAGTATGTTGTAAGATAGGGGCAAATCAAGGACCATAAGTTTAGTTCAAACAATCTTATGTATAATTGTTAGGGGAAGCCAAATACAACCGAGTGAATTTTGATTAGTTTTATCAAAGCCACAATAGGTTAGGTGTGTTTTTTTGAGATGATCGTTATTATATCCAAGTTGTTGGATGAGCCATAAAGATGTCACAATAATACCAGACCATTTGTCAACTAAAAATTTATGAATAAGGGTAGTATTAATGGATATTATAATTAATAGTTATGGATCATTGATGTGGAAAAGGATCTCATCATTTATCATGTCTTATTCAAGGAATTCAATAAAAGGCTTAGAATAAGGATAAATGGATTCAATGGTATGCATGTTTGTAGGTTGAGGCTCAATAGAGGGTGGTTATTCATCTATAGAAGATGGATCTTCAATTTCTTGTAATTTTTTCATAAGGAACTTGTGATGATAGAAGAGGTGTGAACTATATCTATAAGAGGAATCTTGAAAGGCATGGAGTTGAGTTATTCTAAGATGTTCCAATGAGATTTAGAAGATGAACCAATGTAAGGTTTAGAAGGTAAGGTATATTTTAAAGGAATGGAAGTGGTTGGGGGTTTAGAAGAAGGAGGGTATTCCTCATTACCTTTCAAAGATAAATGAGTGGTTTTAGTATCTTTGAAAAGTTTTTCTTGCAAATATGTTTTTTTAGGTTTAGTGACAAGATCTTTATGAGTTGGTTTGTGATGATAGTTAACCTTGGTTGAGTTAACATAATTAGAATTGTTGTAATATTGGTCATAGTCAACATCAATAGCACAAACATCCTTGGTATTTTATTGATTAGTATATGTGGGAAAATATTTTTGGTTGTTAGAAGAAGAAGCTTTGGGAGCTTGCCATTTTTGAGAAGTGGTGTTGTATTCTTGATGACGGAGTTGGATCATGGCTTCGTGATTAAAGGAATCAACAACCATATAGGAGACAACAAAATTAGTAATCCCTCTACAATTTTCATGGGAATGACCAATGTTAGAGTGGAACTCAAAAAATTGATTAATGTCATACCATGTAGGAATATCATTAGGATAAGTAAAAGGTTTAGAGGGTACTAAGAATTATTTCATTTACTACACAGTTAGTGGTATGTGAGAAGATGGGGGATTGTTGGCTTTGTAAACTCCTAGTTTGGTTTTATGAGTATTTATAATTATGGAGTTATTAGAAGTTTTAAAATATCCCTTAAGGAATTTGGTATTAGGTTTGAATTGCTTCATCAAGAAGTCTTGACGTTTGGCTTGGTGAATAGCTTCATTAGGCATTTGAGGGGTAAAGTTGTGAACCTTATATTGAAGCAAAGGAGTTAAGGTTGTTATAAAAAGTTTAAAAAAATCATCATCAGTCATGTTATGGTTGGCCTTATGGGATAGAGATTTCCATCGTTTGATAAAATCATGAGTTGATTTGGTGGGATATTGCTTAGCTTAGATTAAATGGCTAAGGCAATTTTTAAGAAGGTCATTATATTGAAATTATTTAACTAGAGGATTAACTAAATATTCAAGTTGTCAAATGGAATGTTGGGGACATTTTTTGTACCATTCTGATACATCACCAGTGAAGTTTTTAACTAGAATTTTAGTTGTGGTGAAAGTATTAGTTTGGATCCACTCTTTATAGAGATTATCAAATGTTTTAAAAAAGTATGCAGGGTCTTTAGTCCCATCATTCTTGATAGTTGGAGATATATTACCAATATCAATGGACATGATGAAAGGAGCTAAAGTATAATTTTGGATGTTTTGAATCATTTTGTTATTCATGATAGCTTGAGGAATAACATCATAATTGACATTGTAGTTGCATCATTTGAGAGGTGTTACAAGTTTAGATTATGTTCATTTATTGTATACTTGTGCAAGAAGTTGAGCCATATCAATTGGTAGGTTGGTGTTTGTAGGAGGACTCCCCAAATTGTTATTAATGGAAGGGTTATTGTAAGGTGGATTTCCAATGAGATTATTGGATAAACTTGTGTCAATTACTCCCATATTATGTTAAAAATATTAAAGATGAGAATTATCTTGATAGGTATAAAAAGGATCAGATCCACCTACTTCATCTTGGGGTGTGATTTGAACCATGTTACAATCCATAAATGAAAGAGGGGAAGAAGTAATCCAAGAGTGAGGGTTCTCTTGGGAGTTTAAGAAAGGGAGAAAAGAATACCCTGTATGGTGTCTAAATGGATTTAAGTTGTCCAATAATATTCTAATAGGGGATTTCATGATGTTTTGAGGAAATGAACAGAATTTTAATCAAAAAGAGAGAGAAATTAAGGATAGAGAAATAAGTCATCTAGATAGGATAGCAAAGGAATCAATTACATATAAGGTCAACTAGGTTGATAAAGTACTACTAGAAAGGGGATAAGAAGAGTACAAAGTTGACTAGGTTGACTATGTACTATTGGATAGAAGGTAGAAGAGTATAGAGTTGACTGGGTTGATTGTGTACTACTGTAAAAGAGTTAGGACAAATGGATAAGAGACATATTATGCTAGTCAATTATGTACTATTGGTAGGAAGAAAGAGTCTATAAGAGACTGTATCAACCAGAATTATAGTGTTCTGAAACAAGATAAAATTTTTCAATATAAATGATGAAAGAAATAAAATAAAAATACACAAATAATTAGATCAATGTGAGTGATCCAATTAGGGCACACAACATAAAATATTGTACCAATGTTGGCCAATGCAAGTGTTTGCATTACAACACATAATGAGCAGAGAGAAAACAATCAACTAAAAAGTAAGTGCTAGCTAAGTGGTCATCCTGAGTGTTATTAGATAATTATAAAGTGTTATTCTATTGTGATAGGGAAGTTAGATGAAAATAGGGAACCAAAAAGCAATTTATGGATAGTTTCAGGATGTTTAGGCTAAAAGATAGCTTGGTATTGGGGCCTACCCGCTCGCTTCACAATCTCACAGTGATAAGGGTATTGGGTGATTTACCAATATATACCATTAACCACATATTTATACATGTCTAGAAAACTAAGTTAGCTTCCCCTTTAGTGATGAAATCCAAGTAGGTAGGCCTTGGGAAGATAAATGTTAAATGCATTTTGAATATTGTGTGATTTGGTAGTGTTTGAAAAAAGAGAAAAATAGTGTAACTAAATGTTAATTTGAAAAACCACCTAATTATATTATGTGAACTAATCTAAGCATTCAAATAATTAAAAATGGAAGTGTGAATCAATTACTAGTAGATAGTTGTTAACTTCCAAATTTAGAAGAGTAAAGAGTCAGTCCAAATGACACTATGCAAATAGTATAGAATAGATTCGATTGGGTCAATACTATTATATGGAAGCAAGAGTTTTTGATAAAATATTCAAATAGGTTGATTTAATCTTTTGAACAAAAGATAAGCTACATTAGTAGGTCAACAAAGCTGACTTAGTTTGTTGTAGGGTTGCAATTTTGAAGACTACTAACTTGTACAAAATAGAACTAAAATAAAGTACTAAAATGACTGAGAGAAAGAGAGAAGCCTTGGTGGGTTGGAAGATGATTAGGATTATATATTTTATGATTAAGTGCCTTGAATTCTACTTTCTCTACAGGCCAAGTCAACTGGTTTGACCTAGTTCTACAAAACTATATGTGCTAAAGAAAGATAAGATGATTAAGTTGACCTATTTGACCTAGATTGTTGATATAGATATTGATTAAAAGACTATGTTGACATGTTCAACTTAGTTTGTTGATCTAGATGCTGACTAAAATATTAAGTTGACCTATTTGACCTAGTTTATTGATCTTGATGCTGATAGAGTGAATAAGATGATCAAATCAACCCGTTTGACCCAGTAACCTATATCTGATGAAGATCTACGTAAAAATAATAGATTCATTTTGATACAACTATGTGTTAAACTTACACACAAAAATATAAAATTATACTAATTGATTTGATAAAATATCAAAAATATATAAAAATAATAAGATGATAGAAATGAAAGAGTGAAATAAAACCTATAAGGGTTAGATTCGCATTGGGTTCACCAGAATGTATACAATGGGAAATGTAGTAGATCTACAAATCAATCCTAAATCAGAGAAGATAAATCATACTTACACTTCTAATTGGGGATACATTAGATAATCAAGGTTATGACCAATATGGATCTACTATACCTAGCCAAGGGATCTCTTACCACAATAATATAACTAGGGAGGGTTCCAAATCCTCTAGTCAAGCAAAACTATGAAATAACCCTAACTAGGTCTTATGTTTTCATATTAACTAAACTAAAATAAGTAAAGAAAAGTATAATCTAGTGTTCACCAAATCTTGTGGCACAAAGTGGTGGGGAGGGGTTAGTAAACATAAAAGTAAAACATGCACAATAGAATATTATTTAAGCTATGTATAGGTAAAACCCTAATTCATAGAGAGAGCAATATATCCAAAATCCATTACTTATTCTACTTCTATCTACTAAAGAGAGGAATAGAGTTAGGGATACTTACTTTAAATATGAAACTGTTGAGACTCAATCTCACCCTTGGCTAGAGGTGTTTCACAAGAGGTTGTTGTGGTTTAAGAGGATCATTAAGAAAGGCCAAATCATCTAAGACTTCTCCATAAGATAAGATTTTTTTCTCTCTAAGAAGTGCGAATGAATAATTAAGTCTTGTTGTCTCTCTAATAATGGAAAAATTAATGTGTTTATATAGGTTGATCTAACCCTAAACCCTTCTAAAAGTTTAGGCTGATAAGGTCGACCCAATCAACCTAGTATCATAATTGACAAAAATAGACTAGGTCATGGATTAGGTTGGCTAGGGGGCCGACCTAGACCCTAATAAGTTTTGTAAATAAGGATATAAGGTCAATTTAGATGAATATTTAATGTAAACTATCAAAATGGGGTTTAGGTTAGGGAAAGGGCTAATAAAGGTGGTAAATGACTAGAGGAGGGTGCAAAATAGCATGAAAAGCTTAGGGGAATGGTTTTAAGAGCTGGTTGGATTGATAGAAAGTGGTAAAAAGGGATAATAATATTAAAAATCACAAATGGTCTACCCACCCATTTCCCAGTACACCCCCCTAGCTGACCTAATCTATGACCTAATTTTATTTTTGTCAATTATGATACTAGGTCGACTGGGTTGACCTTGTCAGCCTAAACTTTCAGAAGAGTTTAGGGTTAGATCAGCCCATATAAACACATTCATTTCACAATTCTTAGAGAGATAACAAGAGTTAATTATTCATTTTCACTTCTTTACAATCTATGTTTTTGCCATTCTACTTGAGGATACTTATCTTAGGGTTTTTACTTGGAGAAGAATCTTATCTTATGGAGAAGTCTTGGATGATTTGGCCTTTCTTAGTGATCCTTAAAAACCATAAAAACCTCTTGAAAATCACCTTTGGACAAGAGAGAGATTGAGTCTTGAAGGGTTCATCTTCAAGGTAAGTATCTCTAACTTTGATCATCTATTTAGTAGATATAAGTAACATAAATAATGGTTTTTAGATATATTTCTCTCTCCATACATTAGGGTTTTACCTATACATATATTAAATAAGATTCTCTTATGCATGTTTAATTTTGTGTTTACTAACCCCCCCACTTTGTGTCACAAGCTTTGGTGAGCACTAGATTAGACTTTGATTTACTTGTTATTAGTTTAGTGAATATGAAAACATAGGACCTAGTTAGGTTTATTGCATAGTTTTACTTGACTGGAGGCTTTGGAACCCTTCCTAATGATATTATTATGGTAAGAGATCCCTTGACTAGGTCTATCAAATCCATATTGGTCATGACCCTGATTATCTAAAGTATCCCTAATCGAAAGTGTAATTAGGATTTATCTTCTCTAAGTTAGGATTGATTTATAAATCTATTGCATTTCCCATTGCATACAGTTTCCATTACAATGGAGAGTTCATTGTACTACTATGCATTTAATTTCAAGTGGGGGGCAGAGAATTTAATCAGGTATTCTTAGAATTAGTCAAATAAAGTTATAGAATGTATTCTTTCATAGCATATCATGTTCCCAATCATGCTTTAACAAATTTAGCACTGCCAAAAAATATAAATCACATATTAATCCATATTCTAAAACACAATTATTATTGTGTCCTTTATATACATGTTATAATCATATCAAGGTTTAATACAAGCATAGACTTTGACCCTAAACCTAACATAAAATATAAATGAACTCAATATTATCAAAGCATTAGGATCAATATAGATCACCGTTAGGAAATTGAACACAAGATTTATGGATATATCTTAGTCTTCATTATAGTGATGAAGTCAGTTCTAAGATACAATAAATATCAATGGGGAACATTCCTAGATCTATTCCTTTCAACACATTATTCAAATAATAAATTTATTTATATTGTCATTTATAATGGTTTATTTTATTCTTCAATTATTTATTAAGGGCAAGTGAGGGCGAGATGCACATTTGTTTATTTTAGTCTTCAATTGTTTACAATTGAAAGAGGATTTTTATTTTTGTGAAAGGGTATCCCAGTTCATGAACATGTATTATATGCATCTTATACTTTTTCATGATATATATATATATATATATATATATATATATATATCAAACATGTTGGCATACATGCATGTGGGAACTTTTATGTGTTTGTACTTTTATTTATATAATTTTAGGGTATTATCAACATCTAAATGGAACATATTTTTAAGGTAGTACAATTTTTGCTATACTTGATCAACTTGATACATAATTTTGATAGTAAAATGAAGAACAATAACATAAAAGAAATGCAACAAAGCCCCTTAATAGATAAATACAATAAATTTTATTTATTCAAGATAAATATGTACATACAATTCCCTAATGGGAAAATTCTCATTATGCTAAACAAATCCATTCATAATACGATCCGAGAATAGATTTCCACTCTCTTCTTTGTATATTATTTTGTATCTAAGAATAGTATGTCATAACATTTGACATAAAATTTTAAAGTATGTATCACACAAATATAGTGAATTTCCATAAATTGGATAAGCTATCAAATATAAAACATTAAGTTGAATGTTCATTCTCCTCTTTTGTTCTTGTTGTAGCTGAAATTCCACATTGTCATCATGCTCTCATGAAACATGTGAGTATGTTTCTTGCTCAGATATGGTAACATGTTCCTATGCAAGGAAAATGACATAAAATAAGATCACAATCATGTTTTATATCACTATACAAATTGATTGTAAGTATGACAAAATCTTAAAAAATGGTAAAAAAGGCAATCTCTAAATACCTTAAAAAAAGCTAACTTATACTATCACAGGAAAATATTACCACAAATTCAACATTACCATTATGATGATGCCTCATATTCCACTCTTAATCCATAAGCTAATCTGAGTGTGTTATAACTATTTAAATAAACCATCATTCATTAGTAAATGAAATCAAAGATATACCAAATCGACCTCTATATTATCTAAGTAACTAGTTTTTATGCATCAATAACATACCTATTCCTTATTAACATTCTTTGTATTTAAAATGAGCCCATCCATATAGTGGGTCCCTACCCACCCCAACCATCAGTTGGAGAGTGGAAAATGAATTTGGTTTCAAACCCAAAACATAACAGAATATGCCTAAAGTATTTTACAAATGAGATCCAATGTAGAGCAATCAAATTAGTTAAAGTAGTTTATGCATTCAAAGTAGTCAAAGTAGATTGTAATAATATGGACAATAGTAGACCATTACACATAATTTAAAGGGTATTATACAAATAGGCAAAGATATACAGAATTATATACACAACAATAAGATGGAAAATAATAGACCATTATACAAACTAATGGTCAATTGGGTCCTTTCCTTTATGTATAATGATGCACAACAGTAAACCATTACACAAAATGTAAAGGGTGTTATACAGACAAACAAGATGCAGGCCATTATACAAACTATAATATAGGGTTTATGGTAATGAATTATATATATGTATGTATGTATGTATGTGTATGTATGTATGTATGTATGTATGTATAAAGAAAGTAAAGGTTGTGAGTTTTCCCATGCCTCCAAGAAAGTGGGTAGACATCCTTGTAGCTTTGATAGTTTTGTTGTATAAAGTTACAATGTGACTATATATGGAGAGGAAATGATAAAATATTGACGATGTTTTATGGAGGGAGAAGAGGGTTCTCTATCATTACCACTTTTTTATTATTATTCCACTTTAAAATAATGCATTTTCTTGATGACTTTCACACTCATCCTTTGAATATAAATGTAATAACTAATTAGCACATTACAGTTCATGAAGCCCCACTACATTTTCATTATGAGCCATACACAGATGGCACTTGTAGATAATACATGCCACATAACATCAAAAATGTGAGTAAAATAAGGTTTAAACATAAGAATAAAGAAAAGGCAGAGGTATCTTAGACTTGGATATAATCCATACTATACTATAGGCATATACATATCTACCTTACATTTGAAGCTGAATGAAGTGTTCCACTTTCCAACCTAGATCATACTGAGGTAACACCTGCAGTCGTAAAAAAATGAAATCATTAGTACGTATCTAGTATATCTCAAAATAAACCAAGTATAATAAGTTTGAAATAAAAACTTAAAAGAATAAACCATCATGCATCAATAAGTGAAATCATATATACCAAATTGACCTCTATATTATCTATGAGTAAAGAGTTAAAATGCTTCAATATCATACCTATTCCTCAAAAAGTCTATTAACATTCATGGAATATAAAATGATCCCATCCATACAATGGGTCCCTACCCATCCTAACCATTAGTTGGGGAGTGGAATAATATATTTAGTTTAGAACTAAAAACATAAAATTATATGCCTAAATTAGTTTATGAATGAGATCTAAATAGCATTTAGAAAGAGACATAATAGATTATTGTTCCCTCCAAAATTCATATTGAATAATTGAAATATTTACACAAATTTGATTAGATTTGCATTAAACTTATAGATATTCAATATGAACACACTAAATTCAAAACCAATAAATTAACCATTAAGAACACAATCAACTATACAAGAATACAAATGGATGGCACAAAAATTATAAATAAAACTACAAGATAGGTTCTAAACATAAGAATCAAGCAAAGGCAGAGGTGACTCAGATTTAGATCTCATTCCTATTATACTATAATCATATACCTGTATACCTTAGTTCAAATCCAAACAAAGTGTTCCACTTTCTAATCTAGCTCATTTTGAGGCAACACCTATAGTCATACAAAATGGCATTATCAATACCTATCCAATATATTTCAAAATAAATGCAATAGAATAAGTCAAAAATAACATAATGTAAATGAAATATGTTGTAGTTATCTTGAGTTCTTTTCACATTGAAATAATGCTCAAATAATAATGGAAAACATAATATTAGGTGTGAGTAGTCATGACAATTTTTTATCATTGTATCCAATCAAAAATAAAATATTCCATATGGTTGTGCCCTTCTTAGATGCTAAACCGATATTATGCATGTTGGATACTTCTCTACCATTGTAGATAATCAAATTAATTTTAGGTAAAAAATGAGTGTAACTACTAGGAGCATTCAACATGGACTACCACATTGTATGTTGACCTTTGATTAGTTGTACTATCACATCCAATTCTTCATTACTTTTCCTCAAGTGCATTGGGCTTAACTTCTATCATTTACCTTAGCCATAGTTGTTTTCATTAATTGCAGGTTGTTTCCTTAACCATGATTATCATGCTAAGTGTAGTTATTGATTAAGATAATAATTGAGGGTGTAATATGTGAGTCCCATCATTAGATGGAAAATATAATGGACTTAATATCCAATAGGCACATGGAGGTCATGCTAATAGTTTACCTCCATGTTCTTATTGGGTACTCTATCTACCCTTGGAGTGCCTTAACTAGAATTAGTGTTCACATTTTCAGCTGATGTATCTATGGGGCCCACCAAATTAGTAAAATTCCAATACTCATAATATGGATAACATCCATTAATAACATGTTAAGGAAAAAAATATCAGTTAAGGCATATAGTAGTGGTCAAGGTAAATGATAGAGGTTAAGTTAAATGGGAACATGTAATCTAAATGATAGTGATCATGTGTAGGTCATGCTGACATTTTAACTTTATGTGCCTATTGGATATTCTATCTACCCTTGAGTATCTAGTAGTAAAATAGACACCATACTAATTATTGACCTCCACATGCCTTCTAGATACTTTGTCTACCCTTAAAGTATCCAACAAGCACATTTAGAACACACTTATAGATAACCTCTATGTGCATGTTGGATACTTCATCTACCCTTGCAATATTTAGTAGGCTCTTAGAGGTCACGCTGATAATTGACATGCATGTGCATGTTGGATACTCCATATACCCTCTACCATCCATTACATTATTATGTTAGCACTTTGATGATGAGAGTGCCTTAACTAGTAGGAACATTCACATTTTTTACTGATATGTCTATGAGGCCCACTAAATTGGTCAAAGTCTAACAATCATGGTTGGGATAACATAGATTAACAACACATTAAGGAAAATAACAAGGTTAAAGGCAAAAAATATAAGTTAAAGTAAATGTTAGTTGAAAAATAAAATGCTAATATCCATTGAACGTTGACTTGTTACTTGTGTGCCTTTCCCCTATTAAAAAAGTATACCAATTCTCATTTTCCATTATAATATTCCTTTTCTACCTTGTAAGAACTTGTTTTTCATTACCCAATTCCAAAAGTGTAAACTATAGGAAAATGCCCATGTAGGCCTTTTATGATGATCATAACTAATAGTAACATTCATCATGGTAACTAGTAGTAGTGTTCATCATGGGCTGCCATGTTAGACGTTGACCCTAAGATGGTCCCCATCAACCTCTCTATTAAAAATTCAACTCTCCTATACTTGTCTAGCCTTAAAAATATAAATAATAATAAATAAATCCTTATATGACATAATTTATTTATAACATAAGGATAGACATTGTTTTCAAGATAACACTTTCTTGCTAAGCATAATCATCTAGTACATTTGGCGTGGACCACCATGTTGTATGTTGACCCTGAGTTGGCCCAAACAACTAAAAGTTTAAATTTAGCCAAGTTATTCACAAGCCATTAGGTTAATATTAAAAATATCATGGAAACTAATTGACTATATTTTTGATTGCTTGAACCTGATGGTATGCTTATTTGGGAATGAGCTTAAGATCTTAACCCATTATGTGCTTAAATGTGCATCTATATTTTGTGACTAAGCTCATGTTGATGGTGGTTATAACCATCCCCTCAAATGGTGATATGAATGGATGTTTCTAATGTTTAATTTATTATTTATAATGGAAAGAGTGACATAGGTGGTGGATAACTTAGTACTATGTTTCTCTCAATGCTATGTTTCTCTTAACTTAATATTCGGTATAAGGATTTCTTGTGGTCTTACAAAACATTTATTGTATTTTTTTTTATTGATAGCTCAATCAATTTAATAATATAAGTATCACTGAAATCCATTTACTATATTTTTGACTACTTGAAGCAATTACCATTAATAATAGGTGGGGCAGAGTTGGAGTATTTTGAATAGTGTTTAGCTAAGTATTCATTTTTTACATAGGATTATAGACAACATATATGTCTTGCATATAAATGTTTGATATGAACCATTGATATGTATAATTATCTACTATTGTCCATCTTATTATAGTCTATATAATTCCCTACATCTTGATTGTATATAAAATACTCTTTACATTTTGTATAATGGTCTATTGTTGTCCATCTTGATACATAAAGGAAAGGAACCAATGAACCAATTTTTGTTTGCCTTAACATTTTGTTAATAGATATTATCCCAGCCATGAAATGTGAATGCACTAGCTACTTAAGGCCCTTTTATGATTTATGATATTTAATATTGATAATGAACAATGGTAGACCATTATATAAACTGATGGGTCATTGGTTCCTTTCCTTTATGTTATAGGAATGATTTTTTTAGTGTTTATGTGAAGGGTATCCCCAAATTCTCAAGATAATACTTAGTATTGATAATGAACAACAATATCTAATTATATAAAAATGATGGTTTTAGTTCATTGGTTCTGTTCCTTTATATATCAATATGAACAATGAAGTGAATATAGTAGGGGTCAAAATTCCAAACATTTAAATTACTTTATAGTATAAAGATAGAATACAAACATATTGAGTTAAAATTACTTTATATATAGTATATTCAAGAATGATATACTTAATGTAATGGTTATTATACATACAAAATAATGGTGAAGATTCAGGGCATTATATATACTATAATAAAGGGTAATATACAAGTAACAAATATATACACAAACTCTTTTTTGGAAAGAATGTCAATACTTGATTTGTGTATACCATTACAAAGAATATAAAGGTTATGATTTTTCCTTTAATTTTAATGTTTTAATCTATGTAATTGAATGTTTCACTTCATTACAAAGAATTATTTTAAATTTGTGTTTGAATGTTTGACATTCTGACCCCTACTCTAATCACTAACTATGTATGTAAACTTATAATATGAAGCCTGTTGGTTAAACTTCAATGCATCTTTTATTCAAATACTCCATTGATTTTATACTTGACTGAATGAGTATAATACCCTGTATACTAATGCCTTATTGATTTTATACTTGACTGTACTAGTATCATGCCCTATTATAATTCCCTACTTTGTGCCTTGTTGTAGGAGGTAGAGTATAGGAGTGTGAGTTATGTTTGAAGTAGTAATTGACATTAAATGAATTATGTGTTTAATGAATTCTATGTATCATATCCTAATTATACAAACTATTTAAATAAATTATGCATTAAATGAATGACTATGCCTTGTATAATCATTAATTCTTTCAAGCAAGCAACAATACAATCAACATAAAACAAACTATGCCCTAACTAATCATTAATTACTTCAAGTAGTCAACAATACAATGATTATAATACTCCTATATTCTTTAGTAATAATTGTGATAATGTGAAGGATGGGCATGTATAATTGATTAATTTAGGCTTGAAAAACACTTATTATGTTCATTTTTCTTGATAACTTAATCAACTTAATAATAGAGCACTCATGGAAAACCATTGACTATATTGTTGACTGCTTGAACCTCTTATGGTATGCCTATTTGTCAATGATTTTATGATCTTTCTAATGTTTAATTTACTATTTCTAATGGATAGAATGAACATAGGTCGTGGATAACATAGTATTATTTATCTCTGAATGTTATGTTTTTCTTAACTTATTACCCAGTATAAGTGTTTCTTTTGGGATTTCAAAACACTTATTATGTTCATCTTTATACATAACTCTATCAAGTTCATAATAGAAAGATCATGGAAATCCATTGAATGTTATCCAATCATGGTCACAAAAAGTGATGGAAACTGAGCTCATGAAGGGGTACCAGATTTGAAAATTTTGAAAACTGAAGTTTGCTTCTCCTTGATTATTAACATTCCTTGTGATTGCATTAGTGGGGCCCAACATTGCCTTAATAATCATATTTAAGGCTAAACCCCATAGTTAATGCAAAAAATAATAGCTACGCACAAAAAATTGGGGGTAAAATGATAGAGAAATAGATGTGACCAGTTAGGGTTCAATGTCCAGTGTGGTGGTCCATGCTAAAAGCACTCATTGACTATATTGTTGACTGCTTAAAGTAATTAATGTTTTGGAAAAAGAGTTGGAGTTTTGTGTGAATAGTGTTTGTCTAAAATAAAAAGGTATAGATTTCAAATTCCTTTATATGTAGCATATACAATAATGATTATGCATTCAATTCATATACATTCATTGAATTATATATAGCTTATCCTAATTACACAAACTAGTCAATGCATTGAATGAATGATTATGCCCTAAGTAATAATTAATTCCTTCAATTCTCAAGAGTTTGATATTCAAAAATGATTATACATTGAATGAATAATTATGCCGTAAGTAATCATTAATTCTTTTAAGTAGGCAATAATACAATCAACACAAAATAATTCTGGACCAATATTATGCTCAAGGGTTAGATATTCTACAATGCATATGAATTCAACCAATAATCATTGTTAGATATGCTACATATAAAGGGATTTAAACTCTATACATTTTTATTCTAGCTTTATATTATAAAATATGTTTAGAAATTTGACCCTTATTATGTACATATAGTCAAGTATAGTTATAACCACCATCAGCTTGAGCTCAGATAATGATTATGCATTTAATGAATGATTATGCCCTAATAAAACATTAATTCCTTTAAGCAGTGAACAATAAAATCACCATACAATAAACCCAAATGATATTATGCTCAAGGGATGGATATCCATGCATGCAGACAATGCTTATGCATTAAACTAATGAGTATGCCGTAATAAATCATTCATTCATTTAATGTAGAAAATAATACAGTGAAAATAAAACCATCCCAAATTCATATTATGACATATAGTCAATATGAAAACTATACAATAATACAAACAATGATTATGCATTGAATGTTAATTATACAAACTATTCAACAATGTAGATAATGATTATGCATTGAAAGAATGATTATGCCCTAAGTAATCATTAATTCCTTCTATAAGTGAACAATACAGTCAAACCATCCCAAATCCAATATTATGCTCAAGGGTTGGATATTAGACAATGCAAATAATGATTATCCATTGAATTTAAGGCAAACAATAGTGGTTAAGACAAAAGATAGTAGATAATGATTATTTATTGAATAAATTAAAAAACACAAATGTATTATGCAAACTAAACCAATATGACCTACACATATCATAAGGGTGAAACATTTAAACCCTACCAACAAAGGGTGTGATAACTTCACCTATTGGGTACTAATCTACTGTTCAAAATCCCATCTATTCATCTTTGGTCAAAATCACCATATTATCCATTAGATATGTAGATTCTCAATGGTTGGATTCAACCAAATAATAGAAAAGTCTACAACTATTTATCTATTTGTGGCAACAAAGAGGATGAGGGCAATAGATATCTTCACAATCAGACATTACACCATTGCTGAGCAAGGGAAGGGGAAGTTCCATAGATATTATGAAGTAGTATGAGTTTTTGAAAATAATTAAAATTGAATTAAGCTTTTGATTTCATATTAGCATTCTTTGTGACTACATTAGTGGGGCCAAGAGCACTCATGGCTAAGATTACAATAGCAGTTAGGTAAACACTAGTGAACAGGTGGGGGAGTATTGAAGGGTTAATGAAGTGGTAGATGGGGACTATCTGAGGTCAACATCTAGTGTGTTAGTCTACATCGAATGCTACTGTTAGTTATGCTCAATGAGCTATACTTATTTAAATCTATGAGCACTTACTTGTGAAATAGACTCTGACAATCTCATAGCTCAGATTATCTATCGATAATGATCCAAAAAAATAATTTTTAATTATTTGTGTATAAAGGATAAAGAGAGATATCATATAAGGTAGTTTGGTAATGCTAAGTTTGGAAACGAGAGTTTGATTTTTTAAGATAGTTGTGAACATTTTTAAACTCATGTAATAGTAATTGGTTTGTTGTTAAATAGAAGTCGATCTAATTTCTTTATGATTATTGTATTTTTATATAATTTAATTGTTAGTGTAAAAATTAATGGAAATTATTATGTGGTAAAAATAAATTATTTGTTAGTGTTAGTGGGAGTTTTTTTTAAATGAACATCAAATTTAAAGTTGGAATTAGAAATTAAATATAAATGATAGTCAAATGGACATCAAATTTAATATTGGAATTAAAAAATGAACACAATCACTCGATTATAATGCACCACCACTACCTAGATGCCATTGTAGGACACATCTCTACATAATTAATAAAAAGAGTTTTTCAATAAAAATAATTTTAATTTAAATTGTTGACTGATTCAGCTAAACAAGGTAGTGTCAAGAATTTACACATTTCATAATAATGACACTAAATGGGACACTATTTTATTAAAGACATGTTTAATAGTTTTCTTTATCTCTTTATTATTTATTGAAGATGTGTTGCATGCTCTTTTTTATTACTCTAAGTAGATGAGTTTTTACTTCATATATATTTATATATTGAATTTTTGAATGCTTAATAAAATATTTATTTATTTATTTTAATGATTAATAATAATAAAATCAAACATATGTGATATTTATTTATATCCTATTCAATCATATGTGGATATTAATATATTTCTTTCTTTTAAAAAAAACCACGTGTAAATTAGAATTTAAATAAAAAAGGACAATTTGCCTTTCATTTTTTCTACTTACACTTATTTCTATGATATACACTAAATTTGAAGATGAAGCAGTAAAGTGGTGGCCAAAACAATAGCTATGTGGATCTACACTTATAGTCAAAAGTTCATTTTTCACATAAGACAAAGATATCACACTCATATCTCTTTACTATCTCTGCATAAAAACATATGATTTGACTTATGAAGCTTCCTAACAATGTTTTTGTGATAAACTTTGACCTTTTCCATAGTTGAAGTTGAGTTAATATGAGCTAGTGATAATAAGGCTATGCATTCACATAACTACTCCAAAGGAATTCATGCATTGAAAATGCAAAGGATAGTGATGATCTCAATTTAGGATAATAACTAGATAATGCTTATGAATTTTAGATTTGTTAATTTTATATGATGTTTACCTTAATTATTGTGTTGCCTAAACTAAAATGGTAGGGAAGAGCTTAATTTAATAAACATTGATGAGCCAATAAACTAACTTATCTTCCATAGTTAAAGTTGAGTTAAGCCAAGCTGTTGAGAATTAAACTTTGCATTCACACACTACTACTCCATTGTTGATAATGGGATTCATACATTGAAAATGTAAAGGATGATGATGATCTCAATTTCTAAAAACAACTAGACAATGCTTACAAATAAGAAGTTTAATTAGTTTTCTGCCTGACCTAAAATGGTATGGATGAGCTTACATATTGTCTACCTTAGCATCAAGAAAAAATTATGAACCAATAACATATTTAGTATTTTTGTGTGTTAATTTTTTCATTTGATATTTTAATGTTTTAGCATTGTCTAATAGAACTATGTTTTTCCCCAACAAAAAGGTTGATGTGCTTAATCCATATGGGGATCATATATGTTAAATAAATTAAATCCCTCACCAATGATTTGATTGACCATATAACAACCAATCAATCAATAATTGTACTTCATATTACTTGAAATTTTAGTGTTAAAATATTGTAGTGTGGTTAATCCCTTAAATGAAATGAGTAGGTTTAAGATTAAATAGTTAGTGAGTTGAAGAATAAAATTATATATTTATTTTGAATGTCAATATATTATTATAAATAAATATTTAAGAGTTTTAAATATGCCAATGATATAACCGTTAAGTGACTTAACATATTGGTAAATAGTATCTTCCTTCCAACATCCTATTAAGGTTTACTAATGTAAAAAAATCTTATAAAATACAAGATTCATTGAGTCTTATGAAGAGTATTAAAGGCTTAGGGTGACATCCAAGTCTATGTGTGTTCCATGAGACAATATTTATAGAAAAACCATGACTGAGAATGAGTTCTCCTCAAAGCTAAGAGTACCTTGTTATTTAGCTCCCTCTTTTATGGATTTTCATCCATCATTTTCCCATCCTTTTTTTTATCAAGGAGTTTCACCCTTTTGGTTAGTTCTTATTCGTATTTTTATTTTTTGGTCTAGGTTAGAACCCATAGTATCATGCACTCTCTCACTCAATAAGTACATGTTATCCTCCATGATTTGACTTCCATCTATTTAGGTACTAATTTTCACCTCCAAATTTCTAGGAACTATATCTACCACCTCACATAGTCTAGTGGTTTAGGAGAATGAATGAGATTACATCAATATCTAGAGAATATCATTGATTAAAGAGTAAAACCATCATCAAAGACCTCAATTTTTTACATTGTGAATGGGTTAGACATGTGGGACACATTAGCAACCTCCTTTTTGGAATTGATACATCGATCTATATTTGAACTTCCATGAATGCCCATTGATCTTGGGTAGAAAGTTAATTTTGGGGATCTAAGTGTTTCACTAGTGGTGGATCAATTGATATTATGTCTTGAATGCCAAAAATTTCTAAGTTTAAAGATAATGTGGTAAATTTATAGGGCACAATCTCAAAATTCAACATTTACTCCCAAAACCAGTCACCCATCTTGAGAACAATTTTTTTAGGGAGGAGTTTCATAATATCAACCACCATCACAATGGATTGTGTAAATTGTATATGCACCTTCACATTAAGTTCAATTATGGATACATACTCCCTCATATTGGTGTATTATGAGTAAATTGGATTCAATCAAGTTACAATATAAATACTCATAAACATTTAACTAGGCCTAAAATAAATGAAAATTAATAAATCACACCTAATTAATTTTATAAATCTAAAGTGATAAAGTTGAAATAAGGTTTTAAATTTTATCTTAAATATAAGGATAATTGGATAAATTTATTGAATAATGATAGTGAAAATCATGGTTTTGTGGCAAGACAATGAGAATCATGAAAATTGTGGAAAATGAAGAACCTTGTTCAAATTATCAACGTTGTGTTTTTGGGCACTAAAACCATGGAAAGTATGTTTTTGAAAAGTGTCAATCAGACATAATTTTTTTTATGAGTCCATTTGTAAGATCCATGGATCGAAAAGCCTCACTCAAATTTATGGAAGTTTGTGTCAATCGATAGAAAAGACATTTATTCTCCTTCACTTAATTATGTAGCTAAATATAAAAATGATAAGGAAAATAATATTTTATGTGACCTACATTACCCCAAATAATATCTAAGATACTTTAATTTTTTTTACACCTCTCAATGGTGTACACTATCAAAAACAACATTTTAATAATTATAATAATTTATCAACTAGAAAAACTAATGTCATGTAATGTGTTGCTAACATGAACTTCAATACCATAATGAATGCTCTTTAAATGATTATAGATGCTCAGTAAATTATTATGAATGCTAAATATTTTTTGGGTTGCCTTTCAGCTGATAACTCTCTTATATTAATAATATATGCTTGAATGCACTAGTATGATTGTGTATATATAAATGTCTTGAATTTAATTTTGGAACTTTTTGGCAAGCTAAATGTAAGGCTCAAAATGCAAAACATGAAAAACTCAGAACCCACACTTAAAAAAAACACAACATGGTATTCTACTAATAGATTACATTATGAAGAACCCTAAATAACTCTTAACATCAACTAAGTCGATGAAAAAGGCTTATTGACATTACATTATGTGGTAAGGCACCTTGGGTATCAATAGGTTTAAACTTTTCATGGTTCTAACTCAACTTCGAAGGGGTTTTTTTTAGGGTACGATACTAGTTCGCTATAAATGTTTCCTTGGCGAAACACACACTTCAACTTAGAAAGGTCAACATCTTGATCCCTATTTCCACCCCCTCCCCCCATTAGTTATCTAATATAATTTAAAAGTCTTTTGTGATAAGATAAAATATAAAAAGAATAAAAATTTAAATAACTATTAATATAAAAAAATCATTAAGTATTTTTAAACCTGAATAAATATAGTTATTTTATACCTATCTCATCTTTGCATTAAATATTTAAAAAATTAAATGATTAAATAATGTTTATCTTAAAATAAATTTAAATAAAATAATGAAGAATTAATAATGTCCTCCTTGAAAAATTTAAATAAAATAACAACCTTTCAATTACATATGTCATCAAATAAATTTTCAATAATATCCTCATACAAAAGTATTAATTGGATTAAACTAATAAAATTAGTGGGACCCAAAATGGGAATTAATTTCCCATCCTTTGATTGGATTGATCGAGGTCATTACTTGATTAACATTTCAAATCCCTAATTTCTTGTTATAAGCAAGGTTCTTAACATGTTTATGCATCTCATTTCTTCTCTTAATGGCACTTATTCTTATTCATTTAGATGTAGGGAAGCAGTGAAAGGGGGATCATGTCAATCTTAATTTGTTGTTTCTAATCTTGTTGAAGAATAATTCCAACACAAAACTAGGATTTTCAAGAGTTTGTAAGGATTGATATTTTGATAGAGTTGTTTTGGTTATATTCAAAGAAGGGTGTATATATATTCTATAATGTAGTCTGAGGTTTCTATTTAGCTATCTTTTTTCCTATAGATAAATTATTAAGGTTGAAAACACACACACACACACACACACACACCTAAGAATTAACACATTTATTTCTAACCAATGATATTAAGCTAAGTGGTTTTTGGGACTATAGAAAGGTGGGTAGGCATGAAATCTCCATGGCGATGTGGGTTCTCCATGGTGGATGACTTGAATATCATCCCACCTTGTGTAGGGATATATCCTTGCCTTTGCTCTCCCCCTGATAATACCAAGGTGGTTGGTAAGGGCATATCCCCCCTCGGGTGGCATTGCATATTTCCCCCCCAACCCCATCTCCCCTGCCCCCCTGACTGCCAAGTTGGGTGGCGATATCATCATGTCACCTTAAAGTGGGTTGCAACCTCACTGCCTATTCAACATAGTTATATATGTATGTGTGTGTGTGTATGTATATATACATATATGTATGTATATATATGTTCATAAAGATTATTGTCACTTCTTTTTTAATGGGGAAAGGTTTTCTTGTGTATTTTAGATTTTTCTCTAAAGTTGTAATTAAACCCTCTCTATGTGAAACATGTATTTAATTTTATTTAATGTAATTCTAATTCTAACAAGGAGAGGTTTTTACTAGGAAAATAATAATGAAAGAAGATGTGCATTTTTTATGTGTCAGATAGATCCCCTTTTTGATAAATTGAATCCTTTAGGGGAATAATAAGGCATGCACAAGGGATGAGTTGAGTTTTCTACTTTCTTCTAAAATGTGTATTCATTTAATATCTTTTAAATAAGTACTTTATAAACATTTATATCTATCATTTGAAATAATTTCTTGTCTTTGGGATTTAATAGTGCATAATTTTTGTATCTTAGGTTTGGAAGGAGACTAAGAAATCTAAAATCTTTAGACTAGGAGAAACTTTATGTGGGCCTAAGGTGATTATTGCCATAGTTAATGTCATAAAATATTTATAGTTTCCCATACATAATTTATAAGTTATAATAAAAAAATTTAAACCTTGTATAACACATCATTTTATATTTTTATGTAAAAATCCATTTTTTCCAAAATGCTTGATCTTCTTTTTTAATAAATGGACTATACAATTAAACACTATCTCATAATCATTATTTGTGGCTTCCATGATTCTGGTAAATCTTTAAATTTATTATACCTTTTAAATAATATGTAATTATTGTATAACTCATCCTCTATTTATATAAGAATTACACTTTTATTTACTTAGGTGAGCAATTTTTTTTATCAATATTTTTTTGAATGTGTATCATCCATATAAAAATTAATTTAAATAACATTTTCTCATTGACTCATAAACAAAACATAAAGCTTCTTTTGTTTAGTTTATGTATTAACTTATATAATATAATAATTCAAGAATTCATAAATAAAACTTGAAAATTATTTACAATAATTTTTATAGCAGTTCAATAATAACTATATCAAATCTTCCATAAGAAAATAATGACTGCCATAAAGACATTAGATATAATCAAAAAGAATGTTTGTTTTATTTCACAATACAACTTCATAGCTCAGTATAAGCACAAAATCAATATATTTGGTTCTATATTATGCCCATATTGGCCCTAGTGATAAGTTGCATATCATGGTCAGTGTTATGTAAATAAAGTGAATTATATAAATCCTATTAGGAAATTATGCCAAGAATGATAGAAAATAACATTGAATAAATTAAAAATGAATGCGTAACACAACAATGTTACCTCAAAATAATCAAGTCACAAAATTAGAGACACAATTTTTGAAGTGGGAAAACATTAAACGAATAAAAACCCATGGGCTTATTAATAAGGATTACGAATAACTATTGTCACAATACAAGCTTAGAAGCAAGAAGAATAAATAATAGGATAGACATTGAATTAAATAAAATCAGATGAGAGTGCTCTTTAAATAAATAAATAATAAGGAAGAGTTAGTTACAATAATCCCATCATGACCTTACAAAGTCTTTTTAGTGTGCACCAAATGTCATATTCTCCAAAAGGTGAAGGGAAGCGTGTGAGATGTGTGGAGAAGAGTTGTGCAAGTAACTCCAAGAATCCTAAAAAAAGATAAAAAGAGGTGAGATAAACCTCATAAATATAGGATAAAGTTAATTTATTTTAATAATAAATTCACACATAAAATATAAACTTATGATAAGCTAAACTAATCTAAATTGAACCCAAATAAAGTTATTTTCCAACACTCCTCATTAAACTTAATTTGGGGTTAGAAAAGTGGAGAAAAAGTTTTACTAACAAGGAATGGATTTGACATAACATAATACTCCTCCTTAATGGAGACTTATTTCAAAAGTAATTACAATAATTTTGAGAGAAGAAAAAAGAAGAGAAGGTGTAATCAAAATTCGCAAGGATGAATGTGTGATCATAAAAAACATCCAAGAATACTCTTTGAATAATATGGTCAATCTAAAATGAAACAAGGACCAAAAATAAGGAGACATGATCCACTAAAATCTAGAAAATAAACAAGCTAACACAAATCTGCATGTTAACTAAATAATATGCCATAAAAATATGATTTATATATAAATAATATAATAAAAGTAGATGTAATTAAAAAAATAGAATAAAATATAACTTTAATTACAAAGTGCATAATAATGTATGAAAAAATAAGTTAGTCCACAATAATGAGCTCCAATCAAAACATATTTTATTTTTGACATAAAAGCAAGGAATGCATGAAAAGTGAGAGTCTCTGAAAAGGGAGATAAAGAATATGTGTCATTTGCAAAAGAAATTAAACATGAAATAATTAAAGAATTATCACAAGAATACACATCAAAGTCTTGAGAAGATACCATAGTTTTAGGTATCCAAATTATTTTTACTTTAGAATTAAAAGTTTTAGTGGTTTTACAACAATGTAAAGTATCATGAGTTGATTTACCACAATATTTACATGGATGCAATTTCTAACATTTAGAGATATGATGAACATGTTTACCACAATGCTCACAATTTTTATTATTTTTAACTAAATAATGAACATGACAAGTATTATAATCAAATAAGTTGTATGATATTTGGGAGAACTATCATGCAAAGTCCTTCGGTGAAGAGGACAATAAGACTTCAAATTATCTTTAGAAGTAGTAAAATCGAGCCCTGCATAACTTACGTTAGTTTAAATAAAAATAGGTTCAATAATTTTGTTTTATTATTTTCTAAGACCACCTGAATATTAAATTGAGTGTATAATGCTCAAATCGGGGTTAGAAGAAATTTAATGAAAAGTAGTGCAAGATAAAATGGAAGCATTTTGATCATCAACATTAGAGGTATTATTAAGATCAAAAGACATAATTTTATATTTAAATCATCAATAGAAGTTTGTATAGTCTCCATTTCTTCATTAAAAGAGTTTAAAATTTGAGTTGATGATTGAGAGCAAAAAAAAATACCATCCTTAAAAATAAAATTTTGAGTGATATTTTTAAATTATAAAATCAATGCTAATTTAAAAGCTATAGAACAAAATTATGCAAGTTCTAATTTGTTAATAAGGATTAAAATTATGACTAAAAAAGTAGAAAATAAGATAATAAATCTTATACTAAACTTACTTAAAAATCAAAACAATTCATTAAAATTATTAAAGCTCTAAATAAAGTGTTATGTTGATTGTTTGAATGAATGCAAATTTTAAAAAACTTGCTTTGGAAAAAAATCAGCTTGATTAGTGGGGTAAGTATACAAATATGGGGGACAAAAAATTAGACAATGATCGATGGAAACAATTTGACATACACGGTTTTAAAAAAAAACCATGTATGTAGAACTATGACATAGGTTTAGTATTCACCAAAGACACAATTATAAATCAATATAACCGCATACATGGTTACATTGATTTATAACCAAAAAAAGCATTGATCCCATTCATTTGGCATTGATGCAAACCATGAATAGGAGACAAGAAGAGAAAATCCATGGGTTCACAGTGAGACCCACTCCAACTACCTGAATTCGATAATTCCACACTAAAAAAGAGGTATGTAAACATGTTTTAGTACATTTAGAAACAAAATTAGTTATTTTTTTTGTATTTTTATTGAAATTATTTGTTTGCTTTTTATTATTCAACACATGTAAAGGTTAATGTGCCAAGTAGCACTAATAAAAACCTAAACCCCCTATCCCTCTTTACCCACAAAACCCTCCTATCCCTCCTCACCTGAAAAATGCTATTATCCCTCCTCACTTGTAAAACCCTCTTAGCCCTCTTATAATTCCTCAATCCCCCCAAGTTATTCAAGAGGATTTATCATCCCATGTCATTTATAATAAGATAGAACTTGATATTTTCATTAATACATTGAGGGATCCCCATGAAAACAACCCCCACCAAATTTCTCTAAAAAATAAATTATAAACATTATTACGTGAAATTAACATGTTAACAAGTCAAACTGATATGTGGAATTAGTATAGAGATAGATGTATTGCATGTTATTCTAAAAATAATAATGTAGTCACTGTGAAAGATAAATACATAACCAAAGCCCAAATTTGTGCCCTATTCAATGATGGGAAAACTAGCGTGCTACTAGATGTGATGACCAAATAGATTCCAATCCACTGGTACACTCATGATTTGATCAAACAAAATTTTTGGGATCGATGGTAGATGGTTTTTGATCATGCACCTTGTAAAAATAATGATGTCCCATTGTATTTTTTGATAAAATTATATTGTGATTTTTTGTTGAATGAAGTTCCAAATTATTTTTATTTCTTAGAGTTCTTTGGCAGAGGAAAGGGCTTTACGTAGGATAGGCCAAGTGCATGTTGTGAAACTAATCAATGTATGAGAATCCTTATTGAAACACCACATCCTCTTAATAACCTACCCTATAAAATCAAGGAGACTATAGATATTGATACTTTGCATATACTTAAGGCACTTACTAATACCCTCGTTCAGCATACGAACTAGATTTTTGATACTCCTACTAGTGAAGGTGGACATGGTGAGGCTTCATCTAGAATTTTTGCTCAATGAGCTCACTATTATATATCATGTGATTTTATATGCATTAAAAATGAGGAGGAGGAGGATATTATGCATCCCACTCATGGTGGTATTTCCATGGGCCTAGATGATATCGACCTCACTATGTTTTATCTATTTACATTTTATCTAGATACCTTAGCTACAACTTCCTAGGTAATTTTAATATCTTACTTGTAAAATATTATCAGACTTGTTAAATTTCAAACATTTTTTCAATTTAAAGGTAATAATTATTTTTCATATAGAAATATAAATAATGTATATGATTTTTTTTATGTTGCATCATATTTTAGATGCCACACGAGCATGTGTGTTACTAATATTATCCCTATATATACCTATAAAGAGGTGATTTTTAAGTATTAATTAATTTTATGGTTCATTTTATATGTATGTTATTGTATATATATGCTAAAGTGACCAATTATGATATTTTGTTTGTTCAATTGATGACCACACTAGACACTCTGCCATTTATTCAGGAGGGAGAAAATGTAGGTGTCATTATTGTGGTTTCATCTACATAGTAAATCAATGAGGTACATGCAATTTATTATAATGTTTAAGTGTAAATATGGATGTGTGTTTTGTAATTATCCTCTGTACTTGTACAAAAATCTGGCATGTGAAATAATTATCTATGTAGACTCCTTCATCGATGTCTTCTAGTCTTCTTAAAATGATTAGAAGGCATGATGTGGTATAGTTGACAATTTAATTTGTAAATTTTCTATTATATTTCAATTATTTAGTCAATTGACTTAAGTGTTTATGATCTAATTTTGAATTTTTATTTTTTATGTGTGTGTGTGTGTGTTTGTGTTTGTGTGTTTATAAAGACCCAACCCATTTGTTATCATGATCATGTCACCAAATCCTATTGGTGATCCATTTCACACTCCCATTCACTAATGTGAACCTATCATTGACCTTATTGATTTCTAGTCCCAAATTGACTGTGACTGCCAGTTTACGGTAAGTGCACCTATGAATAATTTTTTTATCATTTTAAAAACTTAACTTGTTCATTTTTTAAATATCTTGTTCTAGTAATATAAACTTCCTAATAATATTTGAATATGAATAGTTGGAGATATATGCAAGTTTTGAGAAAATGAAGACTCATAGTCATGCATATTTGACACCTCCAATTTTGAGCAAGGCTCAAAAGGAGAGGCTTCTACAAGAAAGGCAAAGAGAGTGATGAAATTTTATGATTAGGATCATGTCTTATGACATTTTTTTGTATGCCTATATGACTCGATGTATAGTTATTTGGCATTATATGCCGATACGACATTGAACCAAGATATTGTATCAAGTGTTCACATTTTGTACGCCTTTATATGGATTTTATGGATCTATTATATACATATATTATTCAACATTTCACTTTTTAAATATTCTCATTGATTTCAAATTTTGGATTTTATTGTAATTTATTAAATGTTCACATTATTATATGTCTTAAATTTTATTGAGCATTAAAAATATACCTTGTATTCTATTGAATGTTGTTAAAACATATGAGAAATTTGTGTATAATTATGTTATGAAATTATTACAAAAGGTGTGGTAAGTGATCATAGAATATATTTTTTGAAGTTGAAACAACTATATACCAACTAATCATTCCTTTTGTTTCTATCATTTACTTTATAATTTATATGGTGTTGGAAAACCAATATATATATATATATATATATATATATATATATATATATATATAAGTTGTTTGAGAAAAAATAGTTGGGAATGAAAAGGATACGCCCTTGTGATGTACTACGCTTGTAGCCTGCTCAACTAGAGTCTTAAACCAACTATAACACCTTTACCAAAATATTTTATTAGTTCTGGTGCAATGGATTATTTAAGGTATACAACTTGACTTTAGAATGGTTTCTCCTTGATGGACTTGTAGCCTTTATTTTAGGCTTAAGAATGGTTGTTATGGACCTGAGTTTTACTTAGAGGATAAAAATACTTCTAATTTAAAATCTAAGGCTATAAAATTACCCAAACGTTGTATTATGGTATATGGGGTTGTATGAGAGGTGCTAAAAAAAAATTAGTGTTTGAAGCTATACGTAACAAATATATTTGCATTTTAGTGTCTGTAGGCCTGTATATAAACAGAAAATAGGGGTTTTTGGAGATTAAAAAAAGCTTATAAGTAAATTACTAATCAATCAAATATCATGAAATTTTATATATAGTTAATATAGGACTTATCCCATGTAATAATGATGATTTTAAAGTTTGGAATCCTTTAAAAACTCAAATATTGAAGACTGAGTGTATGCAAGTCTGAAAAATTCAAGGAAACACAAGGATGGAAGCATGTAAACTCACTTATCTCCTAGATAGTTGATCTAAATCCTTATAAACTTGGTATGTAAATACTATAAATGTTTATTAAGAATAACTAAACCTTTTCAATATTTTAAAGACTTCATTGAATAATATATAGGTGATTGTGTATAAATAGACTCTATCTTAGATCGAAAAATAGATCTAGATGGCATAACTTGTATGATATTTCCATACAATATTGAGTCTTAAAAGGTTAAAGGGATAACTATTAGACCTAAAATAAAATATATTGAATCATCCCAGGGATCATCTCAGTAAAAAATATTAGTTTATAGTCTTTATATTTCTATAATAGATTGAACAACTATAAGCCGTAAGAAAAAACTAATCTTCATGAGTATAAATCTAAAGGATCCCTAAATGTAAATGTTGGAAGAGTCTATAAGGGTACAATAGTCAATGATTTTAGAGAGATAGTGATTTAAGAGAGAATTTATAATAATGTGTTAGGTAACATTGCCATCTTTGGTGCATTTCTTCACACTTGATGGTATTCATTAAGAAAAATTTCAAAAATTATTTTGTTTACACCGTCAATATTAGATGTTCTTAGTCTTAGGGTATTCATTGTAGGTCTCATCTTAAGCACTTTCATCAATGTAACAAATAATTGGCATCTTTGAGTTTCATTTAATTTTTCAAAGTTCAAGTCCCAAATTCTTTCAACTTATGGTGCTCAGACATTTTTTTAAGCATTGGTTTCAAAATAATTTCATCAATGTCAAATAAATACATGGGTTTTCTTTTCAAAATCCTAGGAGGTGTTCTTAGTGATAAATTTTATTTATTTAGTGTTTCCATATTATTTTCTTCATTACTAGTTTCTTCAATCTAAGGTGTTCCCATATTGTTTTCTTGATTGTTACTTTCACCAATCAGTGTTTCCATGCAATTTTCATCATCATGCATACTATCATCATCACCAAAATTAAAAACCTTAAAATTTGAATGTGGACTTGCATTATAATTTGGTATACTATCAGAATTGACAATTGTAATTTTAGAATTTGGTATACTATCATTGTTCATTTCATCATTATTTATGAAATTAAATTCATTAAGGATAGTATACTTACTTTCATGAAGCTTTTGCATTCATTGCCTTTGATTTTCTCTCTACACTTTTAATTCCTCTAGCATTTTGTGCTTTAACTTCTTGTCGATATTAAAAAAAATTGACTCATAATTACACAAAGTTGTCAACTTTTAAGGGTGGGGACAATAATATAATTATTTAAAAATAGACCTGCTTGATGTGTAGTACCAAGTGGGGACAATGATCAAATCAATAATGTTAAGCACTGAATCAGTAATAGATATCTTTTAACTTTTTACATACACAAGTATTCCACTTAAGATATGCAATATAATCAAATCACAACTCACACAACATAAAGTAATAGTGACATAATATTTATATGTGGAAACCCTTTCAATACAAAACCACATAAAATGTCTCAATATAAATATTCATAGGCACCAACCTATTGGAGCACCAACCCCAAATATAATTTTTTAGGCACCAACCTACAGGAGTACCAACCCCCTTTCATCAATCACTAACTCAACAAGAGACACCAATCTCTTCAAAATGAAGGCACCAACCTTCTCACAAGAATCACTCTTCTATCTCTAATTTGTTGCTAACATAATGGATGATAGAACACTGCTTTAGTTATTTTTGATTCAATTTACACTTGAGTGTTTTCATTGCTATGCTCTGCCTTATACTTGCTGATTTTTCCTTTCAGTTATTCTCATAAAAAATTGCCTTCAAATATTTATGCTCTTATTTTATGTCTTCCACTTTTTGAATTTCCAAAATTTCTACTCATTTAAGCACTTATTTATAATCCATGGAAAGCCACAAATTAAGGTCATGAATCTTCAAGTGAAAAGGTCCATTCAAATGGTCACAACTCTTCCCAATAGGTCAACCAAGGTTGACATTTACATTGACAATTATGTTAACATTTCTGTCAATATTTCTATTCACTTCCATCAACATTTTCGTTGACTTCAGGCAAAAATTCCATTCACTTTTGACAACATTTCCATTCACTTTTGGCAACAATTTTATTCACTTCTGGTAACAATTATGTTCACTTCTGGAAATAATTTCGTTCACTTCTGGAAATAATTCCATTTACTTCTATCAATAATTCCATTTGACATTTCCATTCATATCCACTATGATTCCTTTGACATCAATGACAATATTCCAAAAATATCCCTCTTTGTCATTGATGGAAACCACATACTAAAACTGCTCCCCATTACTGCATTGTCTCTTCTATCTGAATCCTTCTTTTTTGTAGCTCCCCCTTTCTATGACATCCTCTTTATGTACTTCTCCCCCTTTGACATCAATGGCAAATTGTTTATCCAAGAGCAAGTATTTATATTTCCCTCAGCTGATGTTTCCCTTCAATCACAAGAAGTAAAAGAAATTACTCCCAAGTTCTCATGTAGGTACTCAAATGTGTCCTTCAAAAGTGCCTTCATGAAAATGTCTACTATCTACTCTATTGTATTAATGTATTCCAACTTGACTTGTTAATTTACAACTTGGTCTCTCAAGAAATGGTATCTGATTGGAATATGTTTCATTCTGGAGTACATCACCAGATTCTTTGAAATACTAATGGTACTGGTGTTGTCATAGTATATGTAGATAGGTTAATCATACATCAATTTGATATCTTCCAGAGTCTACTTCATCCAAAGCACCTGAGTGCAAGACAAAATTGCCACTAAATACTCTACCTCTACTATGGATAGTGAAACTGAATTCTATTTCTTACTTAGCCAAGATACTAAGCTATCACTAAGGAAAAATGTACCTCCACTTTTACTCTTCCTATCATCTAGGTAACCTACCCAATATGAGTCTGTATATGCCACTAAAGTGAAATATCTCCTTGTAGGATATCATAATCCATAGTCCAGGGTCCCCTTTATATATCTGAATATCCTCTTCACAACTTATACATGAGTTTCCTTGGGGACTACTTGATATCATGGCATCATTCCTACTACTTGCATGATATCTAGCCTATAAGCTATTAGATACAAAAGACTTCCAATCATTGATCTATAGAGAGATTGATCTACATCTGGTGATTCCTCATCCTTAGTTATCTTGTTTCCTATGGACATTAGTGTGCTAATAGGTGCACAGTCCTCAAAACTAAACTTCTTCAACATTTTATTGGTATACTTAGTTTGATATATGAATATTCCTTTATTGGATTGAGAGATTTGTAATCCAAGAAAGAAAGATAACTCTCTAAGCATGCACATCTCAAACTCCTTTTGCATGTCTTCAGTGAATCCCTTTCTCAGCTTCTCACTATCTCCTCCAAAGATTATGTCATCAACATAGACAACAACTATCAACTGATGCTCACCTATAGTTTTGATATATAAGTTTTTATCGGTGAAACCTCTTTTAAAACCTTGATCTTGAAAATATTTGTCAAGTCTTGCATACCAAGCTCTAGGGGCTTTCTTCAGGCCATATAAGGCTTTATTTAATTTGCAAACATATCTACTATCATCTGAAAGGAAAAATACTTTAGGATACTCAATATATACTTCATCTTCTAGTTTTTCATTCAAAAATGTAGACTTCACATCCATCTGATATACTTTGAAATTTTTAAATGCCGCATAGGTAAAAAACATTGTAATTACTTCTAACCTAGCTACTGGAGCAAAATTTTCTTCAAATTCAATTCCTTTGATCTGAGCATACCCATTTCACACTAATCTCACTTTATTTTGGGTCACTTGACCATTCTCATTCAATTTATTTCTATACACCCATTTTATGTTGATCACATTATGATTTATTGGTCTTAGCACTATCTCCCAAGTTTCATTCTTTTCAATCCGATCTAGCTCCTCTTCCATTGCTTTCACCCAATGTTCATCATGGCTAGATTTTGAAAAGTTTTTGGATTGAATTTTAGATAATAATGAAAAATTTACTTTCTCAAGATTACTTACCAACCTTCTTTTGGTTTGCACTCTAGTATCTAAATTTTTAATAATCTAGCTCTCAGCATGATTTTTTTGGATGAATCAGGATGGAGCCTTGGTGTCTTGCCGTTCATATTTATCCATCTTCTCTACTTCAACATTTTATTCTTTAATGATATCTAGTTCATTTGATGGATCACATTCCTTTTGAGTTCTAGTTTCATCTACTCTAACACTGGCACTTTCTACAATAGTTTGCATTCTCTTGTCGCATTTATAGGCCTTACTTTTGGTGGAATATCCCAAAAAAAATTATTCATTAACTCTTGAGTTAAATTTCCCCAAATCATCTTTGGTATTCTTAATAAAGCATTTACTTCCAAATACTTTGAAATATTTGACAAAAGTTGGTCTTCTCATCCATAACTCATATGGGGTCTTGTCATTATTGACTCTGATCTTCCCTATATTTAGGATATATACAACTATGTGGAGTGCTTCTCTCCAATATTTTCCTAATAACTTGGATTCATTTAACATTGTCCTAGCCATTTCTTAGATAGTCTTGTTCTTTTTTTCTACTACCCCATTCTATTATGGGGTTCTTACAGTTCAGTATTATCTTTTTATCCCATGGTCTTCACAATACTCAAGAGATTCATTTGAGATGAACTCACCTCCTCTATCTAACCTTAAGCATTTTATCCTTAAACCGGTTTCATTTTTAATTAATGCTTTTAATTTGCTAAAGGCCTCACTTTTATTTCAAAAAATGTAACCCATGTCATTCTAGTGTAATCATCAATTAGCAGCATAAAATGCCTCTCACCTTGTATACTTTGCATTCTGGTGGGTCCACACAAATCTGTATGAATGAGATCTAATTTCTTTGAAGTGGAATATTCCTTCATTTTGAATCTTGCCTTGGTCTACACCCATGTTGGCATTACTTACAAAGCGTGCTTGATGGCTTTGTTATCTTTGTAATGTCCCTTATAGCTTGTTTTTTTCTATTATTCACAAGGTTATTAAAATTTATATGGCCCATTCTTCTGTGCCATATCCAATTTTATTCAACTTGAATCAGACAACACATCTCTCCTTTGACTTTTGTAAGCATGTATAGATTTTTTATTGTCCTGTGAGCATTTATAATTAGTTTTCTTGTGTCTTTTTTTATCTCATAACCTTCAATAAAGAAATTGAGTGTGTGTCCTTAATCACACATTTGGATAACACTTAGAATATTATGCTTTAACCCTTACACATATAACACATTCTCTATTTTGGTTCTTCCATTATCGAGACTAAGTATACCATTTCTTATTATTCTAGTTATATTATTGTCTCTAAGCTTCACCATGCCTTCATTGACCCTTTTTAATAAGATAAATTTGATTTTATCTCTAGTCATGTGTCTCAAACATCCACTATCAATAAACCATTGTCGTCCTTCATCTCTAGCATGGAATGTTATTTGAATGATCATGGATTTTTCTTTCTTATTCTTCCAGGTCTTTATTGGTTCTCTTTTATTTATCACTAGAGCCTTGAACTTCTGATCTTGTCTTACAAATTTGAAAACACTTCTACAATAGCATGTTATATGTCCATAGTTGTTTCACTTGTAACATACTATAGCTTCTTCATCAAAGTTTGATAGGGGAGCAAATGAAATGAAGTTTTTGTTTAAAGCTCTATAGGTTCCTTTGTTTCTACTCCTGACTTCCATATCCTTGGCTCTCTTTCTATAATCTAATTTATTATGACCAAAATGATTGCAATAATAATAATATCCATCAAAATAATTACCAAACCTAGTTTTATTTACATATCTTGGAGCAAGTGGCTTCTGAAGTTTTGTTCTCTTTTGCTTTCTTTGTTGATATATATGGTTTTTGCCTTTTTGCCTTCTTCCTTCTTAGTCTCCTTTTTCACTAGTTCCTTAAGAGTTTTAGCATAGCTCTTAGCTTTCTCTTTTTTCTTCTCATACCCAATGCCTCACTTGTTAGATGGTGATCTTTGACTCTCTAAAATCTTATTCAAAACTTGGGTGTTTTTCTTAGATTTCAAGTCACTTGCTATTTTAAAATTTTCCTTTTCTAGATCCCTTTTTAAAGAAGCAATCTTAGATTCATACCTTTCACAGTATTCTCCTTTCTTATTTAGCCGATTTGTTAGTTATTCTTCAATTTTCTTTGCCTCTTTGATTTAGACTTTTAGATCAGCAATTATCTTCTTTGATTCATCAAGAGTTTGTGATATTCTAGCTTCTAAGTCCTGACTCTCTTTTTCATATTTTTGAATCAAAAACTTTTGTTTCATGTTATTTTTCTTAAGATATTTGATCTCTCCTAAGTCACAAATAAGCTCTTCTTCAAGATTTACCTCACCTTCATCTTCTTCTTCCTCTGAGTTGTTTCTGCTTGTGGAAGCATTGTCTTCTATGGTCATAAACAATGTTTCCTCATCATCATTGTTAGAATCACTAGCTCCACATTCCTTGAATGAGCTATAGTTCCTCTTGGAGTATAAGATTTTATTTTTTTTCTCAAATCTCTTCTTGTATTTATTTTACTTGAATCCCTTCTTGAATTTTGGTTTGCTCTCCTATTCATCACTATTGTTTTTATCTGGGAACTTAGTTGTAAAATGACCAATCTTACCATAATTAAAACATTTGAATGGTAACTTACCTTTATATTTTCTTGAGCCTTTCTTTAGATTTTGAATTAATAGAGCCTCATTTTCATCTTCTTCATTATTTGAGCCATCACTTGGCTCAGGTTCCTTGACTTTCTCCTTCTTTGATACTTTGAACGTTGCTTCTTTTTTTATGTTCTTTTAGATTCAATCCTCATTTCATATGCTATGAAGATTCTATGTAGCTCATCCATCTTTAATTTATCTAGATCTTTCATTTATTCAACAATAGAGACTTTTGCATCAAACCTCAATGGTAAGGATCTCAACACCTTTTGGATGATTGTAGACTCTTCCATGGTTTCTCCAAGTCCTCGAATAACATTGACTATTTCATCAACCTAGATCAGGTATCCTACAATGTTCTCTTGTTCCTTCATCTTTAAACTCTCAAATTATCTCCTATGTATTTGGAGTT
Source organism: Torreya grandis (assembly GCA_037957365.1). NCBI lineage: Eukaryota > Viridiplantae > Streptophyta > Pinopsida > Cupressales > Taxaceae > Torreya > Torreya grandis. Next base: position 408,717 of record JARHVA010000905.1, on the reverse strand, counting down.
TTGCTTGTCTTACCTTTTTATCACCCTCATAAATAGTTTTAATTTTTTCCTGGATCTCTCTTGCAAAATCACATTACATGAATTTTACAAATTTTGATTCTGAAAGGCTGCATAGGATGCCATTCATTACTTAGCATTTTTCTCACTAACCTTCTTTCTAGTAACATCTATTGGTAGTATTTGTGGTATTTGGTACTTGGTTACTACTTTTTTCCAAATATCAAACCCAAGAGCCATTAGATATGTCTTTATTCTTATGCTTTAGAAGGCATGATTTGTGCCACCAAACAATAGTACCTTTTTAGTGGAAAATCCATCCTAAACTTGTGATCTATCCATGTGTGCTTGTACAATCTACCTTCTAGTGGTTAATTTCTATTTGAAGGAACCCGCTCTGATACCAATTGTTAAGCATAGGCTATTACTGAGAAGGGTGGGTTATTCAGTAACAAATATCTTTTAACTTTTTACATACACAATTGTTCTACTTAAGATATGTAATATCATCAAATCATAACTCACACAACACAAAGTAATAGTGACACAATATTTATACATGGAAACCCTTTCGAGAGAAAACCATGGAGAAACTTTTTAAATATAAATATTCATAGGCACCAACATACTAGAGCACCAACCCCAAATACAATTTTATAGGCACCAACCTACAAGAGCACTAACCTCCTTTTGCTGAGCACTAACTTAGTAAGAGACACCAATCTCTTCAAAACAAAGGCACCAACCTTCTCACAAGAATCACTCTTCTATCTCCAATATTTTGCTAACACAACAGAGGATAAAACACTGCATCCTTTTGATTTGATTTACACTTGAGTGTTTTCACTTCTATGCTCTACCTTATACTTGTTGATTTTTCCTTTCAATTATTCTCACAAAAATCTACCTTCAAATATTTCTTCTCTTATTTTATGTCTTCCAATTTTTGAATTTCCAAAATTTTAATTCATTTATGCACTTATTTATAATCCATAAGAAGCCACAAATTAAGGTCATAACTCTTTAAGTGAAAAGGTCCATTTGAACAGTCATAACTCCTCCCAGTAGGTTAGCCAAGGTTGACATTTTTTTCAACATTTCTATTGACAATTTTGTTAACATTTCCATTGACATTTTTATTCACTTTCATCGACATTTATATTCACTTTCGATAATAATTTTGTTCACTTTTAGCAACAATTTTGATCACTTCTAGCAATAGTTCTATTCACTTATGGCAAAAATTCCATTCACTTCTGGTAACAATTTTGTTCACTTCTAGTAATAATTCTATTCACTTCTAGCAATAATTCTATTTGTCATTTCTATTCATATCCATTACAATTCTTTTGACATTAATGACAATATTCCAACAATTAAAAAATAAACCTGCACTCTAAATAGTCAACCATGAGTATATAATTTTGAGGTTAGGGAAATACATCAAATTAATAAAAAATATACCTATATCACGTGTAGAACAAAATAGAGTAGAACACATAGGGATAGAAATCTTGATGTAAAAAAAATGACGTTGATCCTGCATGTTTTTTAATTTTTATAGTAGTATCATAACCGTATACATGGTATTAAGTGTATACAGAAACACCCCCAAAATTAAACCCTTAACACTACACCCTACACCCTATACCCTAATCCCTAAACCCAAATACCTAAGCCCTAAACCCTAAACCCTAAAACCTAAACCTTATACCATATACCCTATACCATAAACTGTAAACCCTAATCCTTAAACCTTAAGCCCTAAAAACCTTAAACCATAAATCATAAACTTTTAAAACCCTAAACCAAACATTTGAGTCCCAACACGAGCATTTAGACTAATAATTAGGTTTACTTGGCCCAAATCGTAACACTAAATGCCCCAATTGACTAATCTACTCGATCTTTCATGACATAGGGGCTAATATAACCCAAAAACCATTTTACACTCACAAATAGGTTTAAATAACTTAAATTATCCTTAATTACCTTTGTGGTTAGACCTTAAACCCTACACCCTATACCCTAAATTATAAAACCTAAGCCTTAAATCCTTCACCCTATACCCTAAATCTTAAACCCTAAACCCTAAATCTGAATCCCTAGAAACTATAAACCATAAATCATAAACTCTTAAAACCCTAAACCAATCATTTGAGCCTCAATTACCATTATTTAGACTAATAATTAGGTTTACATGGATAAATTTGGCCCAATTCACACCACTAACTACCGCAATTGACCAATTCACTTGATCTTTGACGACATGGGGGATAATGGAACCCAAAAACACATTTTGTGCTCATAAATAGGTTCAAGTAACTCAAATTATCCTTAATTGCCTTCATGGTTGGATCCTAAATCCTACACCCTATATTATAAACCTTAAGCCCAAAGCCCTAAACCATAAACCCTATACCCTAAATTATAATCCCTAAGCCCTAAACACTATACCCTATACCCTAAACCTTAAACCCTAATCCCTAAACCTAAATCCCTACAAACCTTAAACTATAAATTGTAAACTCTTAAAACCCTAAACCAATCATTTGAGCCCTAATTACCATCATTTATACTAATAATTAGGTTTATAAGGATAAATTTGGCCTAAATCACACCACTAACTACTCCAATTAACTAATTCACTCAATTTGTGATGACATGGGGGCTACTTGAACCTAAAAACACATTATGTGCTCATAAATAGGTTCAAGTAACTCAAATTATCCTCTATTGCATCCGTGGTTAGACCCTAAGCCATCTAACATGTTATACCCTAAAACTTAAACCCTAAGCCCTAAACCATAAAACCTATACCGTAAATTGTAAACCCTACGCTCCAAACCCTATATCTTAAACCTTGAACTTTAATTGCAATCCATAAACCAAAATCCCTAGAAACCCTAAACCATGAATCATAAACTCTTAAAACCCTAAACCGATCAATTGAGCACCAATTACCATCATTTAGACTAAGAATTAGATTCACATAGATAATTTTAGCCTAAATCACACCACTAACTACCCTAATAGACTAATTCACTCAATTTATGATGGAATGAGGGCTAATAGAACCCAAAACACATTATGTACTCACAAATACATTCAAGTAACTCAAATTATCCTTAATTGCCTTCACGATTGGAACCTACACCATATACCATAAACCTTAAACCCTAAGCCCTAAACCATAAACCCTTTTCCTTAAATTATAAACCCTAAGACCTAATCCCTAAACTTAGAACCCTATAAACCATAAATCATAAACTCAAGCAAAACCCTAAACCAATCATTTAAGCCCCAATTACCATATTTTAGACTAAAAATTAGGTTCACATGGATAATCTTGGCCTAAATTACACCATTAACTACCCCAATTAACTAATTCACTCAATTTATGATGACATGGGAGCTGATGGAACCCAAAAACACATTATGTGCTCACAAATAAGTTTAAGCAACTCAAATTATCCTCAATTACCTTCATATTTGGAACCTAAAACCTACAGCTTATATTGTAAACCTTAAACCCTAAGCCTTAAAGCATAAACCTAAAACTTACACCCTAAGTTATAAACCCTACGCCTTAATCCCTAAACCCTACACCCTATACCCTAAACCTTAAACCCTAATCCCTAAACTTGAAGCCATAGAAACCCTAAACCATTAATCATAAACTCAAGTAAAACCCTAAACCAATCATTTGAGCCCTAATTAACATCATTTAGACTAAGAATTAGGTTTATAGGGATAAATTTGGCCTACATCACACCACTAACTATCCTAATTGACTAGTTTACTCGATATATGATGACATGGGGGATAATCAAACCCAAAACCACATTATGTGCTCATAAATAATTTCAACCAACTCAAATTATCCTTAATTGCCTTCATATTTGGACCCTAAACCTTGTAATACCTATACCCTAAACCTTAAACCCTAAGCCCCAAACCATAAACCCTAAACTCTATACCATAAATTATAAACCCTAAGCCCTAAACCCTATACCCTAAATTTTATACCATATGTACCCTAAATCTTAAATCTTAATCCCTAAACCATAAATCGTAAACTCTTAAAACCCCAAACTAATCATTTGAGCCCCAATTACCATTGTTTAAACTAAGAATTAAGTTCATAGGGATAAATATGGCCTAAATCACACCAATAACTACCCCAATTGACTAATTCACTCAATTTATGATGATATGGGGGATAATCAAACCCAAAAACATATTATATGCTCACAAATAAGTTTAATTAACTCAAATTATCCTCATTTAGGTTTGTATTTGGACCCTAAACCCTAAACCATATACTCTAAACCTTAAACCCTAAGCCCTAAACCATAAAATCTAAACCCTAAGCCCATTACCATAAAATCTAAACCCTAAATTATAAAACCTAAGCCCTATACCCTAATCCATAAACCCTATACCCTATACCTTATACCCTACACCCTAAACTTTAAACCCTAAGCCATATAAAAACCCTAAACCCTAAATTATAAACTCTTAAAACCCTAAACTAATCATTTGATCCCTAATTACCATCATTTAGACTAAGAATTAGGTTCACATTGCTCAATTTGGTCTACATTACACCACTAACTACCCAAATTGACTAATTCACTCAATGTGTGATGACATGGGGGTTAATCAAACCCAAAAACACATTATATGGTCATAAATAGGTTCAAGCAGTTCAAATTGTCTTCAATTGCTTTTGTGATTGGACCCTAAACCCTAAACCCTAAATTTTAAACCATAAACCCTAAACCAATCAATTTAGCCTCAAATAACATCTTTTAGAGTAAGAATTAGGTTCACATGCCTCAATTTAGCCCAAATCGCATCACTCATTTCCATAATCAACTAATAGGCTTAATCCATGATGACATGGGGGCCAATTGAGCCTAAAATCACATTCTTTAACCATAAATGGTTGAAAGAGCTCAATTTGGCTCTAATTACCTTCATGATTATACCTTATACCTTAAAACCTAAACCTTATATACCCTAATCCCTAAACCTTAAACCTTAAACCAACTGATTTAACCCCACTTAACATCTTTTAGAGTAATAATTATGTTCATTTAGGGCTCAATTTAGTGTAAATCACATTATTTATTGGCTTAATTGATTGATTTTTGTGATGATGTTGGGTCTAATTATACCTAAAATCATGTTTTGTAGTCACAAATAAGTTCAAATAGCTCAAATTATCCTCAATTTCCTTCATGATTAAACCCTAAACCTTAAACCCTAAACTCTAAACCTCAAATTGTAATCCATAAACCTTAAACCAAATGATTTAGCCCCAATTAAAATCCTTTGTAGTAAAAGTTAGGTTCACGTGGGCTCAACTTGGCCCAAATCACATCACTCATTGGCCCAATTGACTAATTAGCTCAATATGTGATGAAGTAGGGGCTAATTGAGCTTAAAATCATATTATGTGGTCAAAAATGCATTCAAGGAGCTCAATTTGGCCCAAATTGCCTTTGTGATTGGACCTTATATACCTTAAAACATAAACCCTAAGCCCTAATCCCTAAACCCTAATCCCTAATCCCTAATCCCTAATCCCTAAACCATTAATTGTAAACTCTTAAAACTCTAAACCAATCATTTTATCCCCAATAAAACAACTTTTAGACTAAGAAAAGTAGGTTCACATGGATTAATTTGGCATGCATGTGAAATGCATGTAAATTATTATGCGTATGTGATAATTTTACATGCACACTATTTATTCATACATGATAATTCTATGTACATGTTTTTTCAACGTGCATGGTTCTTATATTTCATATTCCAAACACTAGCCTAAAGGCTTGGTAATGGATTGGATCCCTGAAATTGAGGCATGGACCTACAAACACACAATCAAATGCATATTTTTAATTAAAAATAACAAAATACAAATTCAAGCATGGTAAACACTATGAATTTTATCAAAAAATTTCTTGAAAATATTACTACAATATTGACTACACTCTCTTCTTTCCACATATATAATTTTTTTATATTTTTATTACTTTAAGGTTGTTATCTATATTTATTTCTAAGTGTGTCTATTTTTAGTGCTATATGCCACAACTATACATGTTCATCTTTGTTTATGTATATTTTCAATCATTGATTCAAATTAAAAATAATTATATGGTTGAAAACTAGACCTAATTATATACATTTATTTTTAATAATTTTTTAGGTAGTTAGGGGGGTCTCACGATTGGCTATACATTATTGATCATATTTCAAAGTCTATTGACTTGTAAATCTTGTAAAAAATTAAATATTCATTAATTAATTTTTAAAAATATAGGTTGTAAACTAGATGATCTTATCTAACTTTCCATCAAAGGGATTAAAAATAAATAAAATGATGGGCTGCACGAAAAACTATCTACTCAATTTTTTATAAAAAAACACTACTACCTCTTAAAATTTTTGATGTTTGGCCTAATTATACTTGACCATTTCAAAAAAAAAAATAGTTTAGAAACTAGACTCAAAATGTTACAATTCATGTTACTATAACATATTCAAATTTTGAATTTAAGTTTCTCAAATAATCCATAAAAGTTGAGGTTTATTATTTTAAAAGAAAAATATGTCCACTTAAGACCTCTTTTTGGCCCCCCAGTTCCATACACTTACCCAGTGAAAAAAGTTTTTTAAAAAAATTGACCCATCTTAATTAACTTGTAAATGTAAGTCCAAACTAAAACACCAAGAAAGGATTTTAAGAATTAAAATAAAGACATAGTATGGCATTATAGGTAGAGCAAAAAGGTTTTATTTTATATTTAAAAAAACTTGATAAAATATTAATTGGATGAACATATATATATCATAAAAAGTTTGAGAATAGATATCATGCCAATAAAAATGATTTTAATATCTATTAGTTTTAAATTCAATTGACTTGATATTAAATTAAAAAAAGAGGGGTTGTTAATTATTAAAAGATTTGAATGCAAGAATTAAACAGTTGTTTGTTTTTAAGAATAACCTCAAAACAAATAATGCACTGAGTAGGAATAATGCTAAAAGCATGTGTAAAATGAAATAAAACCAAAGAAGTATTAAGCTAAAATGTTTAAAAAAGCTAGAGCCAATGAAAACAACTGTAAGGAAAAATAGGTAAGGTGAAACTACTTTAGTTAGAACACCACTCAAAAATCTCTAAGAAAAGGCTCAAAACACCACTTAGATGAAACACAACAAACATTAATAATGGCCAAAGAATAATAAATCATAGAACTGACACACACTAAGGAGGCCTTCTAAGGTCATGATGGGATTCTTGTAACTCCATTTTCCTTCCTCTTTCTCTATTTAAATAGCTCTCTTCTCTTCTCTTCTTCACTTGAAGCTCTCTCCTCTTCTCTATTATTTTTGCTTCTAAGCTTGTATTGTGAGAATAATTGTTCACAAGCCTTCTTAATAAACACATGGGTTTTTCTCCATTTGACAATTTCTCACTTCAAAACTTATGTTTATTATTTTATTTCTTAGTTATTTTGAGGTAACATTGATACATTGCGCATTAATTTTTAATGTATTCAAATAATGTACTGAGTAAGAATATTTCCAAAAGCATATGCATACAATGAAATAAAACCAAAGAAACATTAAACTAAAATGTTTTTAAAATCTAGATCCAATAAAAATAACTACAAGGAAAAATAAATAAAGAACAACTGGTGCAGTCAGAACACCACTCAAAAAAATCCAAGAAAAGGCTCAAAATATCGCTTCAACAAAACACAACAAACATTAATAATAACCAAAGGATAATAAACCATAGACCTAGCTTACATAGAGATATGCAAAAGAGATTGATGGCCAAAGAGAAATAATATATATTTAAAAAATGTTATGCCCAAAGATACCACAAGGTGAAAGTCAAAACACCAAGTACCACATAGAACTAAAAAACTACTTAGAAACACCAAGATCCATAAAGCAAAGAGACCAAGTAGAATACAAAAAATGTTAAAGAACTACCAGAGATGAAAGGAAACATAAAGCTAATATGGAAAGAGTATTCCAAATGGATACTAATAGAAATAGTGTTTCAAATAAATAAAAGTAGAAAGAGTTTTTAAATGGATTAAAAAGATACTATTAGCTAAGAGTCTAAAACTAAGGACAGAAAACTGCCAAGGTAAAGAAAACAATTGAAATGTAGTGATAAACAATGCATGAACATAAAAATAACAATAAAAGGAGGCTAATAAGGTAAAGAAACCAAGAAATAAAAATTCCACAAATAGAGACAAAACACCAAAGGATTAAGGCATTAAATGTTACAAATAAATGTGTGCCTAATACCATGAAAATACTAGAAAGTAATGAAAAAAATGGCAAATAAACTTCTCATATAAGTATTAAAAATACTATACATAACCAAAAAAATGCAAATTGAAAAAAAAACAATACTATTTTTTTTTTAAATAATGATGTTAGTAAACAAAATAAATTTAAAAAACCAAAATATTAGCAAGATCTTTGCTTCTTTTTTGCACCCAAAGACTCAAAATTCGATGTTAAAATGAACATGCTCTGATACCATATTAGGATATGATGCCAGTAATGACAGAAAATAACATTGAATACATTAAAAATGAATGAGTAACGCAACAGTGTTAGCACATAAAACCAAGCCAAAAAATGAGAGACATAATTTTTAAAGTGGGAAATTGTAAAACAAAGAAAAACCCACATGTTTATTAAGAAGGACTACAAACAATTATTCTCACAATTCATGCTTAAAATAAAAAATAATAGAGAAGATGATATAGCTTCAAGTGAAAAAGAGAGGAAGAGAGGGATATTTAAATAGAGCAAGAGGAAAGAAAAGGAAATTAAAATAATCCCATCATGACCTTACAAGGCCTCTTTAGAGTGTGTCAAATGTCATATTCCCCAAAAGGTGAAGAGTATTGTGTGACATATGTGGGGAGGAGTTACTTGTGTAAGTAAATCCAAGAATCCTAAAAAAGGACAAAAGAGGTGAGAGACACCTCATAAATCTAAGATAAAGTGTATTTATTATAATAATAAATTTACACCTAAAAGATAGACTTAGGATAAACTAAACTAGTCTAAATTGAACCCAAATAAGGTTAATCTCCAACAAATCCTCTAACCAAATCATAATAATTAAGGAATAAACAACATACATCTTTTTGAAAATAACTTATTCATCTCCACATATTAGTAAAATCATCATAATAAATATGTCCACTAATGAATTTATATCAGTATTAGCACAAAGAAGCTCAAAACAATCTATCATAACTAATATATCAGATGAAACAATCATGATGACCAATACACATAATAGATGCTAAGGAAAGCATAACACTGGCATCATAATATTCACATAAAAAAGGAAAGGATAATGAATGTGTCAACATTTGAACCAAATGGAATGATAACACACATGGCCAAAATTGTACAATATGGTTTTGGTAGATTCAAGGCTATACAAGGCATTCCTAGTAAACCTAAGACCATATAATATATTCCTAGTAGACCTAGGGCTGCACAATATAGTTATCACAGGAGACAAAGAAATAAAAGGGAGATAAAAGAGAGATAAGAAGATTTGGGGGAGATTGAGAAGAGATATGGACCACCAGAAGTCAAAAATTGCATTAATAACACCTAATATGAACCATCTATCAATAGGTGTATAAACATCCTAAAAATATGCAATTTAACAACTAATAAATGTCTGGGGACCATTTTTATGTGTCTACATCAAGTAACCATAATATTATATGCCTCTTCATGTAAATATTTTAGGAGAAAAGAGTGCATTCATATACAATTCAACATATAGGGAAGGTCATCCTTTATTAGATCATGGTTGCAAATAACACATGAATAAATTAGCTACACTAAATGATTAGTGGATTTTTTACCATGAATTGGTCAACATTATTGATGAAAGTAATGACGAACAAGTTCTTTGAGGGCAATCATTACCTTAAATTTAGCTTTTAGTTGCCACATCTATGAAAACTAAGAGTAAACCATCACTAAAAGTATATTACTAGCATGTCAGAGTATATTAGAGTATGTTCACATTAATTATCTAATGCTTAACATAAAAAAAACACACAAAAGTAATAACACCTAGGGTTTTAACATTTGACGACCCTAGTATAATGATAATTTATGATCTTTAGTAAATCATAGCCCATTAAAGTAACGTAACATTGAACGTGCATAAAAATACACATGTTTAATACATAACATCATTTAGAATATAGTCTTCCAATTAAATTTATATCACTGAATGTTTAGTTGATTTTCAAAAAAAACCCATTTATCCTAAAGAAGGAAATAGTTCAAACCCTTCCTTTCCCTTGAATAACTCCTCATTGTGATGAGAGAGACACATTGATAATGTTAGATTTGGCTATAATAGCTAAGTGATATGATTTCATCGTAGATTTGGGATTTTTTTTTGGGTTCTCCATTAGAGATACATAGGCATCCTTACTTTTCTCCTAAATCTTCATTTCCTATGACCTTTATTATTTCAAAATAATTTAGATTTAAATTTATTTATATGGTGGTATAATTTACATTTGTAGCTTATTATACTTACAATCTAAAGTTAATTTAGATATTTTACTCACATCGAAATGCTCATCAACCACTCCATAGATGTAATATAATGTACCAAATCTTTAATAGTTGATTATGGCACATGATGGATCCACTTTCCCCAAGTTATATAATAGATTCACGTGTCTCAAATTAACTTGGGTATTTGTTAAGATTTGAATCATGAATGAAATGTGTAGTTTAAAAGATGAGAAAAAGGGTTATTTGATTGACACCAACATGAATATTAACAAGGTATGTGCTTGAAGATTTGTGTTTTTCTCTAGTAGAATGGAAACATATTGTGGGAAAGAGAATAGTCATTTATTGATGGAGCTCTCAAAAACTATGCAAAAAATTAAATAAAAAATAAAAATCTAAGGCAAAAGGCAACTAGAGTGGAATGAGCTAGTGTAAATGAGAGAATAGCTCTACTAGGGTTTCATGGTTTGAATTTTCCTTCTTGTTTTTATCGCTCACCTTAACCAAACTATTTTTCCTACAAGATTTTATAGGGTTACAGTGCATTAATTATGCTTGATGCATCACCCTTCAGGTGGGCAGGGCCTTTATTTATGGATTCTCTACACTCTACTACATCTGTTGATGAGGATTCAAAGCTAATGGCACCCAAATGAGCTCATAAGTTTTTTATGAAGGTTTATGATGAGTTAATATCTTATCCCCCCTCCACTCTAGAGGTAAGCATTCCTATTACAATTGTTGAATAATGTTGTAAATGGTATGAAAATTGTTTTGTTGTTGCTTACTTTGTTGGTTGTATCCCCTTAGAATATTACCTCTATAACTAGCCCCAAAACCACTAAGGGCCTTTGGGAATCCATCTATTCAAAATATGGAACCCTACCAAAGGTTTTTTCTTATTTACCTTCAAATATCCCTCTAAGACACAACTTATCCTTGTGAAGTCCAATGTCTGGTTCCTTCACAACCAGCGTATGATTCTGTTTGCTTGGTCCCATGACTTTAAAGTTTTTGACAAAGGTACCCTTTGTGTCCCTATCTAGGTTGAGCTTCTTGATCTATGAGTTCACCTATAAAATTTTATATCCTAAATCATCACCCCTATAAGATGTGTCATTATGATTGATCTAGATAGGTATTTTTCCCCCACCCTAACAAGCAAGTATGTGTGGAAGTCAACCTCTCCAAGGAGTTGAAGGAGTTCATAGAGATCCAAGTTAGGAAGACCCACTAGTCACAAAAGGTCGTTTACTTTAACCTTTCCAACACTTATTTTTTCTATCATGCTTTAGACCACCACATCAAGGATTATCCTCGCATGGGTCATCCCAAGCCTCTTTAGCTACCTCCTTAGATTAAAAATCCCAAACTGACAAACCAAGGTTATGGTTAGACCATATTACCCCCTAAAAGTTCATTAGGACCTAAGCCACAAATCCCACCCTAGCTTCCACCTTAGGATGATTCTTCTCTAGCTATTAAACCCTCTCAGGGGACTTCTCTGCCATCCTTTACCATCTTGATTCCTTCTAACTTGTAATGCCTTTCTCTAATTTCCTAAAATACTATGATGCTCATGGCTGAGGTTCTCTCAACGAGTGGCTCCTTCTCCTAGTAATCTCATAATCCACCTCATGGGGGAACATACTCTCTTTGAGAGGAACATTAATCGAAATGATACTTCATTATGGTTATCAAAAATTCATGCCCTCACCAACACATCATCTTTACAGTGTTAGAATATTTTGAGGATGAATAGGGGGATCTTAAGATGGATGGCCCTTCCCTATGAATGCGTTATCATGGAATTTTAGGGATATTACAAATTATACCCACAAATACTCTATGCATGTTACTATTAATAGATCAGTTTTCCAAATATTATTTATCTATAAGAAGTTAAAAGTGTTTGTCTTTCTCCTTCATACATCTTTGCAAATCATTTAGCATAACACCATCCAGATCACCACCTTGTATAAAGCAGGATGTGGTGATTCTTGTATTTTAGTTTCCCCTAAGGTTTCACCCAACTTATTTACATGAAGGAGGAACTATCACATCAGTCAATCTAGAGTATTCTTAACATTGATAGCCATCTATTTGGCATTCTCAACATCTATGCACCTAATGATGGCCTTGATCATTTCCTAATTTAGTGATCTTTGGTAGATGGGTTGCCTATTTACACATGGCTAGTGTGTCAATATTTTAATATGATTGAATACCCCCAAGACAAGGTTGGGTCCCTCCCCATGCATTAGTGTATTGGTTAATGTGAGGCTTGGTATTATTTCAAAAATAAATGAGGTCTAGCTAACCCACTCCTCTAGTAATGGACATTTAAACCCACATCTTGGTTTACATGGTCCAACTACTAATATGGGTATCATTGCATACTCAAATAACTTGATTGCTTTATGTTATCAGAGCATTTTTTTTCCTTTTCTTGCCTTAATGGCTAGCTTATCAACATTTACTTAGGTATTATTTTGTCATACCATTCCCCTATTTCTTACAAAGTGGAATAGACCTTAGGTTAGTAGAATGTGCCATGTGATTAATTTATCCCTAATACTTCTATGTTGAGTCATGTTGGAATGATCTAAATCATCAAAAATATCTATAAACTCACCTCATGGCACCCATACTCTACCAATTGGATTGAGTCATGGAATGAGGCAATTTTATGCACCACCTCCTTCCTCTACCACCATGGTAAACATGTTTCTCAAATCCTAAAGCACTATGAAGAGGCCATGCTTAATGAGTTTTGATAGGTCTTTATCTCCCTCAAGATTTATCCTTTCAACTTATAGTTTTAATGTCTTACAACCTCTCTCAAACACCACCTTAAGGTGGTAGACATCAATGTAGTCAAAGGCACTCAGCTCCATGCTTGACTACACTGGCTAAAAATTGGTGACAAAGCCTCCAAATATTTATTTAAAGTAGTGAAAGCCCAAAAAAATTACAGGTAAATCAAATCCATTCAAGTGCCTCAATCCTAGCTTAGCTCTTAGTCTAATATCTCCTTGGCTTTCCTTGAACAGTATAAGATAGTTTTTCAAGCTCAACCTTTCATATCTAAACAATCCTAGGTGCTTCACAAATACATCGATGTGGTGTCTTACAAGCTCAAGACAAATGATAAATGGATTTACAATGTCCCACTCACCTTGTAGGAGCTCATAGAGGCTCTACACTACATGATAAATGATAAATCCCCCAGCCTTGATAGTTTCTTATGTGAATTTTACAAAGCCACCTAGGAGTTTATTGGACCTAATTTAACACAAGTCTATAAAAAAATACTTACAAAATCAATCTTTTGGACCCATGATCAACCAAGGTAATATCAAATTCATTCTTAAATTTAAAGATCCTAAGTTACTAGTTGGAGGTCGATAACCTTGCTCAATGTTTATTACAATATTCTTACCAAATCCCTCACCAACCATGTTTAGATCATCTTACCTACCATTGCTAGACCAGAGCAAACAAGATTCATTATAGATTGTTATATTTTAGATATTATTATTGTGGTCTAGGAAGGCATGGTTTGGGCTCATTCCTCTCTTCAAATAATTTTTTTTCTTAAATTAGACTTTGAAAAATCTTATGATAAGATTGAGTGCCAATTTATTCTTGTTATTCTCAAGGCTCTTCGATATGGCCCCTACTTCATTTATGGAGTGCAAACTTTGCTTCATGATGCCTTAGCTTTCCTCACTATTAATGGGAATAAAACCAAGGGGATTGAGCTCTATTAGTCTATTAACCAAAGTTATCCCCTTGATCCAAAACTTTATGTGTTATCCATTGAATCCCTAGGTTATCTCCTAGCTTCTAGAGCTTCTCAAGGGATTGCTGATCACATCATCTTTCCCGATCATACCTCCCAACTCATTAATGGGAACTTTACACATGACACCTTTCTCACACTTGAATAACAAGAGGCCAATTTTAATTAATATATCCAATTCCTTGATAGTTTCTATTTGGATTTTGACTCTAGCCTACAATGGAGGAAACCCTAATGTTTTTATAAAAGTATAATGCCTATTCCTGAGTGGATTCATAAGTATAATTTCTAATGGATTTCTTAGGAGAATAATTAAATTTCTTGGTCATCCACTTTGATTTTAATATTTCAACAGTTGAGCTTTGGTAGTATGTCTTTAATAGGATTGAAAAGAAGATTGTGTATTGGATCACTAATCCCCTACTCTAGCAGGCAAGTTCTAGATTTGCACCAAGATCTTAGGTGCTACACATGTCTACTATTTTCCTTATTGGGATCCCTATAAGGCCTATTATACCCTATCCAAGCTCCTCATATATTTCCTATAGACCAATTCTAATTGGGCCTGGGGTTTCCATTGGGTGGAATGGGATATTTGTTGCCTCCCTCATGATAAAGGTGGCATGGGCAACATTGACACCTATCAAAAAAGTATACCTATGTGAAAAGTGGGTTATTTAAGCTATTTAAGGTAATGAATCTTGGAAAATTATTATAAGACATTGTATCTTTGTGGGCTCTCCCTATGGTAAAACTAGTTGGCAGAATATTTGCTTCTAATCCCATCTCATCACTATTGCTCCTGTCAAGATTACTAGCTCTTTTATGGTCAAAATCATATAGAAGGATTTTGAAGTATTCAAATCCCATTTAAAGTAGGTGGGGATGGTTTTCACGTAAGGTTGTCTTTTAGTGATCATAGTTTATGCTAGTTCCCTATACTTAATACTTATTCCATTCCCCTCATTGAATTACCTGGTATTAAAACTCTATGATTATTATGAAAATGGATTCACACTATCCATGGCTTGGTTACCTCTAGAGATTGGATTCCCTAGCCTAAACTAAAAATCAGGTTTTAGTTAAATAATGTAAACTTACATTCTATTATTTACACTTAGGAATAATTCCTTAATGTTATGTTGTATAAACTTGGTATGCTACCTCTTATGGCCTAGTGGAAAGACTAGAGGTGGAACTATGACATGCACTTCAAAATCTACTCTCCCAAGGTTATTTATCAAGTGATGAGTCTATTATTTCCATATTTAGACAATATAAACATGTGTTGGGGCCTCCAGTCCTCTCCCAGGACTTGGTTCACTTATCTGGATCATGTGTGGCACCTTAGCCTATAGCCCAAGCTGGCTCATTTCTTATGGTGATTAATTTACCAAAGACTCCCCCTTGGTGAGAGGATATTCCACCTCCATATTCCCCAAGCCTTCTTTCCATATTTTAAGCATCTAGAATCATTTAAACAATTGTTTTGGTTTTGTTTAAAAGCCCAGTCTACCTAGTGTTAGATTCATTCATTATTTCAGCCATATCATCCTGAGCCTTTCTCTTGGTAAAGGGTGCTCTTTAGGGATTTTTATAATTAGATTTCCTCTATTTCCTTTCTCTAGTAATTATTTTGTGTTATTATTCCCTTTTAGCTATGGAAAGCTATGAATAATGTTATTTTTAATCATGAGGCTTGTGGAATCTTATTTTATATTAATAAGAAGGTTGTTATTTCTTTGGTCTATTTTCATATTTAATCCCAAGTAGAAAATATGGCTCTGGACCTATACCACCTATAGGAGCTCTTCAACCACTAGGGAAGTGCCCCTTGCACCATGATCAGAGTTTTGCCTATTGGACTGCCTTATGGTCTACTATCTCCTCCTCCCTAGAGGTGTCGAAGTAGAAGTCAATCTAAAAGTAAGGGCCACTTTTCTCCTTGTCCTCCCCTAGGGGGTGGCTGGAATTCTCATGGCAAGTCTGATGTTGGTCCTTCACAGTGATCTCTGGCAAACATTGTTGTTCCCATGCATCTAACTGATGGTTAGCCTATCACTATTCATGATGACCCCTAGATGGTTGGAATTCTCACCAAAGATTCTTGATGTGGAACCACCTACTTGGTCAACGCTTCCTAAGGATGATCCTCCACCTCCACCTCTTGGGGCAGCAATATGTGCATAAAATTTTGCTATATAGTTATTTGTAGTTGTTTGGACTGTTCCTTGACTGACTAATTTTGTTACTTTGGAGTTGGATTTGTTCTCTATCAAATATTTTGAGTTGTGATGTGTTTGACTACTTTACTTTATAACCTTCTGTAATTTTATATATATATATATATATATATATATAAGCATTCCAATAGTAAAAGGAAATTGGTTCTTATATATATATATATATCCATGAATAAATAATTTAATATTCTATCAAAGATTAGTTTTTCAAAATAGAATATAAAAAGTAGAAATAAAAATAAAAGGATACCATAAAATATGGAATATTATATAAGAGTATTTCTCAAGTCCATAAAGGGAGTATTTCCACATTCCATAAAGTAAGATAGATATTTTTGGAGTAAACTTTGTGATAATTTTTTAATCAATGTTTTGGATCAACTCCATGAACTATCATCAAAATGAGATAAATATTGATAATAGTTCATAGAGTGTGATCCAAAATATTGTTTCAAAAATTATCACATAGTTTAAATAGCGTATTATGTTTAATTTTAATATTAATATTAATAGAAACATAAATAAACATTTTAATTATCAATCTTAAAAATTTAACAGTTTTCTCATATTATTGTTTAAATATATAATTTATAAAATATAATTTGATTATTATTTTTAAATATGTTTTGTAATAAAAACAAAGTATATTTTTTAAATCATGATGATCTGAAACATTAATTCAAAAATTATAAGGGGGTTTACATGAAATATTATATTTAATTTTGATATCAAAATAGAAATAAATTTAATGAAACATAAATAGACATTTAATTACCAATATTAAAAATTTGACACTTATATTCTATTATTATTTAAATATATAATTTATGAAATATAATTTAACTATTTTATAGGGGGTGTATTTTGTAATAAAAACAAAATATCACCTTTCCATCCATAAAGCTTTAAAATAAAATAGTTTATGATACATTTACATTCATAAAGTTATGATATATGATTATATTATGTGATTGAAATCAATTTAATATGATTATGTGATGCAATCCAAATTATGTAATATTATTATGTCAATAAATACTATATAATTACCTCCATATTTCAATTATTGATATAATTCTAGGATTCATTTACCTATATGTTTAATCCTTTATAATTGATTGAGCTATAATTTAGGTTTATAGGGCTCAATTTAGCCCAAATCATATGTTTAATTACACCAATTAATTATTTAGATTAATTCATGACTAATTTTGGCCCAAATCATATCTCTAATTACACAAATAGACTAATTGGATCAGTTTATGACTAATTTAGTCCAAAATCACATCTTGACCATGTCTAGTAAGGTTGAAGGGACTCAAATTGGCCCCAATTTCCTTATTGATTAAATTGGTGGACTTTCTAGTTTGTTTTGTAATGATATTGGTGTTAATTGACCCCAAAAATACTTCCATGTAGTCAAAATTAGGTTCATGGGGTTCAATTTCATCTAAATTGCATCAATGATTATAACAATGGACTAATTAGGTAAATATGTCAGGAAACATGAACTAATTTGGTCCCTTGAATCACATCGTAGACTCTTAATTAGCAAGGGGTTCATATTGGCCCCCATTACCTTCATGTTTAAATTTGTAATAAAATTAAGGTCGATTAACTCATATATTGCATCCTATATAATCAATTGACGCATAAATTAGGTTCACAGGGTTCAATGTTACCTAAATCACATTCATTGCACTAATTGACTAACTGGATCAATTCATGATAGAATTGAACTTGATTTAGCCCCAAATCATGTCTTTCTCTTGTAGTTAGGTTCAAGGGACTCAAATTTCCCCCAATTTCCTTTGTGATTGAATTGGTGGACTATTTGATTTATTTTTTTATGATACAGAGGTCGATTGAACCCCAAATTACATCTTATTCAGCAAAATTAGGTATCCATGGCTCAATTTCATCTAACTTACATCACTAATTCCAATAATAGACTAATTAGCTCAATATCTTGATAAATATGGGATAATTTAGCCCCAAATCACATCTTAGACTTGCGATTAGGTTACATGGGTTCATATTTTCCCTAATTACCTTCATGTTTAATTTGTGATAAAATTAGGGTTTAGGGTTTAGGGTTTAGGTTTGTAACAATTTACTAATTAGCTCAATATGTCATGAAATATGAGCTAATTTAGCCCCAAATCATATCCTACACTTGATGTTAGGTTCAACGGGCTTAAATTAGCCCTAATTACCTCAATGTAATACATTTATTATAAAATTGGGGTTTAGGGTTTAGTGTTTATATTTGTGATAAAATTAGGGTTTAGGGTTTAATTTCAACATGTTAGGAAACATGAAAAAACTTAGCCACTTGAATCACATCCTAGACTTGTAGTTAGGTTTAACAGGTTCAGATTGGCCCTAATTACCTTCATATTTGCATTTTTGATAAAATTAGGGTCAATTGAGCCAAAAATTAGGTTCACCAAGCTTAATTTGGTCCAAATCACATCTCTAATTGCACCAATTGACTAATTCGATCAATCCATGATCGAATTAGAGATAATTTAGCCACGAATCACATTTTGATCTTATAGTTAGGTTGAAGAAGCTCAATTTAGCTTTAAATTCCTTTTTGATTGAATGAATCAACTATTTAATTGGTTGTATGATGACGTTAGGGTCAATTTCACTCAATATCACATCATATAGAATTGAAAATAGGTTCATGTGGCTCAAATTTTAAAAAATTATGTCATTGATTACACCATTTAACTAGTTGGCTCAATCTATGATGAAATCAAACCCAATTTAGCCTCAAATCATGTTGTATAGTCACAATTAGGCTCAAGGCCTCATATTCACCCTAATTCCCTCCACAATTAAACCAATCAACTATGTCATTCATTATATCTGACATTAGAGTTTATATATCCCAAAACCACATCTTATACATGTCAAACTTACATATGTCATTGAACCAAATAATTATTTACTTCATTATCTGATGAAATTAGAGCTAATCAAGCCCTAAATCACATTTTAAAATCATGCACTTAGGTGGTTGAAGGGGCTCAAATTAGATCTAATTGTCTTCAAATACAACCATTCAACTATTTAGCTTATTTAGTTATGACATTAAGGTAGACAGGGCCAAATCAAATACTTTATAAGCATAATTGGGTTCACAAAGATGAATTTGACTAAAATTATATCACTGATTGCACTAATTCACTAGATCTAAGTTAATTTAGCCTTAAATAACATCATATACATGTAATTATGTTCAAGTGGTTTAAATTGATTTTAATTTCCTCTATTAAAATAATTGATTCATTCATTCATTTTGTAATGAAACTGGACCTGATTGAACCCTAAATCATTTTTTATATAGTTGAAATTATGATTGTAGGTGTAAACTCACCAAAATTATGTCACTTTATCCATGATGTCCTTTTTATGGTAGTGTATATCATGACACACTCCAATTTAAAATTTAAATATAAAAATTATAAATGGGAACTAATTAAGTAAAAATGTGAACTAAATAAGTTTATATCATGATACATAGATAAGTATAAACACGTATAAGTATACTAAAATTATATTTTTGATGTTATGTCAACATTACACATGTGGATTATAGTGTGTACACATTATGATTTGTTTGAATTATGTAATCACCTAAAAGTGGTAATTAGATGTTAAGAGTGTTTTTTGAGTCACCCTATCCCTAGGCTTGCAATAGACTTATTCTAGAGCCTTAGACTTGTATTTCTAGCCATTTAATAGACTTTGATCACTTACATCTAGTCAAGACATAGTCCCTAAACTATCACCTCTGACTCCAATCCAATCTTCCCAAAATTCTACCAAAAGGTTAACACCACATTTGGGACACTACAACCACAAGGCAATAGTGTCTCCAACTAGGCACTAATATCTTTAGCCCTAACTCTTCCCAACAGATACTTTTTCAAATGTGTACCCTTCCTAAATTTGGCATAAGCTCATTTTCTTATCCACACAAGTGATATAACCCTATAAATACAAGTCTAATCCACCTCTATTCACTAGATGTAAAATTTACTCAAACCAAAGATAAAGATGTGCAAAATCAAGGTATATTATCCTTATTCTACCCTACTTTCTACTTAATACAATATACAATAAACCTAAGTCTAATTTTCAAGAATTTAAAGGCTCAAGCACATTTAAAGCATCCAAGGCCACTCTCATTCTAGCATTCACTTGCACATACATCAAGCACTAGGTGGGAGAACTACATTGGACTTGATCCCTCTTTGGATTATTGGTTTGTAAGCAAATCTCTACACAAAAGGGTTTTGAGGATATCCAATACATCTTACTAACACACTCAAATCTTTCTCATATCACACTTGCATAGAGAACAAGAGTTTGTACATAAAATCTATATGCAATCAAAAATGCATCATGTTTATAAATCAATTCTAGCTCGGAGAAGATAGAGCATACCTACACTTCTACTTGGGAATACATTTGTTAAGCAGGAGCATGACTAATATGGGGATACACTATACCTGATTAGGGGAGAACTTATCACAATACTCTATGCTAAAGAGGGTTCTAAAGCCTCTAATCTAACACAATCACATAATAACCCTAAGGGGGTCCTAGGTTTTAATATTTAACCTATGCTAATAACAAGAAAGTAAATATAATATAGTGCTCACCAAAGCTTGTGGCACAAAGTGGGGGTTAGAAAAACAAAACTAAACATGCATAAAAGATATATACTCATGTCAATGTATATAGAATCCTAATGCATGGAAGATAAGCATAACTACATTATCTATCTACTCTTACAAAGGAGACATACATTTAGGAATACTTACCTTGAATATGAGTCCACTAAGCCTCAATCTCTCCCTTGGCCAAGGTGCTTTGCAAGAAATTATTGTGATATGTAAGGATGACAAAGACAAATCAGCTCTAGAATATGCAACCTATTAATGCATCCCAAAGACTTCTCCATAAGACAATATTTGTATCTCCAATGAAAGTATGGAACACTAAGCTTTAATCCTCAAGTTTAATGGTCAATAAGTATATTTTCATTTGTACTTACTTATTCTTCACTTCTTTATTATCAAATGATAGGAAATGAACTTGTATATATAGGTGGATCTTACCCTAAATCCTTTAGAATATGTTAGTGGATAGGTCGACCCAATCAACCCTATATGATTCTAGATAATAATTCACTAGGTCTCGATCTAGGTCAGCGAAAGGTTAAAATAGCTCCTAAGTGAAAATAACTGAAAACTATATAGGGTCGATCCAATCGACCTTGTACAGTTGATTGACAAAATGGGATCAAGGTAACGAAAAAAAGGATAAAATGTGTCAAAAGTCTAGAATGGCTTAAACTAAGAAGTGAAAACTTAGGGTAAATGGTTTTAGGAGATAAGTGTGTAGATAACATGTGGTAAAAGGGATAACAATCTTACGAAGCACCAATGGTTTGCCCACCCCTTTCTTGGTGTACCCCTTAAGGCAAGCACTCAAAGAGATTAAGACTTGATAGGTTCCTAAAATATACAAAATGTCAATAATCAATAAAAGTTTGAAAATATTATGTGTATATATATGCCCCATTCTAAGCTCATCATGTGTCACATGAGTGTAACACATGATGGTGCTTCAAAAAATAGAACATGATAACACATAACGTTGATGTTAACTAAAGTGAAATAAGTAGTAAATAAGATAAATGAAAGGATAGAATTGAAAAACACATACCTTTACTTACCTTAGTGTTGTAGATAAATAAGTAGATGCAAGATGAGTGAAGGCATCCAATGTGAAGAACACTAGGCAAAACTATAGAAGTTAGTCCAAAAAATAGCCAAAAATTGAATTTTTTTGAAGATAGGCATATGATAGTGGAAAAGATTCTCTATGGCATCACAAATCCAGAACATTTTATAGTTTGAAAAATGAATTAGTAAAAACAAAGATAGAGGCAAAACAAGGAATCTATCGACAAATAAGTGAAAGATTTGAAATTTGAAAAGTGATTTTAAATAGGGTGAATTGAACATCATTTGTTAATTTTGACTTGTGAAAGAGAGAAAGAGAGATCTAAGAGACTAAATGAGATAGGATGGAAAATAGATTATAGGCTAGGCAATAGGGACCTCTAGAGGCAGCATCGGGTGCAAGACAGGTAAACAACTAGGAATCTTAAGCTAGTTTTTGAATTTTTTAGTATTTTAAGTGTATTTTTTGAAATTTGTAATATAAATCATTTCTAGATGTCAAAATGAAACCAAATAAGATGCTATGGGTAGGAAAACCCAATTAGAGAAATGGGTTTGAAGGGTTTGGAGAGAAAACTACCAAAAGGGACTTTTTTGCCGAATGCAAGGGCTCGGTAGTGAAAAATAACTAGGTCAACCTAGTCAACCTAGTAGGCTGAAAATAGGCAAAATCCACACTATTGACCCAGTAGATATGTGTTGACCCTATAAATTTTATAGACTGTCGACCTAGTACATTTTACCAACTAATTTGATAAGTCCATAATGATAATACAGTACTAGGGGGAGGAAAATAAGAGGGTTGACCTAGATTTTTAAGTCAACTAGGTTAAAAATAGGAAAATTTTGGTCAAAATAGTTTGACTAAAGAACTAGAATAGTATAAAAATGCATGTAAGTGACCGAAAGAGTGCTAGAATGACCCAAAATGACCAATTAAGGGTGAAAAGGGGTGAGTAGGATAAAAATATGTTCAAATGAGTAAATTAAAGCAGTTTAGGCTTGTTTTTTATTAAAATTTATAAAAAGAATGTATTTTGACTATACATGACATGGAGGATCTAATACATCTTTTGTTATTTCCTAATTGAAAGGAAGACCCAAATTTTGGTGATTGGTAGGTACATCATGGTTACCAGATCTACTGGAGCATCTGACAATAGGAGATAGGGTGATATTGATCTTTGTAGGCCTAAGTGACAAAGTAGAGATGTGTAGGATACCCTTGAGTTAAAATTTGTTAGTCATGTTCTTGAGATACTATAAATGGTTAAATAACACCTTCAAGTGGGAGGTGAATGGGGATATGATAGAGGTGGCTATCACCTTGGAAAATGTACATGTCATCATAAGACTACCAATAGTGGGGACACTGGTGATGACTAGGATATCAAATAATAATGAGGAAAGGAAAGCCTTAGCCATATGGGTTATAGCCTTAGAGATGATAGATGTAGGTTGGAGAGTGAGTATATTTAAAGTGTATACCTCATAGATTTTGTATATCTAGAATGTTGTGATAAGACTTGTGATAACATGAGTGTTGTACCACAAGTCAGATGACAAGGTACCATTATTCATGATAGCCTTAAGTTGGATGATACTGAAGGAGTGAGTACTATATGATATAATATCTATCATCTAGGTCTAGCTTGTACATTACATGTATAAAGTGTTGTTTAAAGGGTAGAAGTCTATTGGACTGATCATATTACTGATGGCATGGATCTATAATAGGTTTCCCATGTATTGATTGGCTAGGTTACCCCATGTAGTCAATGATAGGTCAACTCAACTACTGTGATGGAAACAAGACTAGGTAGCATGAACCATGCCCCATGTGCCAGTGTTATAGATAGTGATACAGGTAGACATAGTATGGTAGCCATATGGGCACATAGTGACTACATGGTTGAGCTGGGACATAATTACACCAAATTTAACATGGATAGAGGTGACAAGACATTATACCTAGAGGATAGATCCACATCTAGTAGCATGAATACCAATGTATATGGGCTTCCCTCACCCAATGATGTTGATAATGGTGCCCATGGTTTCATCCCAACATGTTAGAGAGTCATAGGGGAGAGGAGGGATAAGGCCACTAGCGGTGAGGCTAACACTTAGGCTGCATCATGAGAGACCATGGACTGGTCGAGCATGACAAGTAGTGGAGCAAGAGGAGATAGATGTAGAGGTGAGAGCACTAGAGGTAATACTACTAGTTCTATAATGGGATGAGTATCAACCACCAATGGCATGATGTCAATAGAGGTAGGAGGAGAAAGAAGAGACTATGGATATCTTAAATGACCCAGCAGGTAGGCCAAGGCAGAGTTGGACTCTAGAGAGGCCACTCAAGTGTAGGTTGAGATGGACTCGAGCTATGATTGTAAGATTTATTTTTAAGAGGCAACTGATAGAGGAGATCCTCAAAATCCATTTAGATGGAGAGATTGTGATCAGAGGTCACGTGGATGGTGAGATAGTGGTGAATGACACATAGACATGTGAGAAAAGATGATTAAATTGTTACTTAAGTTTATTTGAAATATACTACAGATAAATATATTTTGAGATATAACAGTGATTTAATATCTATTTGGTTTACTTTTTTTAGGTGGATTAGAGGAAGAGGATATAATATGGGATCCCCTAGTGAGGGGAGCACTCCATGATGTTCTATATGATACACTAATTCCATATGACCCTATTACACTAGAGGATCCTAGTGTATGATCTTCCCTAGCTCAGGTGAGCTGGTTTAGACTAGCTAGAGAGGTAGCGAGGTGGATACGAGCATGCAAAGAGAGGGTGTAGCACTAGCAGAAATGGGTGTAGGTGAGACATAGGCATGGTAGGCCCTAGTAAAAGAGAGATATGCACATCTAGCTATAATAACATAGATGATATAGGCACATGCTTAGGAGAGAGTGATATAGAAGTAGGAGAGAGTATCACATCTAGAAACCCTAGTCTAATTAGAATAGGTACAAGCTCAGGTAGCTTATTTATAAGGGTATGTGTCAAGATTAAGATCTCAAACAACCTCATTACAATGTTTTATTTGGAAGGGTCAAACTGAGGCATCTATAGGCAACTGGCTAGGCCATGAGATAGGTAGGATGGGGCCCAGCCATAGAGCTAGAGCATTATATATGATTGTATTGTTGTATCAAAACTTATGAGATGTATATATATAGATAATTTTGGAATTTTTGATATTGGTTATAAATGTTGTCATTATGGTTATGGTTGTTGATGCTTTAGATATATTTATTTCTAGCATATGTATTTATCTATTTGTTGGATATGCTATAGGAAATATATGAGGTGTGGTTTCTTTTCTAGCATTATGTAGGACACATGCATGGATAAAAATAAATAGGAAAAAAGACTTGGTAAAATATAATCAATAAAATAATGTACTACACACTATATCAAGTTGGGAAATGTGTAATAACAAGAAAATGACCAAGTATAAAGAACCAGAGGGGTGGTAAATAAGATGGTAAAAATGAATTTGTTTTTAAACCAAATAAAAGATTTAACACCAAATTAAAACAAGTAAAATCATATTAAATCACATTAGGAAGTATGAAAATAATGTAATAATTTGAAAGTCATGTGAAATAACAATGGTATAAAAATAAATCAAATTAAGTCATTTAATCATACGAAATCATGATTGGAAGTATAAGAGAAAAAAATTTGGCAAAATTTGGTCTTACATGTACTCGAAAAATAAGAAAATAAGAATGAAATAGAAATGAAGTAAGAATAAAACATACTAAATCAAGCTAGGGAGCATGTTAATGACATGTAACTTCATAATCAATCACATCTTATCTCATATTTGACACATGTAATTTTAATTGTGACTTAGAATATTGGAAAATTTTGTGAGGAAGGTCAGGTCTTATATATGGTCTTACACTAAAACTTACAAAGGGAACACCACCAAGGTGGAATAAATGTGAAAATTGGGTAAATAAAAGATGTGGGTAATAGGAAGGTAGTGATTTGTGAGGATGTTCGGGTCCTATCCATAGTCTTACAATGCAACTCACAAATGGAATCCCAAGGGGAGTGATCAATGAAAAAAATAATATTTTTCAAGAGGAAATATGAGGAATGTAAGGAATGAAAAAGGTAATGTAAAAATCATGACTTAGGTGTCTTATGAGAAGACCTTAGGAGACAGGAGACATACGGAAATGAGAAGACACTAAGTGACTAGTGACCATCAATGTACAAAGGAAATATGTTCGCTATAGACACTAAGTTGTATAAGCAAATAAAAGTGATAATAAGATCAACTCATAAAGGCATATTGGTAAAAACAATTAAAATGGACCTACCTTCCCATGACGTGTTTCACATTCCTCAGGACCCCTTATAAATCCATCAGTCTATTATCAAGATTGGGTACTTACATGAGAAATTAGCTAGCACTAAAAGATTTTTTTCATTCTCTTTTTCTAATCTACTGGTCTACCACACCCTAAATGATCTCAGCTCTACTGTGAGGCCAACTGTGGATTTTGAGATTTGACTAGAAGAAGGAGATGTGCTTTGAATCATGTCTTTTAGTGTGATTGGAATTTTAATAATTTGAATGTTTTTACCTTTTGTATCATTGCCTTTTATTTAATGATTTAGCTTTTGCATAGTTTTTATGGATTTTTAAGATTCCTCCTCCATACAAACTTGGAATGACTATCATGAGAGATAGAGTGATACACATGAATGCATTTTAGTCTTAGACTAAATGAAGCTAAGTAGCCAAAGATAAGACTGACTAGGAAACATAGGCTAAACAATGAACCAACATGTTATCTCAAGTCTCAAACATGTATATGCTTAGTTTGTGAGAAATGGGAATAAATGGGAAAAGGATATCCAAAGTGGATCAATGAAAGAATAATATAATGAGATTAATTATTTGCTAACTGATCACATGGAAATAGGAAATGACTAAAGGGAACCAAGTTTGTATAACCAAGTCACAATGATAATTATCCATGAAAAATAGAGATAAGAAAGCAAATAATCATAAAGACACAAGAAAGAATTTTAAATAAAGGAAGAAGGAAAAAGAGATAAATGATAAAGAGAGACATCTAAAACATACATGACAATATAAGCAATATAGAGTGCAAAATTAAAGTCACGATGTAAGTTAAATAAGAATTTGACATAGTGTCAAATGATATAACAGATAGATAAAGATAAGATTGGAGCACATGTCCAATCCAAATATAAATTTGAAATCACCATGCATGTTCTCATAAATACTAATAAATCTACCCACACACATTATCCAAAACATCAGATAGATCTCTCTGAAGCTGGACACAAAATTCTACTAATGTCTCATTTATCTTCAATGAAAACTAGGAAAATACTTCTTGTCTAATCTCCTCCATAGAAAAAGTAATAATGTTGGATGGATCATGCTAAGGAGGTAAATCAATATGGGGATGCTTAGGAGAATGCATGAGAGTGGTTTCTAAGGTAGATGTAGGAATCATTGGTGGAAAAAGATCCATGAGTGAGGGACTCATGGGTGGAGAAGGATCCACAGGTGAGGGAAGGTCCATAGGAGAAGGAGTCATAGGTGGAGGCAAAG
This sequence comes from Torreya grandis, assembly GCA_037957365.1. Lineage (NCBI taxonomy): Eukaryota > Viridiplantae > Streptophyta > Pinopsida > Cupressales > Taxaceae > Torreya > Torreya grandis. The sequence goes on along the minus strand of JARHVA010000905.1, from coordinate 380,646 downwards.
AAGGTGATGAAGGGACCACATGAGAGGATGGAACCATATGAGGTGGAGCTATGGGAGAACAAGGAGGATAATTATTATAGGAATGACCTATGGGAGGAATGGTAGAAGGTTCAGGAATAGCTATAAGGTGATCTTTAAGGTGTTGTTGAAATATACGATAGTGATCGATGTGATGGGTGCCATTAATAATAAACCTCACCATACTTAAGTATATATTTAGGAAGAACCTTTGGAGGAGGCATGGTTTTATCTAAGAATTGAGGGGAAGAAGGACACAAAGTATCAAGATATTGTTGCAACTTATGATAATGGGTGGATGAATGATTATCTATTCCATGGAAGCAATAGATATGCTTGTGAGTGGTTTTAGTAGAATCACTCATGGGAGGAGGTGTAATAGGAGTGGAAGGAGTCTAAGAAGACTAATCAACCTATTTGGTGGGAAATGAAACCATATTAGGTAAAGGAAGTGTTGTCCCCCTAAAAAAATGTCACTCATTTTTAGGACAACATATAAGTTATTTTGGTCTTGCAAAGACCAAAATATTTCTTCTCATTTCAAAAAAATGTACTAAGCTTTCAAAATTGGGAATTATTCAAGCTTTTTCAATTAAAGGGCTAATGGTTCAACAGGTTCAAAGGCTTCTACAGGGAGGTTCAATCAAAAGAATCAGTTTCCAACACTTAGTCATTTTTGGGATTGGTTCAGTGCCTTGGTTCAATCAAAAATGTCCATTGGCAAGCATCTAAGCAAGGATCCAACCATTGAACCTTGAACCATTTTGGTTCAACAAGTTCAACAAGTTCAAAGGTTCAGCATTGTCAGCAAGGGTTAAGTGCTTCATCAAGGTTTAACGGGTTCAAGTTTCAACAGGTTCAACACGTTTGGTTCAACGAAGATCAAAAGGACTCAACCGAAACAAGGGAATGAACCATTGAACCGTTGAACCAAAGTTGGTTCAATCAGTCGGCTCAAGTGACAAAGTTCAAAGGAGTGCACCAAAATTCAAAGACACAAGTTCCCTTGCGAAGGGAATCCCCGTGGCAAAAAGTGACCAAGGCAAACAAACAGACCGAGACAAAAGCCCGACAGAATCTCGCTGATGTTGCCAAGTGTCATCTTCTGAGCCTCATTTCACTTTGATTCTAAGAGCTACGGAAGCCACCACGTATCCTTTGTAATTTAAGTGAAACATGCCAAGTGGCATCGTCTGCATGAATCCAAATGAGTTCTACATATTTCTATAGTGTTTCTAAAATGCGATGGATGCCAACCATGTGTCCATCAAAGTCACAGTGGATGTTGCCACGTGTCATCGATTGAGACACAGTATCAAAGTAGAAAAACCTTCCACATGTCTCTCATCAAATGCAATAGAAGCCACCACATGTCATCTTCTATGAGAAACTAATATAAGTCCTAAAGACTTTTTCAAAGGCAACTAAAAGCTCAGCAAAAGCTGCCATGTGTCATCCTCTGCAAGAATCTCAAGAGGCAAGCGAAAGTTGCCACCTTTTTTGTTGTAACTCCACAGAGAGTGACACGTGTCTGCATCTATGATTCTAAATTTATAATAGGTTTCAAAGAATCCATGAAATGTGCCACGTGTCCCTTTCAAAAGTTTAGCAAAAGCTGACAAGTGTCAATCTCTACAATTTCTCCCTCCTGTTTCTTGTTTTCATAAAGACTGTGGTGGACCCCTAGTGAGCTGCTAAAGAAAGCAGAATGTGCCATGTGTCATCATCCACCTGACTCTCCAAAGACAAGTGGAAGCCACCACCTGTTCATTTATAACTCTACAGAGAGAGACACGTGTCTGTGTCCAAGTTTCAAACAAGTTTATAAGCTTCTCCTAAACATTTTTTAGAGCGCAACAGAGACTACCACGTGTTATCATCTGTGTGAATCTAAAATAAGTCTCAAGTGTTTTCAAAGGTCGCTAAAGCATAGCAGAGACTACCATGTGTCATCTTTCATTGGACTCATAAAAAATGTTTCTAAAATCCTCTAATAGCAACGAAAACTGCCTCGTGTCCTCACCTATTTCTAATCAGATGCTACCACGTGTCAATCTTTCAGCAGAAAGTGACCAAAGAATAGATAGGCAATTTAAAGACTCAATTCAACAGCCAAAAAATGAGGAATGATGAAGAAAAGAACTAAAAATATCCATGCATGAGATATGTTTCAAATGATGGCAAACCTAAGGATGTGAAATTGGTGGCAATGAAGTGTTTGTTGATTTTTTCAGACTTAAGTGCGAGAGCCCTAATCACTGTGAAGTGGAGGAAACAATATGAAAGATCTGGAGTGTCAACACAGTGTTTAGATCTGAAAGACCTCTTAAACCTAGAAATGTGGATGCAGATTTTTTGAGCCTTTAAAAGACATGACTTGTTTGGGAATAAAGTCAAAGTGAACAACGATGCAATCAAGAGAGGGAACTAAGAGGATCATCTAGTTCTTGGAGATGACAGTTGAGTTAAAATACAGAACTAAAAGTGCATCCAAAGCATTGCATGCACAGCATGAGTTGTTCCATGGGATAAACATGCCAAACCTCTCTCAACCTCTATATATTGTAATCTCTTTGATTGTTTCAAGATATCTTTTTCTACCATAGAAGCAAAAACTCTGCCCAAATTGAAAGGCATTTACTGAGACTTTGAGCTCAGATTGTTAATCAGATTTCTTCATTTGAATAAGAAAGCAAGTGACCTTTTCAGACTTTGTGTAGGAAATAGCCTGTGTTATTTATGGAATTATTCGTATGTCTATTTCCTAAAAGCATTCTTGTTTATTTGATTTAAAAAGCAAAACTAGTAGAAGTGGTTAGGAAGGTGTCTTGAAGACCAACTGTGGGATGACTTTGTGCCCCCAAAATTACCTTCAGTGTGTTTGTATTTTCATTTTCCTATTTAAAAGACCTTGGGATGACTTTGTGCCCCCATTGTTCTTCGTATCTCTCTCTCTTGTGTAGTTAAGGTGGAGACTTCGTGCTGCATCTTATATTGTTGGTTACTTTGTGTATTGGTTACCAGTTACTTGTTCCTTGAAAGGACTCCTATTGTTTCCTACAAGAATACTTCTGAAAGAAGAGAAATGCCTTCAGTGTTTCCCAAGATTTCTCCTCTATTTTTTAGCATCATCTCTGAAAAAAGAGAGATGGATGGTTTGTCCTACCCTTATGTCTTATTTTTTGCTTACATATATATCATATATCTCTGTATACTTGATAGGGAACCTCCCCTTGATGAGAGAAGAGATTTATCCCCTTTTGATGTAGTAAACCTGCATATCTGGCCGATCAATGTCCCTATTGCTATGGTGATAGGACCTATTTTGCTCACCATTTAGCTGGTCAACAAAATATTCGCCCAACAATTTTTGGTGACTCTGCTAGGGAAAGAGTGCACTATTTGAAGCCTCAAGTTTCAAGCTGAAGCAGGACCGGTTCTTTCCTATTTTTGTTCTACAATCTGGTAATTTCACGCTATACCAGAGGCCAAAAAACCCAAGGTGTTGTTGACCCTTTTTTTGAGTTAGTGCAGCAAAGCAATTTTGAGTTGTTTCTTCCACAACTTCACCTTCAACAAACTAAGAGTCTTCCTCCTACCAACACCAGGTCAACAACATAAGGCAGAGCTGCTTTTTCTTCTATTAGCAGAACTTTGCCTATACATACACCACCCAGATTTGTTATCACTGCTTTCAATAATCCACTCATGGTAGTTTAAGGCCCCTGGGGTAACTCTTTTGGTCCACTCAATCTTACTCCACCCCTACATGAGCTTCCATGCAGTTCAAGGAAGAATTTCTCAAAATTATTTGGTGATGGAAAGGTTCACCCTGGTGAACATATTACAGCCTTCAACATAGCCTGGGGTGTGATAGGTGTGGATTTTGAGGATGTGGCAGTCAGACTATTTGTGGAGACATTGTAGGGTATTACTATGGATTGGTTCTACCATCTACAGGCAAGATCAGTGACTGATCGGGACACACTCAAAGCCAAGTTTGAAGCCAGATTCAAACCTGCAAAAGATGCACATGCCCTTTTAGCCTAGCTCACATAAATGAAGAAGGAACCTCATGAACCAATGATGGATTTCATCACCAAATTTGATAAGTTGAGGAATAGGATCCCTGCAATCACTCAGCCAACCACCAAAAACCTCAAGTGCTTCTTCATCAACTCACAACTGCCCAAAGTGAGTTTTCTACTGAGACGTGATAGCCAGATAAACCTTGCTGAAGCTCAAGACTTGGATATTGAGGTAGAAGATGACCTTATCTTGGTTGGGAAGATAAGGAGGGATCCAAATAGAGGTAAATCTTCTTCATCTTATGATTACTCATCTACAGCCACTATTGATCCCATGGTGCAAAAGCTAGCAAATGAATTGCTGGCTCTCAGAAGACAAATGGCCCAAGGGATGTCATTCGCTCTTGCATACAGAGATATCCCAAGGAGGGCATTCCAGAATCAGACATACTAAGCCAACACTGCCAAGGGTCAAGGGTAGCTAAATCATCTTCCTCCCCCATAGAGGAACCTTGCCATTAAAGCTCCTCCAACCAACTCAACAGTTGGATATCTTGAAGCTGACTCAGGTTTCTCATTTTAGCCTAAGTTGAACCCTGAAGATGATGCTAATCTCTTCACTGAGGAAGAAGAAGAATTAGCTAGTGACTCCAACATTGGTTTCCTAAACTATCAAGATGAACCCATAAGTGAAGGTAATGCAATGGAGGGATCATATGCTATGTTCACCCAATCTAAGAATCAATCAGCTCAGGGAGTTGATAAAGAGAAGACGGAGGAGTGACCTCAACCAAAAATCTCAATTGCTAAGCGTGGAAGTACTCTACCCATCCAGCCAAAAGATTTGATGATTGCAAGAAAGGTAAGTACACCAAATACCCCTATGCCTTCTACTTCAAATCCGCAGTTCAGTTCTCCTCCTACCAAGAATCAAAAGGATGAGATCCCATCCTCTATTCCTAGCTCATTTCAGACGTTTGACATTATTGATTATATAAATAAAGCCAAAGTTCAAATGTCTAAATTTGAATTACTACAATCCAACCTTGATCAGTTGGATAAATTGGTTCAATGTGTGAAGAACCAAAACACCCCATTAAGACAAGAAGCTAAGAAAGCAACTCATGATCCCCCAAGGAACATGTCTATCCCAAACAATCTTGTCGTTGCTCCTCCTACTACTCCTGGGAAAATAGAGCCTTTCTATGTATCCCTGTTAATAAATGGATATTAGCTAAATAATTGTATCATTGATTATGGAGCTTTGAACAATGTCATGGCTACCAAAGTGGATGAATCCCTTGGCCTTACACTAACCAGGACATTTGGTAGATGTTTCTCCTTGGAAAACAAGCAAGTACCATTGCTAGGAAAAATTAAGGACACCTAATTTGCATTTGCAACGTTCCCAGACAAACAAATCAAGATGACTATCTTGGTGACCGACGTCCCAGCATCTTATGGCATCCTTCTTGGCTAGAATTTCTACAAAGATGTTGGTGGTGAATTAAACATGGACTTGTCTGAGACAAGAATCCCAGTCAAAGGCATCATGAAAAGATTGCTTCCTGAAAAGGAAACAAAATATGTGGTCACCCAATCATCAGCATCTAAAGCTCAAATTTTGTTTGAATCTTCAGGCATGGGTAACTACTTTCTGTCCACTAAAGAAGTTCATGAAATGCCTATTGAAGCTCTCAAAGGTGATGACCTGAAGGTTAGTTCAGCTGGAACTATGGAAGAATCTCCACCTCTAAATAAGGAAGAATCTAAAGGAAAATCAGTGTCTAATGAGGTATGGATCCTTGAATTTGATGGCAGTTGTTCCTCTAGTGGTTCAGGAGCCGGGGTTGTGTTGATATCACTATAAGGAGATATTTTTCTTTCATCTTACAAGTTGCAATTTAGCAACACTAATAACATAGCCAAGTATGAATCCTTATTGCTTGGATTAAAGGTTGCTCAGGACAAAAGTATCAAGCTTCTTCATGCTAAAGGAGACGTTGAACTAGTGGTTTGTCAGATAAGGAACCTATATCAGACCAAAAATGAGAGATTGCACCATTACTGCAATCTAGTCTGGGACCAAATTGAAAACTTTGATGCTTTCAACATCTGTGCAGTCCCGAGGGAATTCAATGATAGAGCTGATGCTTTGGCTATCTCAGGCACTCTTATGGTTCCCCACTCAAAATTCAAAGGAGATAGGTACACTATCAAACTGGTCTCTTAACCAAGTGTACCTGATAATGCCAGTCATTGGCAGGTGTTTAACAATGACAACCAAAGCATTGCTTTCCTGGAGCAATAGGATAGTTTTGAATGGTTGCATTTTGAAGGTAGTGAACCTCAAGAGCCCGAATTGACCCCTAAATCAAGTTCAAGCATGGATGGAGAGTTCATGCAACTTAAAGGGAATAAGATCCACAAAGGCCTAGTCTCCCTTGGGAAACTATTTGATAAGCATGACAGATTCATCAAATAGTAGCAAACAAAGGCAAGCTCCCCTCAGGGGTTTGATCAAGTAAATCTGGGTACCAAGGAAGATCCCAAGATGGTGAACATTGGGAAGTGTTGCACTCCTGAGGAAAGATTCAAGTTCACTTTTCTGCTTAGATAGTACATGGACATTTTAGCATACTCCTATGATGACCTGAAGTCACTCAAGCCATGAAATCCGACATGACATCCCTCTGAAGGCTAACTCAGTGCCTTACAAGCAAAAACCCAGGCAGTATAATCCAAAGATGTCAGGTACTAGTCTGTCTGAGATACAAAAGATGTTAAATGTTAGGATCATTTTCCCAATCCATCATTCCACATGGATTGCAAACATAGTGCCTATGAGGAAGAAGAATGGCAAAATTTGCTTTTGTGTGGATTTTAGGAATTTGAATCAGTCATCCTTGAAGGATAACTATCCTTTGCCAATCATGGATCAAGTGCTTCAGACAGTGACTGGTTCAGAGATGCTATCAATGCTAGACGATTTCTTAGGATACAATTAGGTTGAAGTTGCTGAAGCAGACCAGCATAAAACTGCGTTCACCACACCTTGGGGTACCTTCGCCTATAAGAGAATGCCTTTTAGCTTGATAAACACTGGTGCCACCTTTTAGAGAGCAATGGACCTCACTTTCAAGGATGAGATGGGCAAGTTCATTATATTTTATCTTGATGACTTGACTATTTTCTCTAAGCATCACCCAGATCATGTGCACCACTTACAACAAGTGCTGGAATGCTGCTGTCAGAATGGCATTTCCTTGAACCCCAAGAAGTCAGTTTTTGGAGTAACAGAGGGAAAACTTCTCAGACACATTGTGTCCAAGGAAGGCATAAAAATTGACCCAAATAGAGTCAAGTCTATCCAAGAGCTTACCTTGCCTACAAGTAAGACTACTATTCACTCTTTCTTTGGAAAGGTGAATTTATTACGAAGGTTCATCCCCAAGTTTGCTGAGAAGACTAGACATATTGTAAACATGATGAAGGGCAAGCCCACCTTCAATTGGACTAATGAAGGTAAGTTAGCATTTAAATATATCAAGACTGTCATTGCTCACACCCCAATTTTGGTTTGTCCAGACTATAACAAAGAGTTCACCATGTACAGTTATGCTTCAGAACACACGCTTTCAGCGATTCTAGTTTAACAGAATAAAGAAGGTATGGAGTCTCCCATTTCCTTCATGAGCTATCCTCTCAAATATCATGAGCTAAAGTACTCAAATATATAAAAGCATGCTTATGCAGTGGTGAAGGCGGTAAAACATTTCCGCTTCTACATCTTGAATTCACGTATTACTGCCTTGGTTCCTGACACAACAGTCAAATCCATACTAACTCAGTAGGAGTTTGGGATGAAAAGAGGCAATTGGGTTGAAAAATTTTAGGAGTTTGATCTGCTCATCAAACCAATAAATTTGGTTCAGGGAAAAGGCTTATGCCAATTATTTGCTGACACCAAGCCAAAAGGAACAAAGCGTCAAAAATCAAAAGTAAAAGTGCCAATAGTCCTCTTTGTCTCTACCACTGATGAGTGGTATTCAGGTATTGCTCATTTCCTTACTTATGGTGAATGTCTTGCTCACCTATCTTATAAAGAGAGGAGGACTATCAATTTGAAAGCAGAAAATTTCATCCTTTGGGATAATGGCTTGTATAAGAGGGGCCTTGATGGAGTGTTCCTTCACTGCGTAGACAAGGAGAAGCAAAGCCAACTTTTGAGATTCTTCCATAATCAAGCCTGTGGAGGACATTTGTCTGCTCCTGTGACTGTCCATAAGATCCTTTGGGCTAGATATTACTGGCCTACTCTTTTTCAAGATGTGTACAAGTGGGTAAGAAAATGTGAACTATGCCAGCAATTTGTTGGAAGACCCAAGTTAGTTGCCCTGCCTCTCAAGCCAGTAGTCATAGAAGAACCATTTCAGCAATGGGGCCTCAATTGTATTGGTGTTGTAAACCCATCTTCAAGTGTTGGACATGATTATGTCCTCACAGCCATAGACTACTTCACCAAGTGGGTGGAAGCAATTCCAACCAAGCATGCTACTTCAAAAGTAGTGTGCAATTTCTTGAAAGAGAACATCATTTCTAGGTTTGGGGTCCCAACTAAGATTGTCACTAATAATGCAACTTGTTTCACTTCCCAGGAGATCACTCAATTCTATTTCTACTATGGATTTACACCCTCCCACTCATTTGATTACTTTCCACAAGGGAATGGATAAGCTGAATCAAGTAATAAGAACTTGGTGACTATCATCAAGAAGCTAGTTGATGATAACCAAAGAACATGGCACAAAGCATTGGTTGATGCTTTGTGGGCTGATAGAATTACACCCAAAAGGGCAATTGGTATGTCTCCTTTCCAACTTCTCTATAGTATCAATGTTGAAATACCAATCACCTTGAAATTGCCAGCATTAAAATTGGTCAAGGCAATTGAAGATCAAACATATGAAAGCACCCTTGATAAGAGAATTATGTGTCTGACTGAGCTAGAAGAGCATATAACTATAGTGGCAGAATGAATCTCAGTCCATCAAAGGCTGGTGAATAAACTCTTCGACCAAAAATCAAAGAGCCAAGATTTCCAAGTTGGAGATCAAGTCCTACTGTGGGACAAGAGAAGAGAATCAAAGGGAATGCATGGAAAATTTGCTTCCCTGTGGAGAGGCCCTTTTATTATCCATGAGCTCAAAGGTGAAAATAACTTCCTATTAAAATATCAAGATGGCACACCCTTTTCTCTACCTCACAATGGGTAGCATTTGAAGCACTTCAACTCTTGAAGTATCAAATGAAATTGTCTGTACATATGTATATTTGTAGTCTTTTCTACTTTGTGCTGTTTGTTTTCATGTTTTTTTAATCGCCTTTCTTTCTGGGTAGCATGACTTCATATCCCAATGGCACACTTCAAGGCACTAGAGATTTTGGTTTCTACTCCCCTCAGTTGTTCCAAGTTCTCATCTGAAGGAAGTTACCCAACAGGAGCTAGCTGTTGTCCCCCTAAAAAAATGTCACTCATTTTTAGGACAACATATAAGTTATTTTGGTCTTGCAAAGACCAAAATATCTCTTCTCATTTCAAAAAATTGTTCTAAGCTTTCAAAATTAGGAATTATTCAAGCTTTTTTAGTCAAAGGGCTAATGGTTCAATAGGTTCAAAGGCTTCTATAGAGAGGTTCAATCAAAAGAATCAGTTTCCAACACTTAGTCATTTTTAGGATTGGTTTAGCACCTTGGTTGAATAAAAAAATGTCCATCACCAAGCATCTAAGCAAGGATCCAACCATTGAACCTCGAACCATTTTAGTTCAACAAGTTCAAAGGTTTAGCATCATCGACAAAGATTAATCACTTCATCAAGGTTCAACGAGTTCAAGGTTTAATAGGTTCAACACGTTTGGTTCAACGAAGATCAAAAAGGACTCAGCCGAAATAAGGGAATGAACCATTAAACCGTTGAACCAAAGTTGGTTCAATCGATTGGTTCAAGTGACAAAGTTCAAAGGAGTGGCCCAAGAGTCAAAGACACAAGTTTCCTTGTGAAGGGAATCCCTATGGAAAAAAGTGACCAAGGCAAACAAACGGATCGAGACAAAAGCCCGATAGAATCTCGTAGATGCTGCCAAGTGTCATCTTCCAAGCCTCATTTCACTTTGATTCTAAGAGCCACAGAAGCCACCACATATCCTTTGTAATTTAAGTGGAACATGCCAAGTGGCATCATCTACATGAATCTAAATGAGTTTTGCATAGTTCTATAGTGTTTCTAAAATGTGACGAATGCCGACCATGTGTCCTTCGTCAAAGTCATAGCCGATGTTGCCACGTGTCATCCATTGAGATATAGTATCAAAGCAGCAAAACTTGCCACATGTCTCTCATCAAATGTAGTAGAAGCTGCCACATGTCATCTTTTACGAGAAACTAATATAAGTCCTGAAGACTTTTTCAAAGGTAGCTAAAAGCTCAGTGGAAGCTGCCACGTGTCATCCTCCACAAGATTCTTAAGAGGCAAGCGGAAGCTGCCACCTTTTTTGTTGTAACTCTATGGAGAGCGACACGTGTCTGCATCCATGATTCTAAATTTCTAATAGGTTTCAAAGCCTCTATCAATAAATTTTTCTCAAATAAGCTGCAAAACATGCCACGTGTCCCTTGAAAAAGTTTGGCAGAAGCCGACAAGTATCAATCTCTGCAATTTATCCCTCTTGTTTCTTGTTTTCATAAAAACTGTGGTGGACCCCCAGTGAACTATCGAAGAAAGTGAAACGTGCCATGTGTCATCATCCACCTGACTCTCCAAAGACAAGTGGAAGCTACCACCTATTCATTTACAACTCTGTGAAGAGTGATACGTGTCTACGTCTGAGTTTCAAACAAGTTTATAAGCTTCTCCTAAACATTTTTTAGAGCACAGCAGAGACCGCCATGTGTTATCATCTATGTGAATCTAAAATAAGTCTCGAGTGTTTTCAAAGGTCACTAAAGTGCAGTGGAGACTGCCACATGTCATCTTTTTCCAGACTCATAAAAAATGTTTTTAAAAGCCTCTAATAGCAATGAAAACTACTGCGTGTCCTCACCTATTTCTAAGCGTATGCTACCACATGTCAATCTTTCAGCAGAAAGCGACCAAAGAATAGAGAGCCAATTTAAGGACCCAATTCAACAGCCAAAAAAGGAAGAACGATGAAGAAAAGAACTAGAAATATACATGCATGAGATATGTTTCAAATGATGGCAGACTTGAGGATGTGAAATTGGTGGCAATAAAGTGTATGTTGATTTTTGCAAACTTAAGTGTGAGAGCCCTAATCACTGCGAAGTAGAGGAAACAATATGAAATATTTGGAGTGTCAACATAGTGTTTAGAACCGATAGACCTCTTGAACCTAAAAATGTGGATGCAAATTTCTCTAGCCTTTAAAAGACATGACTTGTTCGTGAATAAAGGCAAAGTGAACAACAGTGCAATCAAGAGAGGGAACTAAGAGGATCGTCCAGTTCCAAGAGATGATAGTCGAGTTAAAATATAGAACTGAAAGTGCATCCAAAGCATGAGCTATTCCATGGGATAAACGTACCAAACCTCTCTCGACCTCTATATATTGTACTCTCTTTGATTGTTTCAGGATATCTTTTTTTTCCATAGAAGCAAAAACTCTGCCCAAATTGAAAGGCATTTACTGAGACTTTGAGCTCAGATTGTTAATCATTTTTCTTCATTTGAATAAGAAATCAAGTGACCTTTTCAGACTTTGTGCAGGAAATAGCCTGTGTTATTTAGGGAATTGTTCGTATGTCTATTTCCTAAAAGCATTCTTGTTTATTTGATTTAACAAGCAGAACTAGTAGAAGTGGTTAGGAAGGTGTCCTGAAGACCAACTGTGGGATGACTTTGTGCCCCCACAAGTACCTTCAGTGTGTTTATATTTTATTTTTCCTGTGTAAAGGACCTTGGGATGACTTTTTGCCCCCATTGTTCTTTGTATCTCTCTCCCTTGTGCAGTTAAGGTGGAGACTTTGTGTTGCATCTTATATTACTGGTTACTTTGTACTTTGGTTTCCGGTTACTTGTTCCTTGAAAGGACTCCTATTGTTTCCTGCAAGAATACTTTTGAAAGAAGAGAAGTGCCTTCAGTGTTTCCCAAGATTTCTCCTCTGTTTGTTAGCATCATATCTAAAAAAAGAGAGATGGATGGTTTGTCCTACCCTTGTGTCTTATTTTTTGCTTACATATATATCATATAGCTCCGTATACTTGATAGGGAACCTCCCCTTGATGAGAGGAGAGATTTATCCCCTTTTGATGTAGTAAACCTACACATCTAGTTGATCAATCTCCCTTTTGCTATGGTGATAGGACCTATTTTGCTCACCAGTTAGTTGGTCAACAAAATATTCACCCAACAGGAAGTAAACCATCAATAAGGGAGGGTAGTGGTGGGGAAGGAACTAGATGAGGCTCAATAAAAGGATTAATGTGATTGAAATTAGGGATAAAATCAACAATAGTAGAAGTAGGAATAGGCTCAACTATAGTGGGAGCAAGAATGGGCTCAACTATAGTAGGAATAGGAATGGGTTCTAAAGCAAGTTCCACTATGGGAGGGGTAGGATCTACAAAAGACCTAAGATGGATTGCATGCATCTCAGGGGTAAACTAGTTATGATGTTTAGGGTACCTCGTAAAGTAGTAAGGCCCAGTCATAACATGATCCATGAGCATACTCCTATGAGTATCCTCAAAAACTAGTGGTGTTGACACCATCTCTACCCTGTGATAAAGAGGAAAAATACTAAAATTAGGAACTAAAAATGAGGGAAGATGTATGAAAAGACTCAAATAAAGAAGAATGATAATGGACAATCTTAGTATTATGGGCTTGAATAAGACCACCTAAAAATGGATCATTTAAGGAATAACCATCATCGTAATCTGGTGTGTGAAGACCAATGATGTAAGGAGGGATGACCTTGTCATCTAATGAAGTATGGTGAATAGAATGTTGAGTCTTGGTCAAGACAATAGGAATCTCATCGTAAGGAGGTTTGTGAGAATGAAGCTACAAATAAGCTAAAAGCTATGAGATGAGATGAAGCGAGAGATCATAAGTTGTAATCTTAAGGTTAATTTCATCAGGATCATCATCATTGAATTCTAATAAGTTAGGATTAATGTTCTTAATGAGTTTAGGATGCCTGTTGTAACCTATAGTTGAATTAATAGGGAAATTGAGGTGTTGAGATTTATAGAATAGAACACTGGGTAAAGGTTCAAGAGTAAAGATTTTGAAGACACCACGGTCTTAAAATTATTTGAAATTCTAAGGGTTAGTATCAACTTGAATCCTATAAATGGCTCTATTTGAGGGAATTTAATGCATTGGTAGGTGTAAGAAGCAACTGCTCTTATAAAATGAGTCCATGGCCTACCAAGTAAGATATTATAAGAAAGGGTAAAATTAAATATCATCACCTTCACATGAATAGTGATAGGTAGGATGGTAATGGGCAGCCACACACAACCTAAAGGAGGCATTTGCCTTATATCATATCCTTAGCATGTGTTTCATGTGGACTTGAGGTTACATTCATAATATCTAAGGGTCTTCATGAAATTGAGAGAGGAAACATAGGTGTCAAAACCTTCATCAATCAATGCACATTTGACTTGGATATTGCCTATTTGGACACTAATGAAAAAAATATGATCATCTGTTCAAAGCAAAATCTCATTAGGAATCATATAACTAATATTAAATTATAAGGAAAGAGAAGTGTCCATTATAGCATCAACATAGATGGGTATCTCTTCACATTATTTTAATATATTATCCTTAGATCTAGATAAGGCTACTTCATGTCCTACTAGAGGAAGATGAGGGATGTTTATCTTGAATAAGAGTTTCATAAGATAGTTTCTATGACATAGAGAGGTCCTCATAATCTCAAGGAATGGAATTTGGGATGGGATATTAGTGATCTCCATAATGGGGTCCCACTCATCATAACCCATGAGAAGGTTGTTATATATAGGTGCATAGTGATTAAGAAGGTCCTCAGAAGGAGGAGCCTAAGTGCATTGGAATTTTTGTTGATAAAAGGGAGAAGGTTTAGATCAAGGTTATAAATTGTGTTTCAAAGATGAAATAGTTGGTTTAAGTTGGTTTTGAGAGTTGGTAGAACAAATGTTAGTAGAAGCTTGATTATCATTATTGTTAGAATATGGAGGAATGGTATAAATAAAATGAGAAGTGTTTTCTAAGGTAGAATTAGGAATTGGATCATTAAATGTTATAAGGTCATCTTGCCCCAACTCATTTAAATGAGTTGGAGAAGAATATTGGATAACATAAAATGTGCGAGACAAGGGAGGGTTGTAGATCAATTGAAGATCAATGAAAGCAAAAACCCTTCATATATTAGTCATGTTAACCACATTTTCTTGAGAAGTGGGCTGAACAAGACTTTCTACATTTTTGGTGGAAGGGTTGGGCTTATCTTAGGTGTCTTTATTAGGTTGGTGATTATGAAGAGGGTCTTTGTAGATAGCCAAATGAGCATTAGCTTGATTTAAGGTTTGAGTTTTAGTATGAAATTCATCAGCCTTGAAAGCAATGTCATAGTCTTGTTGATGTTTTTGAATGATAGAATCATGATCAAAATTAGGACCAAGAAGAAAATACATATCTAAATTATGAAGTTGCCTATAGGTCTCATGAGAGTGACCCTAACTAGTGTGAAACCAATAAAACTTGTTAGGATCATACCAAGATTTCATAAGATGAGTAAGGTCAAGTTCTCGTGGTAGAGACCTAGGTAGATGCTTGAGTAATTCAGTCAAAGATAAAGGTTTGTGGACATTAATGTTATTTGGTGAAGATAAATAAGGATTGGTATATTGTTGAGAAGGGGGAGTTAGTTCTGAGGATTGGTTAGGAATGGCATATTAAACAATGTGAATAGTGTCATAAGAGTCTGTGACACCATCATTGGTAGCATTATGAATTTTATTCTTAAGTAAGAGACAAGGACACATAGAAGGTTGGGGTGGATCAAATTGATGCATAAGGAAATCTTAATGTTTAGCTTGGTCAATATCCTCCTCCAAAGTACATGCAAAGAGAGTGCAGACTCACTATTGTAACTTGGGAAAAAAGCATTAGTGAAGAGATGGAAAAGGTTATCATCATCCATGTTATGTTCACATTTATGTGACAAAGTTTTCCATCTTTTAAAAAAATCCTGAGCAATTTTATTTTCAAATTGTTTACAATTTATGAAGTGGGCCAAAGTGTTTTAAGGGAGATCGCTAATTTGAAATTCTTGAACTAAGGCTTCACTAAATCTTCCAAACTAGCAATGGAATGAGTTCTAAGTTGGTTGTACCAGTCTAAGGCATTACTCATGAGGGTCTTGGCTAAGATCTTGGTAGTAGCAAAGGTGTTCAATTTGACCCAATACTTATAAATATTTCCAAATGTTTTAAGATGAAGGGTAGGATCAGTTGATCCATTATAAGAAATTGTAGGGGTGATACCTCCTATATTAATATTAGCAGTTTGAGTGGTAAGAGGATCATTTTGAAGATGTTTAATTGTTTTGTTGAGCAAAGGAGCTTGATGGATGAGATTTCCTTGGGAATCTTGAAGATGAGGAGGGGGAAAATTTTGGTTATGCATGCCCCAAGTCATTAGTTGAGGATGAGTTTTAAGATGGACAAGGCAATTTTTCATTCTCATCATTTAGTTTATGTTATGAGCTTGAAAGGTATTCATTTAATTAAGCTCTTGTAACAATAGTTGGTGGGTTTGATCATAATTATTTCAAGCATTAGAGTTAGTATTGGAATTGGTATTAGTGGCTTAGCTACCACTATTATAATTGATAGGAACTTAAGAGGAACTATGATAATGTGAAACACAAGTGGCAAAATTCACTTGTATAGAAAAATATGGACTAGTGAAGGGATGAGAATAAGAAGCACTATAACCATAATTACCTTGGGTATTAAAAAATTTACTAGTGGAAGGATTAAGGATAATGGATCTTGTAAGAGTCCCATTAGATGCAGAGCCTGCCATGTTAGTGGAAACACTAGGCATAGAGGTGGAAGAAGTTAAAAAATAAGAATTCATGGTATGAGAAGGGGTCATAATCGAGGGAAGAGGTTAGGAATCAAAGAAAGTGTTACCTCCAAATCCATTTGAGAATCTAGGAGTAGGCAAATGAGGCTCTTCAGATTGACCACTAATCATAAGATGGTAAATGGTAGAGGGATCTTTTCATCAATGTTGAGGAAATTTGGAGATAAAAAAGAGCATTTCAGGGGTATACTCTAATTCAAGTTGGTCTTCTATGGCAAAGAGAGGATTATGCTATGAATAGGTATTAAGAGGGGTACCATAGTTCATTGTGCAAGTGGATATGTGAACATTACCCTCATCTAAGAGAGGAGCCCTACTTTTCATATGGGAGACCCTATGAGGGTTGGTAAAAATCACCATGTTTATTGAATTCAACTCAATGTTGTCTTTAAATAAAAAATTCATGATGAAGGATAAGGACTAAAAATAGGTAGGAGAAATGCAAAATCAAGGAAATAAAGGATGAAAGAAATAGTACAGGTTTGATTGGGTTGATCCAATATAGAAAATAGGGCCTACAAATTATAAAAGGTTGACTGGGTTGATCTAGTACAATAAACAAAGGCTACCAAAGTGTACAGGGTTGATTGGGTCAATCCAATACACAGACATGGAAAATCAGAAGGTTTATAACAAACTATGTTAATGAAATGACCATGCACTGAAACAAGAATAGATTCACAAGTATTTATAAAAACAAGAACTGAAGGGAAATACAAAATCAATTGGATCAATGAAGTTGATCCAATTCAGGCACACAACACAAAACTTTGCACCAACATTGGCCAATGCAAGTTTTTGCAATATAAAATACAATTGAGTAAAGAGCAAACAACCAACTTGAAAAGTAAAAGCTAACTAGATGGTCAACTTGAATTTTGTTAGATTATTATAATATAGTTTTAAATTTGATAGGAAGTTGGTTATAATCAAGGAACTAGAAAGAAATTTAAGGATGATTTCAAGATGTTTGGACTGAAAGGGATCTATTTTGGCAATGGTACAAGCTTGGTATTGGGGCCTACCCCTTCAATTCACACACTTTAGTGATAAGGGTGTTGGTTTCTTAGATATAATATACCATTAACCACGTATTTAAACTTGGCTAGAAAACCAAGTTAGCTTCCCCTTTGGTGATGAAATCTAAGTAGGTTGGCCTTGGGTAGACAATTGTTAAAGTTCTTGTTAAATATTTTGTGATTTAGTCATGTGTGCATAAAATAGAAAATAGTGAAACTAATTGGTAAATTGAAAACCTCCTAATTAGACTATGTGTTCTATTATAAGCATGCAAAAAACAAGAGATAAAAGTGTGAACTAATTACTATCATATAATGGTTAATTCTAACTTTGAAACATGGTACAATGTTGATATAGTTGATAGTGTATGCATAGAATATAGAATAGGGTCGATAGTGTTGCCTCTATACTACAAAATCAAGGTCTAAAAATGAACAAGGTTGAAAGAGTTGATCCAATTATCCAGATAGTACATAGAATATAGAACTGGCTTGACAGGGTCGATCCAATTGACTGTACAAGGGTAGTTTTAAAGACTATAAACTATGAAAGAAAAGACTATAAGGAAAGAGATAAAGAATAGAAAGGAACCTTGGAGGGTCTAAAGATGTAGATAAGTGAGATTGTTGTCAAAAAATCTTGAGAAATTCTTAAAATTATGATAATAGGGTCGATTAGGTCGATCAATCTTTGTAAAATCCTATTGTTGAGTTCTTAAAAAGTACAGGGTCGACTAGGTCAACCTAGTATTCTGGATTGGATGTTTTAAAGTTTAAAAAATTATACTGGGTTGATTGGGTCGACCTAGTATCTTGTACCTGAAAACTTGTGCACATAAATTAGAACTAGGTCGATGCAGTCAACCCATTATGTAAAATATATGATAAAAATAATGATAAAATAATGAAATAAGTGAATAAATCCTGCAAGGGTTAGTTCACGTTAGGTTCATTAGAATGTATGCAATCATAAATATATCGTGTCTATAAATCAATCTTTGCTCAGAGAAGATAGAGCATCCTACACTTTTGATTGGGAATACATGTGTTAAGCAGGAGCACGACCAATATGGGGATCCGCTAGACCCGATTAGGGGATCATTTATCAAAATACATTATGTTAAGGAGTGTTTAAAAGCCTCTAGTATAACATAATCATGTAATAACCCTAAGGGGGTCCTAGGTTTTAATAGTTCACCTATGCTAATAAAAAGAAAGTAAATTTAATCTAGTGTTCATCAAAGATTTTGGCACAAAGTGGGTGTTCAAAACAAAAACAAAAAGTAAACATGCATAGAAGACATATACTTATGTCAATGTATATTAAATCCTAATGCATGGAAGATAAGAACAACTACATCATCTATCTACTCTTACAAAGGATAAATAAAGTTAGAAATACTTACCTTGAAGATGAACCTGTCAAGATGCAATCTCTCCCTTGGCCAAGGTACTTTGAAAGAAATTTTTGTGGTATGTTAGGATGACAAATACAAATCAACTCTAGGCTACACAACCTATCAATTCATCCAAAATACTTATCCATAAGACAAGATCCATGTCTCCAAAGAAAGTGTGGAACCCTAAGCTTTACTCCTCAAGTAGAATGGTCAATAAGTAGATGTTTATTTGCACTTACTTCTTAGTTGATTATTTCTTATCAAATGGTGGGAAATGAACTTGTATATATAGGTAGATATTACCCTAAATCCTTTTGAATATGTCAGCCGATAGGCAATTGACCCTGTATAATTTTGAATAATAATTCACTAGGTCTCGAGCTAGGTCAGCCAAAGGTCAAAATAGTTCCTAAGTGAAACTAACTCAAAACTGTATAGGGTCAACCCAATTGACATTTTACATCCAACTGACAAAATGGGATCAAGGTAAGGAAAATGAGGATAAAATGTGTCAAAAGTGTGGAATGGGTTCAACTAAGAAGAGCAAGCTTAGGGTAAATGGTTTTAGGAGACAAGTGTGTAGATAACATGTGGAAAAATGACAACAATCTTAAGAATCACTAATGGCCCACCCACCCCTTTTTTAGTGTACCCCTTAAGGTGTGAACTCAAAGAGATTGAGACTTGATGGGTTCTTGCAAGATGCAAAGTGTCAGTAATCAATAAAAGTTTAAAAATATTGTGTGTATACAAACACACTCAAATCTAATCCATACATCCTACTAACACACTCAAATATCTCTCATATCACACTTGCATAGAGAACTAGGGTTTGTAAATCAAAAAAAACTTTAAAAGTACAATATACATATACAAGCTTCAGCCTTAGAGGAATAGAACACACAAACACAAGCATAGGTTATTTTTGAAAATAGGAATAGTCACACAAAGAGGACACTAGCACCACATCATGAACACTACACATGGATGGCACTATTATCCAAACTAGGTGTTATTATCTAGTGAATAGATGAATATTAGAACCTGCTTGCGACACTCAGAGTTGCTCATATCTCTAATATTAGAACCTAGATCATTCATGATAGTCTATTTTCAGCTAGGTCTATATTTCTTCTTATTTATTGCTATTATTAGAAATTCAATCAAGGTCAAACTCATTTAAAAAATAGTAGGTTAATTATTGCAATTTATTTGACTGATTTATACATCTCAGTCCTTTAACTAAACATAGGTAATTACACATGTAAAACCCTAAAAGGTTAAATCATTTGGTGAACCCATCTTAATTTGAATATTGTATCAAATCCTAGCTTAAATTAATTCCTATTTTTTTGCAATATATTTAGGGATGAATATTTCTAATTTTCTAATTTTTTTAGATAACCTAGCTAATTAAATCAATTTCATATTAGGTTTTACATTTATTTTAAGATAATTAAATTTATTGCAAAAAAACCCTAAATTCAAAAAACCCTAACCCTAGACACACTTAGGGTTTGTATTCTTTTGTATTTTTACTCATATTTTATTTCCAAAACTCAAATTTTAGATTCATATATCTTCTAATTCATCTCATCATGATTATAATGACAAAATAAATAAATTACTTTTTGTTGTAAATTTTCATACTTTCATTTGCATGATTATTCCCCTTAATTCGAAATGAACTAAGAAAATATATCAATACATTTATAGATGATGCTTACTTTCAAATGCAATATTTATCATATTCTATAACATATTATCTCTCTTCTATATGAAAAATAATTAAGACATGACTATTTTTTCACATAGACATATGCATAAATGATATTTCAAATCAACTACAATATCTTTCATGTTACATTCCTTCATTCACACGTTATCTTTCTTCTATGTGCAATACACTTAAGATAATAATTTTTCAACACATAGATAACTCATTAAATCAAAACCATACACACATAACAAATTTATCACATAAACTAACCCCTATGTTTCAAGTTTCAATGTCATATCTTATGCACAGGAATGAATCTCCTTCTCCTCCTCATCTCCATGAGGGTAATAGCTAATTTCCCTCTAAACAAGTCCATGCTATCATTCATCCACAATATGAGCCAACCTATAACACTATCACTAATCCCCATACTCAACCTATTCATACCTCTTCCCTATAGGGTGTGTGCCTACATGTTCAAATAGAAACAACTAGGGTTTACACTTGTGAAACTTTATGTGATCGAATTATCAGTATGAAAAAAATAATTTTAGGTTTACAAAATCAAAATAAACTACTACATGAAAATATTAAAACATTGGAAAATCTATTTACAAGATAAAGGCATCCATTGCACAATAGTTTAAATCATGTATATGCATCTTCACTTAGTCAATTTATGGAAAACAATGTTACATATCCAAATCATAAATCACAACAAAGTACATCTACAACTAGTTATTCAAAAAGCATTCAAATGTCAAATAAGAGTTCAAGTGAGATACTAAGGGAATGATTAAAGCTAATTTGATCAACCTACCTCCTATACAATCAATAAGGAGATACAAATAATCTTATGCATATCATAGAATTCATGAGTACCACATTGATTCATGTTTAGCATTCAAAAGGAAAATATAACAAATCATGGATATAAATGATTTACACATTGACACTTCATTCACACAACATACAATGGCACATATACCAATTCAAAAAGGGTCACATTTTGAAATAATAAAAAAATGGTTACCAAAGCATAACTTAGAACAACAAAAGGTTCCAAAAGCACAATCAAATCAAGAAATAGTACAACAAGCACAGATAAATCAAGAAAAGATGCCTCTCTAAAAGGAGGCTCAACATTTAATATGGTATGGATTTGGTCATAAGTATCTACAATAGTATGATTATCATGGTTAAGGTTTGGGCAAACAAGCTCAAGGTATCACTTCTCCTATTCTAATAATGGATAATATTGGTCAACAAGGTTTAGGATTCATTAAACATCCTAAGGTACATTAGTCACAGATACATTTCATCAAGGCAAAGTATTTAGATACATAATAAAAATTATTAAAAGAGTAAGAGCTTCAGTTGTAAAGTCACAATCATACTCAACCAACAAGCATTCTCAAAACAAGTTTTCTAGCAAAAGAGCCTCCTCAACACTATATGTCTACAATAAGCATAGTTTAAAAAGTCAAAATCACAATTAATATGCCAAAGCACAATTCAAATAAGTCAACTCCATAGTATGAGGCAATGTATTTGATCACATGATGTTATTATGATTTTGATATGGAATAATATTATGATTCCAATGAAGAATAATAATCAGATTCATACTACAACAACATTCAACTATGGCGTAACAATCACACTACATGAGAGATTATCATTCCTATATTTGACACAGGCCACCATGATAGTGAGTCTCCCATGAGACTCATTGGTTAGTATGCTTCCTACCCTTTTACATACTTCCTTTTCTCTCTTGCTCCTTGTACATAATTTACTTTTATATTCTTGTACATAGCTTATACTCAGAAAACACAAAAATACTATAACATGTCAAAATATAAAAACATTCAACTATTTCCAAAACACAAATTTTTATAAATTGTATGCATTGCTATGTTTACAATTCTACTACTTACCAGATATTACAAACTACTAGTTATCCTAGAGTAGTTAGTTTTATCATACACATATGCTTCACTTGTTCTTATCGAGTGTTTGCAGATTCTAGAGAGGAATTTAGTCCACTACATTGATCCAGACCAAATATCATCTACCCATTAGGGGGTATTCACATCGATCCAATTTTATGCATTGATACATCCAACCACTCGAGGGCATCTCCTACATAGTTTCTACAATCAAGTTTTATTTTTACATACTATACATTCTAATTATGCATTGATTTATCTTGATATTGATCACTGTTATTCATTGCTCAATTTTTTTGCCAATTAGCACTAGTTAGCTTTAGTATATATGCACTCTGGCATCTACAAATATTTATATCACATAATTATACATGATTTCATTTATTATTCTTAAATTAGACTTTATTGTGTTATTATACTTCTTACATCTTCGAGGGCAATTGAATATGCCATTGTTACTTGGCTTCTATGCCACTTCTCTATTCATATAACTTAGAGATTTCCCCATGTCCCTTGTGTGTGCTCTTTCATTCTTATATATGAAGACATTTAAACATGTCATTTTCTATGACTCTATGCTAAATTGCTTGTTATTTACATATGTGGACATTTGAACATGTCCTTGTATGTCTTCATTCTTAGATTTAGTGACATGTGCCCATGTCCCTTTTATTATGTCCCTTTGGCCTAATTTTTGCATGCCTCATGTGCTTGTATGTTTTCTTATTTATATGTTTCTACACCATGACACTTGTATTTTGCTTATTATACACACACCAGGTTTTGATGCCATGACAGCTCTCATGCATCCACCTATCCTACTTGGGAGCCTTGATGGGCATCATGACCCATCCCCCGAGGTAGTTATTCAAATTTTATAGTTGTTATATATTACTTACATATACCTTGACACCCTTATCTAATTTTATATGACAACATACATCTTACATTTCTTACTATTGATCGGATACATTTATATTTTGATGTTATGTTTGTACATTATATTGGAATATCATGTTCCAGATAACACATTTTACAGAGATACTTCTTTAGAGGGAAGTTCTTCAACATATTTTACAACTAACCTCAAAAGAGGGGTCATTTACAGGGTTTGACACAAAGATAAAGCTCTTATTTTGCTTTTCATAGATACATTTTAACACATAGGCTCAGTTACAAAGATCAGACTCAGGGAAAACACAAAACAAATTAGAGGTTTAGTAGTCAACTTAGACTGTATAGATATCAGACTAAGCAAATATTAGCACTCATATTAGGACACTAGCTTCATGGGGTGCTACTTCCCACTACAAGGTACTAATGTCTAGTATCCCCAGCTTCAAGATAGTTTAGATCATTCAAAATAGTACACCAAGTACAATATAGATTTGCAAAGATACAATCATAAGTTTGTAGGTTATGTTTAGATTTCATTTAAATTCAACCATTTCAATTTCGATTCATACCAGTTATTTAGATTTGGGAGCATCATGCATGACATGATCACTCATACATTTATATGAGTACACAAATTTATCTATTTCATACTTAATTTAGATTCAATATACTCATATATAAGATTGGGGACATGTGTGTGACACATAGTTTCATATACTCAACTTCACATAGGTTGATCAAATGTAATGGAAAACTCCATGTTATTCTCTACATTATATACACTTGCTATCACATTCTAGGTTATCACCATATTTATTCCTTATTCCATCTGAATTGGTTGTTATTCTCGAGTAGCCTAGAGTTGCTTAATATAACCGAGTGATCATGGATCTGAATACATAGTTATATTATTTAGTTAGATAATATTTGCACTTTACATAATATAGTTATAGATGCATCTAATTCACATAGGGTGAAATGATGGAGTCGTGACCTTATTGAGTTCTTAAGCCACCTACATGAGAGGGTCTAACACACATATAGTCTTATCCAAGCTATTCACAGAGATCAGGATCCACCAAATAGGGTTGGGCAATGATGAAGTCAAAATCAAATTGAATTCTTGGTCCACCCATATGAGGATTGAGCAAGCCATCAACTCAGTCCAAGTTATTCAATGATATGATCACTATGAAATTTCACACACATAGTTTGTCACCAGATTCATGCATTGGTTCATGTACCCAACAAGATGTATTCATTCCTTTCCTCTCTCTTCAGTCAGTTATTTCATTTCATCATATTCTTTTGCTTTTGATTATCTTATTAGTAAGGACTAATTTTTTCATGTTTCATTATAGGACATTATTTTAGATCATGTTTCACATATGCAGACCCAGATTCGCATATATAAACTTAGCTACATGGGCTTCACTTCTAAGGTAAGTCCATGTATGATTATTTTTCATTTATACTAGTAATTTTGCTTTGTTGAATTACTAGCATAAATGGTGGGAAAATTTGTAATCACCTAAAAGTGGTAATTGGATGTTAAAAGTGCTGCTTGAGTCACCCTATTCTTAGGCTTTCCATAAACCTATTATATAGTCTTAGACTTATATTTCTATCCATTCAATGGACTTTGTTCACCTACATCCAGTCAAAAGATAGTCCCCAAACTATCACCTCTGACTCCAATCCAACCTTCCTAGAATTCTCCCAAAATGACATTAGCACCACATTTGGGACATTACAACCACATGGCACTAGTGTCCCCAATTGGGTACTACTATCTATAGCCCTAACTCTTCCCAATGGATACTTTTTTACATGTGTGCCCCTCCTAAGGTCAGCCTAAGTTCATTTTCTTATCCACACAAGGAACAAAACCCTATAAATACAAGTATAATCCACCTCTATTCACTAGATGAAAAATAGATGCAAAAGATATTCAAACAAAAGATAAAGTTATGTAAAATTAAGGTACATTATCCTTATACTTCCCTACTTTTTGCATACTACCATCTACAACAACCCTAAGTCCAGTTTTTAAGCATTCAAAGGCTCAAGCACATTCAAGGCATCTAAAGCCACTCTCATTCTTACATTCACTTGAACATACATCAATCACTTTATGGGATAACTATATCGGCCCTGATCCCTCTTCATAGTATTGGTATTTAGGCAACTCTCTACACAACGGGGTATTGAGAATGTCCAATCCATCTTAATAACACACTCAAATATTTCACATATCACACTTACAAAGAGAACTAGGGTTTACACATATAATCAAGATATATAGGTACAATATATAGTTATAGGCTTTGGTCTCATAGGAATAGAACATACATGCACAAACATAGGTTGTCCTTGAAAACATGAACAGTCTCGTAAAAAGGACATTAATGCCACATTTTGGACACTACACATGGATGGCACTACTATCTAAACTGGGTGATATTGTCTAAGCTAGGTACTACTATCTAGTGAATAAACAAATATCAAAACCCTATTTATGACACTTAGAGCTACCCAAATCTCCAATTTTAGAACTCGGATCATCTGTGATAGTGTCTTTAGTTAAGTCTATATTTCTCCCTATTTATTGCTATTGTTAGAAAGTCAATCAAGGTCAAATTCATTCAAAAATTAGTAGGTTAATTATTTTAATTTATTTTATTGATTTAGATATCTCAACCCTTTAACTAAACATAGGTAATTACACATGTAAAACCCTAAAATGTTAAATCAAATTCAAAAACCAAGCCTTTTAGATTGGAAATGACTTGGATTATTGAGCCAAAGTCTTGGACCTATCAATATAGCCAAATCTAAGAGTTTTGATAGAAAACAATAAAATTCAACTTCCACCACTAAATACACTACAAATTACAATGAGAAAAATTCATAAAATTATTACCACAATGACAAGCATGCTTTCTTCTTTCTAAATATATGGTTTTTATAATTTTTTGACTGTTTTAAGGTTTCAATCTATGTTGATTTCTAACTATAGCTTTTTTAGGCCACTACATGCCACAAATATACATGCTTATATATGTTTGTGTATCTTTTTTTCATTGATTCAAATGCAAAAAAATTATATAGTTATAAACTAGGTCTAATTCTACATGTATTCAAAAAAAAATAGTTTTTTATTTTCTTGAAGTAGTTAGGGGAGCTGCACAACTGGCTATCCATTTTTTTGTCAATTTTCAAGATCTATTTAATTGTAAAATTAACTAAAAAATATTCATTGAAAAAATATAAAAATATATAGGTTACAAACTAGATAATATTATCTAAAATTTCACCAAATGGTTTTAAATAATATTAAATGATACTAAAAAATGACGGTCCACAAAGATAACTATCTACTCTATTTTCCTAAAAAAAACATGGGTTACTATTCAAATTTTAAATGTTTGACCTAATTATACTTAACCATTGTTTTTTTTAAATAGTGTTTTGGAAACTAAACTCAAAATTCTACAATTCATGTTCTTACACCATCTTCAAATTTTGAGTGTAGCCATCTCAAATTATCTATAAAAGGTTAAATTTCTCAATTTTTAGAGAAAACATGTCTATGGGTAGGCTTCTTTTTGTCTCCCAACTTTGTGCACTTACCCCCCTAAGCTAAGGTACCTTGAAGGATAATAAATGTGACTATCATGCAAGCTTCAACAAGAGCCACAAAATGAATGTTGTAAAAATAGAAAAGACTGACAACATATATAGGAGAAACCCTAGCAAATAAAATGATAACTTTTGATCCCATACTACAACATTTTAATTAAATTTTGATTCTCAAAATGTAAAATATAATTTAACTATCGTCTGTGTATTTTATAATAAAAACAAAACAAGATATAGTTTCTTCCCATCTATAAAGTTTTAAAATAAAATAGGTTATAGTACCTTTTCATTCATAACACTCAACATATGTAAATGTTTGATTGGAGTTATGAATCAAAATAAAATATACATTGCTTTAAAATATAAGTTTAAATAATAGAATATAATTTTTTAATATCATTATTTTACATAAGCTCCATATAAAAAAATATAGTAAGAAACACTTTAGAATTATATTAAAAGGAAAAAATTTAAAATTAAATTAAATGATTTTGATTTTATTTTTATTTTTTACAATTAAAAATATATATTATATATAATATAAGATAGTAACTTTTGTAAAGATTTATTTTTTTGATAAGGTAAATAAGCAGGTTTTACAAGGATCCTACAACCTAAGTTTAAACAAAATTAAAGTAAAACAAAGAAACCTCCAAGGGCTGAGAAACACAATATGTTAAAGTAAAAATAGCGAGTTAAAAACTAGTGTAGAAGACAAAATAGATAAAACAAAATAAATAAATTACTTAGGGAGGGTAGTTTCCTCTGTGAGTGCCTTACTAGCATCCTTATCCTTTGCCTTATCCATCGACCTATTCCTAATTATATTTTCTCGAGTCTTATTACTCAGTCCTTCAATAATGTCCCTCAACATAATAATTATCGGCTTCTTCTGAGGTTACTCATTAATTGATGACTTCTCGAGGGGGTTCACGTTAAGGGGTTTGAAGGAGGGTTTAGAGTGTGCACCTCTATCATCCTAACATTCTATTTTTGGGTAGGAACCTCAGCCTCATTATGTTATGAAAAGGGTTGTAGCATTTTAGTGGCTTCCCTATTTATGGAGTTCTACTTCTTTATTAGATTAGCTAGACCAAGTCCTGCTTCATGAAGTTTATTATTGAAACACTCCAACTGTATTTTATTCTTCCTGATTACATTAGACAAAGGAGACTTTCCATTTTTAGAATATTCTACAACATTCCCTTCCTCAAAAATAATGGGTTTTGGTTTGTTTACTATAAGTTAAAGAGAGAGTTCCCATGTGGTGATCTTGGAAATGGGGCTTGTGGGGGATGGGCTAGGTAGAGGTCGGTGAGAGTCTATGGTTGGGTATTCCTCGAGGGAGTCCTCCTCTGCAGAAGACCCTCCCATCAATACATATTTCCCATGTAAGGTCTCTCCATGCTTGACAAGAAATAAAATATGGCCTTGATGTATGATAACATTTGCTTCATTGATTTCAAAAGTGAGGGTTGTGCTTTCAAGAGACGTTGGTAATTAGCAAGGTAAATTGATTTTAAAATCTTAAAAATGGTTAAGCAAAAAGTAGTGTGAGAAGATAAGAGTAAATTTACCTTCCAAAGTAAGGTATTTCATGATTTGCACGCACACCTCCGGCCAATACTTCAATAGGTCCGTTCATGGAAAGCCCTTCTTATTAGTTTGTAAAGTCTCATTTATCCTAAAGAATCTCTGCATCAGCTCCATTTTATTTGATTGGTATTTAAAATCATTAGACCCCTCGTATGATATATTTTAAAACATTTGTAAATAATATTTTATATGATAGATTTTAAATATTAAAAAAAACATAAAATAATTATGTGTGTGTGTGTATTCAAATTGAGTATAATATATAAGTTTTAAGTTATATGGAAAAATTCTAAACACTTCTCCAAATAAATCATAGTTTCTTATTTTTATAAGATGAATTAAAAAAATGTCAAGCAATTTAATAAATATTTGTAATTGGTATTTATATTATAACCTATAATTAATAGAAGTCCATCAATCTGAAGTAGCATAGGATCAACCTGTAATTCCTCAAAAATACCTTGATGAGAATACCATCATTCACTTCAATGTATCTAGACATTTTGTGATAGGAGGGTTGCAAGAGATGCAGGCCTTACTGGAAAGAAGATCATTATCAACACAAATGGAAGGTGGGAAGCTCACAAAGGATAATTATATTATAAGATAATATATTATATATATGAAAATGTAATAAGAGCAACATGGAAGATAGTAAAATCCCTTCAGATAATACATGCCCCTCCAAATGCATCAAGCAAAGCAAGGGTAAAGATATAGTGGTCAATATAGTGAAGGAAATGATTGCAAGCATTCTCCACAAGTACTCTTTGGACAAGGTGTACAACTCCTTTTTGAGATTGGTAAATTATTTAAAGCTTAGGCATTTGTTGAATTTTAGTAACTTGTTGGATAAGAAAATAAGGATCATTGCTAAGGTTTGAATTTTTGGCAGCAAGCTCTAATGGATAAAGTGAAAGATGAGAATCTTTGGCATTGGATGGCTACCAATCTTAGTCACATGCAATTATCAATGAGGCTAGGTAAGGGAGATTCAATTAATTTTGTTGAGTCCATCATTTAAGATATGGAATATTTGGGTCAATCTAACCCCAGGTTGGATACTCTCAAAGTTGCATAGCTCATAGGCATTTAAACAGACCTGTTCAGTGTCAATAATTCATTGGCAATCCATGAGGATGTCGAGCAAATTAATGTTATGATGGATATTAGGCTTGATAAATTATGGGTCATTCTGAAGGCTTTGGCTCTTGACAACATCACTTAGGGTTGAAAGTTGAGTGTAATTTGTGAGAGGCTGGGTATCCTGGGTGACAAAAATAACTCTTAGCTTATTGATTCTCTGGCCACCCCAATAATCAAGGAGGAAGCTTGTAATGAAGGCCCAACTATGGTGGTCTCCAATTATAAGAATGCATAGTTTCTACTCTAATATGTTTTTTTTCTTTTCTTATTCTCTTGTCATAAGCAATACTAGCTATAATTGTTTATTAATGTATCTCTTTGATATATATATATATATATATATATATATATATATATATATATATATATATAGACACACACACACACACACACACACACACACACGAAAATATATTATTATTAATCATGTAAGGGTACAACATTATTTTCTTTCCTTCAAATTAAAGATATTTTAATGCCATGGGATATTTTTATAGCCTTTGCATGTGAGCTTTGAATACTATTTTTTTACTTATTTTAATATAAACTATTTTATTTGCCTTTAATTTAATGCAATGGGATCTTTTTATAGCCTTTAGATGTGAGTTTTGGAATACTCTTTCTATTAATTATTTTAATATAAATTATTATTTTTACCTTTAGAGATGGATGAACTCTACTAGCTTTTGTGTCACTTTTAGAATAGAGCTCTATGTCCATTGGTTATATTTGTGGGCTCATTGATTCATTGTTTGAGATGGATTTTGGATTATTGTTATCTCTCAAAGCTTATTGATATGTCATTTGATGGTTCTAGGGTGAAAGTGCCAAACGAGTGTGACATCAATGGAGGGAAAGGTATTTATGATATAAAGAAATCAGGGAGATAACACTCAATGCTATATTGGGAAACAAGGTCATGTGGCTTGAAACGAGCATTAAATTGGTGATTGTGTGCATATGTTTTGGATGTTCATTTTTTTAAGTTAGTTTTGATCAATCATATCAAGAATTCATCTAAATTGATATGTGGTACATTCTCTATAACTTAAGAGGATAAATTGGATATCTAACACCTATTATCATTGAGATGACACATGTTTCAATCATGTATTGGGTAACTGAAACACTTTGGTAGAAGTTCTAGATTGCATTGGCGCATGTGACATGTCATTAAACTTTGTACATGTATTTACTTGGTCTTTTTTGAGTCCATCACCTAAAATACCTTGTCATTTACCAACACCATCACTACATAATGCACCTTGAAATATTTCACCACTTTTATCTTTTGTATGATCTTTCCCTTTCCCATTGTTTCACTATTACTCAATCTCACTATGGAACAGAACATTTCCTCCATGCACAACTCATTACCATGCCATATAAAGGAATAAACCACCTCATTTTCCACTATCACATCCACCACAAATATCAGATCATTTTTTTTTAATGCTTAATATATAAAAGGTGAGATGAAGTTAATAGTCATGAGTTTCGAGTGAGGTATGACTACCGATTTATGTTCTTTCACTTTATCAAACCTTGCTTTACCAAAACATTAAATCACATCCCTTCTAATATAACTTGCACCTTCAAGGTAATTGATAGTATCATAATATTGGTTCACTTCATACTCATCTTCATTTTTCCAAGTATTTTCCAAAACTTAAGCCATTAGGTAATATCCCACAAGTTTTAATCCATACTCATCTTCATTTTTTCCAAAGCATTTTCCAAGACTTAAGTTGTTAGGTAAATATCCCATAAGTTTCATGGAAGAAATTAGTTTGGGAATTAAACATGTCATGATAGGAAATTATTTCAATTTGGTTAGCCTATATTGAATTATGTGAGGTGTTTATAACTAAAAATGATCTACTTCAAGGGTTTCTAAGATCAGTTGAAGATCTTTGTGATCTTTTTAGTAACAATACTAGAATTATAGAAAATGAAAAATGTGAATTGTATCATCTAACTTTACAAAATTATTTTATAGTTAAGAAAATGTTGGCTAATTTTGGCCTACATACCAGGATTTTGCCTGGATGGATCAGCTGAGCAGTTTCCTAATTGAGTGAATGATAAAATGACTTGCACAAGTCTAGAAGAACTAGACTATCACAAACACATCACATAGGGACAAACAAACAATCTAGTTAAACATTTGATAAATACACATAGGAAATTAGTTAAGGCCAAAAGACCACATGGACATGATGTTTTTCATGTTGAGAAGGTCCCCTACAAATTTCATATCTTGATAAGTTCTCTATCTCAAGATATAAGCTTCCAAAGTTAAACTTGCAGAGTAGGACGTGCATGGTGACATCAAATTTGGGCCTCATAAAATATCCATTTGAATTCAAATGTTATTTAGGATATGCATGAGGTTGAAAAGTGTTAAGATCATGAGTACCTAAATGGATATCTAATGATGTGCGGTGATTGATGAAGATAATGGATCCAAGTTGATCGATGGTATACGATCCACCATGAAAAGGTAGATCAATAGAGAGTGAAAATTCAACAAGTCAGTGAATCTTAAAGACAAATGCATAGTTACCGCGTGTCATGACCATGGTAACTACCAATTAAATTAATGGACCATGTGCAATCCGTGCAAAAGTAGATCGATGGTGCACATAAAGTCAAGAGTTAATGTTCCTAAGGATGAATGTGAGAATGCCATGTGGTGTAAGCATATGAACCAATAGGACTGATTGTGGGGCCCACATAACCAATGAGGATTTTAAAATTAGCTCAATTTGGGAGCCCATATCAAGATCAATGCTTAATATTAAAATTCAAAACCAAGAGACTTCAAATAAAGGTCGAATACAGCTCAGGTAGAACCAAGAGAAAATGTTTCAAAGACATGTACTAATATTAGAGATCAATTGAACACCATTAAGTGGACATAGACATATATTCAAGATTGTTAATAATAAGTCCCTATTGTCATTAAATCTTAGATGTAGGATAGGTTTGTTTAAACCCAATATAGTCTAGAACAAAGTTATGTAATCTATGGATCTTCATCGATATAATGACTATATGAAAACCAATAAATGAGATTGGTTTTCAATCTATAATGTGTGTGTGTGTGTGTGTGTGTGTGTGTGTGTGTGTGTGTGTGTGTGTGTGTGTGTGTACACACACATATATATACATATATATATACATATATACATACATATATATATATACATATATACATATATATATACATACACACACACACACACACACACACATATATAATATGGAGTAGGTAAAGATTTAAATAAGATATGAAAGAATGTCTTATCTTCTAAAATCAAATATAGTCATGGCTTTGTCAGGCCCAAGGATATGAGGATTTTATCCTTATAATGAAAGCAAGTGGGAGATGGCATATAAGATCAAAGAAAAGGGATTTAGGTATTGGAGAGTACATTGAAACATTTAATTCTACTCAGAGCCTTTAAAAATTTTAATTTCTTGATAAGATCATGGCTTATCATCTTCAAAATAGATTATTATCTTCTAGTGCATTTCTCAGCCAATGAGAAGAGCTTGAAGAGTATTGGAGAAAATGAAGGTTAGTTGTTTGATGAAGGTTTAATCTTGATTGGATCAAAAATAGTTCAAATTCCAATAAATGTGATGGTAGTTCATTGAATTTTTTTGTATGCATGCTCTTTCTTTTCCTTTCTCTATATTACCCATTCTTTTCCATTTTTAAGCTCTCTCAGATTTTGGATGCCTACAAGGACTCTTTGATTTTGAAGAGAAGGGAACTCTCTAAGATATATTGACAAGATATGCTCATCTTGATAAGGCAAAAACCTATCAATAATTTGTAACAAGTACCTATTAATTTAATAAAAGACTTTCTTTACCTATCTCTCGTCTTGGATCAGTGTTTAGTGAGTTGTGCATGATGGCCTTTTGAAGGAGATTCTTCCATATCCATTATCCTCCTTCCTTGCCTCTTCTAAGGTTTTTTCAATATGTTTTCAGGTCTAGATTCATGTTCTTTATATCATTAAGTTAGGCTTGGTGTGGGTCTTATAATCCCTCTTTGTTTCCATTCATTGCTTCCTAAACCTAGTCTATGAAATACTTATGCAATCGGTTGGTTTGTGAGGTTGTGTGAGATAGTATTGTCTTATGTTGATCTAGTGTGGGTTCAAGCTTATGGGATTATTCCATTTTTATTTGGTGCATCACCTGGTTAACTTTATTAGGATCCATTTCCCTCTTTCTAACCCTTTTCTCAGTGCAAACATTAGTATAGGTGATTTATCAAGAGGAAGCCAGACTTCTTTAGAGGTTCAACCCCACCATAAGATACCCACAGCATGGGGTTATTCCCATATTGTGACTAGTAGTGGGGGAGCCTAAATGACTCCTCCATAAGGGTGAAATCTCATGTCATAACAATTTTTGGCATGCCTAGTGAGACTTACTACATTGTTTATTGGTGAAGAGTTTTGGTGTTCTCTTCATTCAGTCAACCTTTAGAGGCATGTATGAAAACATCAATGGTGAATTTGAGTACTCATCATCTAGTTTAAGTATCCTAAGTTCCTAATTGTCATAATTTGGTATGTAAAATCAACCATCTTTTGATCAGTATGCTTATTCTCTACCTCAGTATCACACTTATCAAGCAAATAATGTTTGTGTGTTCCCCCCAAGTGGCCCTCAAATAGCCTATCATCCCTATCCTGACCTTTTTCCTCCTCCCACCCCTACACATGACCAATTTTATCCTCTTTTTCATTCAAATCAATCTTTTAATTCCCCTTGTCAAGACTAGGCATACCCTATTAAATCCTTACTATGAATCAAACAAACATTATCAATTTATATTGGGTTGATAAGGGAGATTGGTAGGGTCTATAAGTTTATTTTTTCATTCCTATCCATGTTATACAAGAGGAAAGGAGTTTTATTCATTTTTTCAAGAATAGATGGTCAATTTATGAGGGTGAATAATGGTCATCTTGTGAGAATGAAGACATAGTAATTATGATAAGCATAGTCCAGGATGCAGACAGTGTGTTGATATATTATGAAGATCAAAAGACTCATTTGGATCATTCTTATGTGTCATCTCCTTTCCAAGAGCCTCATGCTCAGACACCCATTCCCATTCAGGAACATGATTTCATTCCATCATGGATATTCTCCAACACATTAGACCCTAGCTATGTTATGCCCTCACTTATGAGACCATCCTCTCCTATAATGGTTCAAAAAGAAGAAAAGGTTTATGTTCGCTACTCATTTCCATCATAGAAATCATTTTAGAAAGGCATAAATAAGGAGGAGGTTTTAGTTGAGGAAGTTCCTCAAGAGCCACCAAAGATACCCTACAAAGTACCTGTCTAAAAGGACACTCTCTTAAGTTGCAAGAAAGGTGAACTTCTTCACCCTCCCACCATCTCCCTCTTGGAGAAAGAGCTTATTTTACAAAGGATAGAGAAGGAGCTTGTAGCCATAATTGAGCCATAAGAGGACAATAAAAGTGTCTTTGAAGAGGGAGATCATGATAGGCAACCCACTTCATAAGGAAGAGCATGTTTCAGCTTTCAAGTTGTAGAATCTTGATGAGAAGCAAGAGGACAACCTTCATTAACCTATTATGGAGGTCAATTTTATCTCAAGCAAATTATAATATCAATAGCAGTATTTGTGCTAAGATTTATTAATTAAAATGGAGAAAATTAATGTTGTAAACTTACCTAAAGAAGATAATCCTCAAGCAGAACATGGGGTAGACCTTGAATGGACTATTGAAGGTCCATTCTACATAGATGAAGAAACAGATCAAAACCAGATGCCTAAGGTTGCTCCACTTCAAGATGAGGTGTCAGTTAAGGATAGCCCTGATATGTTAGAGCTAGAGGAAAGCAAATTAGATCTTGAACTAGATAGGTGTGATGTTTTGGGCCTTGGATGGTCAAATCAACCCTCATTTTTAGTTGAAGAAAAAGATGAAATATTAAGTGAGGTTGATGAAGGAGACATCTCAAGTTATTAAGTGATACCTTTTGATGAACATACCAGTAAATAATCTGAAGAGTTGTGACAGTGGTTCAATGCCATAACCAAAGAGTTTGAGGAGGCTAAGAGACATGTCCTTCTTTTAAAAAAATATGAGCATGCTTATCTAAGCATGATCAGTCCTAATTTGCATAAGGAAAAGGTGGAAGAACATGGTCTTTTACAACCACCAAGTGTAGCTGCTCCCAAGGGCCTAAATGAAGTCTTCATGCAAGGCTTTCTTTAGAGTGATGACCAACATCAAGCAAGTGCTCCTGCAGTCCAACATGAATAAAAATTGGAAGACTTAGATCAGTATGTTTACATTGGAGACATGTTTGTTTCATTTCATCTATTGGAGGGCATATCAAAAGGATTGGCCATCAAGCTGCTTGGTTCACCAATTCTAGTACCTCCAAAGCAAGGTATTTTTCATCTTGGTCTATTACAACTGAATGATACAAAAATTTTCCCATTTGACCTAGGAGGGAGGTGATTTTAAATTATTGTATAATATTATATATATTAGAGAAGATTTCATGTTTTTCTCTAAGTGCCTGTGTGCACATTTATTTATAGTTTTGTTTTTTTTATTTCCTCCAACTGCCTATGTGCACTTGCCTTTATTGTTCTTATTATTTCAAGAGTTATCTAGAGGTTGATAGCCAATTTTAGCCTCAGATCAATATGTTGAATGAGAGAGGAGACTCCATACCCAATGGACTAGCCAAGACAAATGGTTTGGGTTCTCAAGCATAACAAGCATGCTTCCCAGTTGAGTCACCAAAGATGTTGGCCAATTTTGGCCCACATACCAAGATTTTTCTTGGATAGATCAGTTGAGCAGTTTCCTAATTAAGTGAATGATAAAATGACTTATACAAGTCTAAAATAAGCAGATCATCACAAGCACATCATGTTAGCACAAATAGGTCAGTTTGGTTGCACATTTGATAAATACACTTAGAAAATCATTCAAGGCCAAAAGACCACATGGACACGATGTTTTTCATGTCGAGAAGGTCCCTTGAAAATTTTGTATCTTGATAAGTTCTCTATCTCAAGATGTAAGATTCCAAAGTTAAACTTATAGAGTGAGACATACGTGCAAATCTCAAAATTAGGCTCATAAAACAGCTATTTGAATACAAATATTTCTAAGGATAAGTGTTTGTCTAACAAGTGTTAAGATCTCAAGTACTTGAATGGAGATCTAACAGCACATGGTGACTGACAAAGATAGTGGGTCCAACCTGATTGATGGTTGTGATCCATCATGCAAAGGTAGATCAATGACAAGCAAAAAGTCGACAAGTTAGTGAATCTTGAAGACAAATGTTTAGTTGCCAAGTGTCATGACTGTAGTAACTGCTAGGTAAATCAATAGAGCATGTGCAAGCCATGATAAATTAGATTGACGGTTCACATTAAGTCAAGAGTCAATGCTCTTGAAGACTAATGTGAGAATGCTACATGGTGCAAGCATAGGAACCAACTAGGATGAACATTGGAGCCCAAAAAATGAATTAGGAGTTGACTATTGGCTCAATGTGGGAGCCCAAATCAAGATTGATGATCAATATTAAAAGTCGAAGCCATGAGACTTTCAATGGAGGTCGAATATAGTTCAAGTCAAACCAAGAATAAATGTTTTAAAGGCATGTACCATCATTAAAGCTCGATCAAACATCATTAAGTAAATGTAGCCATACAATCAAGATTGCTAATAATGAGGCCCTATTACCATTAAATCTCATATGTAGGATAGGTTTATTTAAACCTAATATAGTTTAGAATAAAATTATCTAATCTACAGATCTTCATCGATATAATGACTATATGAAAACGAATAAATGAGATTTGTTTTCAATCTATAGTAAAGTTATATTCAAGATGGAGTAGGTGTAGATATAAACAAGATATGGAAGAATATCTTATCTTCTAAATTGGTCATTTCCTCGACATGCAGGTACCTACATCCGCTTAAAACAGATATAGCCATGGCTTTATCGGGCCCAAGGATATGAGGATTTTGTATTTATAATGAAATTAAATGGGAGATGGCATAGAGGATCAAAACAAAGGGATTTGTGGATTAGAGAGTATAATGGAGCATTTAATTCTTCTTAGAGCCTTTAAAAATTTTCTTTTCTTGATAAGATCATGACTCATCATCTTCAAAATAGATTATTGTCTTCTAGTGTATTTATTAGCCAATGAGAAGAGCTTGAAGACTATTAGAGCAAATTAAGGTTAGCCTGTTGATGAAGGATTAGTCTTTATTAGATCAAAGATGGTTCAGAATTCAAAAAATGTGGTGGCAGTTCATTGATTATTTTATGTATGCATGCTCTTGCTCTCTTTCTTTGCCTTTCTCTATATTACCCATTCTTTTGCCATTTGTAAGCTCTCTCAAATTTTGGATTCCCACAAGGACTCTTTGATTTTGAAGAGTAGGGGACTCTTTGAGATATCTTGGCAAGATATGCTCATCTTGATAAGGCTAAACCCTATCAAAAATTTGTAAGAACTACCTCTTGATTCAATAAAAGACTTTCTTTACCTATCTCTTGCCTTGGATCGATGTTCAGTGAGTTGTGTATGATGGCCTTTTGAAGGATATTCTTCCATAGCCATTGTCCTCCTTCCTTACCTCTTCTACATTGTTTTCAATCTATTTGCAAGTCTGGATTAATGTTCTTACTGTCATTAATGTAGGCTCGGTATGGGTCTTAGAATCCCTCCTTATTTCCATTCATTACTTCATGGACGTAGTCTATGAAATACTTATGCAATCAATTGGTCTATGAGGTTGTGTGAGATAGCTTTATCTTATGATGATCTAGTGTGGGTTCAAGCTTATGGGAGTCTTCCATTTTTATTTGGTGCATCTAATACAATTGTCAAAATATTATTTAATGATAATTCTTCATGTTGTTTTTCAACAATGTCATCTTCAAAAGTAATATTGTTCACATTATACAATCCTTATTGTTTTGTAAATAATGGAACATCTCCCATTTCAAATTTTAGAATAAAGCTTCACTTTTTAAGTAAAAAATGCAGGGTTAGTAAAATTCAATCAAGTTTTAAAGTTGAATGTTTTTTTAAATAAATATATAAAATCTTAAATTAGAACAAACAAAATGTTGATATAAATATTTAGAAAAATAAAATTTTAAACAAGTAAATATATATTGATGGATTCTTGTAGTAAGGATTACATGCTATTGGATAAATTAACAAGGCAATACACGAAATGGTATTTTATATTATATAATATCATATATTGTGGGGTACTACAAAAAAGAGGAAAGGAATATAAAAATGTTAAAATGAAAATAATATTCAAAAGCAAAATAGTTATATATAATTAAATTGAAGGTTTCTATTAAGGTCCTGCCACTTGAAGTAAATATTAAGTTGTTACATTTTGTTGAAGAAAAGAAAAAAGAAAAATAAACAAGAGGCAAAGAGGTAGAAGATGGAAGAAATGGAAGAGATGTTTTAGATGAGGAAGGTGGTCATGCTCTTCAATAGCTGAAAGTGTAAATTATAGAAGACAAAGAAAAATAAATAAAGGAGGGAGACAGAATAAGAAAATAAAAAGGGAAAAGATACAAGTTTAGAAAAAAAAGTTATAAGGCAGAAGAAGGGATGAGCAAAAATATATATATCTCATACATATACAATTAGATAAAAATGATTTCCCTTATTCCTTTATTTTCTCAACCTCTGTCTATTCAAAATAAATAAATATTATAATTAAATAATATCCAAAATTATTTAAATATACTATTTTATTTGTTTAAATTTTTACTTTTTAAAAATATCATTTACAACAAAACATTAATTGTAATAAAACTTACAAAAAATACTATATTAAAGAGGTTGATACCCACTTAAAGACTTGCATTCCAAAACTATGTTTTATGTTATGCTAAATATGAATACTATTGATAAAAGCAAAGTTGCTTTAAAATATCCAAAGTATTTAAGATATCAACTATAAATAGAAATTGGAATTGTGAAATAATCTTTTTTGTTTTTATGAAGCTCATCTCAAAGTATATATGTTTATTTTGTTTTTAGAAGATAACTAGTGCCTCCATTTCAAGAGGATGTATTTTATTAATTGAGATTTTAAAATATATGTAAATTTATTGCATGTATGTTGAAATTTGTAATATATATTGATATATTAAAAACAAATGTTGCATTTTAGTTAGAATTTGGAAGGACACTCCATGTACTATGATATTAATTAAAGACTTTCATGTTCCAGTTTTACCTTGCACAATTGATTTTCAACGAGGATACCAAAATTTCACTACATAGATGATTGAAAATAAGGATAAGAACTATATGTTTAGTTGACAAGGAATTTGGGGATGGGAATATGAAAGGTGTAACATATGGTACATAATGGGTAACCCATTTGGATTATAAGAATTATGTAGTTATATTATGTAAATCTCGAGACAAATTGGTTTTGTTTCAATTGTGGTTGAAGTCAAGGTATGATGACTAAGCATATCAAGATCAATTAAATGTATAATGATAGAAGAGAAATTTTAAAACAAGTATTGCCATTCATCTATTTTACGAATAGTTGGAACCTTGTTTTCACCAATAATTATATGATTATGTGTGTTATATAATATTACTAATTTAAGAGCAATAAATCAACTGGTTTAATGGATTGACTTTTCCCTTGCATGTGCCCGAACTCAAATCTCATATATATCTAAAAAATTATATAATATTCCAAACATATAATACCTAAGATGTAAAGATTAAACATTTTAAATTAAATATTTGTATGATTGTATTTATGTTTTTTTTTTTGTAAAATATAATTTAATTTTAAGTTAATTTAATTGATGTGGATAACAATAAAATGTATTTGCATACCATCTAAGAAAGAACAAATATTATTTTTCCCCCATATACATATTACAATATACATCAAATATTAAATAGATATATTAACCTAAATATATATCTGTTATACAATGATTATAAATTTTTATCTATTAATATAAAATAAGTAAAAAGTTATAATAGATATATATTTAAATTAATAAATCTATTTAATATTTGATGTATATTGAAACATGTATGTTCTAATTTTATATATATATAACTGAAACATACATGTTACAATATACATCAAATATTAAATAGATATATTAACCTAAATATATACCTATTATACAATGATTATAAATTTTTACTTATTTTATACTAAACCCTCATTAAACAATTTTTTTTTAGAGATACGATTGATCATCAAATTTAACTCTCAACTCTAATTCATTAATAAATTAAATAATATGTTAGAATAATATTTTACACAAATATATATATATATATATATATATATATATATATATAATATTTAATAAAATATAATTATATAATATATATTAGAATTTTCTAATAATATTTAATAAAATATAATTATATAATATATATTAGAAAATTATAATATATATTATATAATTATATTATAATACTATATATATATATATATATATAATTGTATGTAAAATATAATATATATTATAATTATAGGCACTCACCAAATATTTTAATGTAGTAAATATATAATTAAATTATTTTATTTTGAAGTAAATAAAATTATAACTCACTCATCATCATGTTATTAAATAATTACGATTCAAATAAATAATTTTAAGTCTAAATAGATAAATTAATTAAAAATAAGTATAAATTTTTTATAATATCAATTTTAAAAGAGTTAAATATTAACACATTCCTACCATTACCTTTAAAAAAAACACCTATTAAAAATTTGACATTTATATACTCTTCTATTATTTAAATATATAATTTATAACATACAATTTTATTTTATTTTTTTATGTTTTATAATAAAAACAAAATAGTGCCAGCCCGTCCATAAAGCTTTTAAATAAAATAGGCTATAACACCTTTCGATTTATAAAGTTGAATATATGTAAATGATTGATTGAAATTAAAGATCAAAATAAAATATGCACGACTTTAAAATTTTATTTTATTTATTAAAATATAATTTTTAAATATTACTATTTTTACATTAAAAAACTCTATATATTTTTTTAATAGTAAGAAAAACACTTTGAAATTATATTAAAAGTAAAAAAAATCAACTTAAATTAAGCTAAATGATTTTGACTTCATTTTAATTTATTTTTATTATTAATAATACATTTTATCTATCCCTTGTTAATGGGTTGATTGTATTTTTTGCGATTTTTGGAAGGGAAGATAATTTTGATTGGTCTCCTCTTCCTCTTGGTTTGTTCAAATTTAATTTTGATGGAGTTGCTAAGGGAAACCCAGGGGCCTCCGGGCAAGGTGTTTAATCAGAGATTATGTGGTTATTATATTAGAGCGGTTTTGTAGAAAATAATAGATGGAACGAAAATGTAGTTGAAGTGCAGGGCCTTGCTCTTGGTTTGGAATTGATGGCTCAATGCAATATTGAGAAGGTCATCACTGAAGGTGACTCGATGGTTATGATCCATGTTATGCATAATCAAAGGGCATGTTCTTGGAACATCAAGAACATTTTGGGATATGTTGGACTCCTTCATTATCTGGGAAGTTAAACATTGCTTCCATGAAACCAATTCAACTGCAAAATTTCTTGAAAATAGAGATATTTTTCAGGGGCCCAATTTGATCGTAGATAACACCTTTAATGCAGGACCTAAGGCAAGGTTGGTAAAAGGGGTGGATTTGGGATGAAGGGTGCCCCTTGATTGGACCATCATGGATTTGTATGGGTTTATTTATGCTAAGTGAGGTGTTGTTTTTCCTCATTAATTGGGCATGCTCTTTCCTTTGGGTGGAATGATTCCAACTCATGTCGTTTTTCCTTCACCCAAAGTTAGATAATTTTGTTTTTATTATGGCACGAGTTTATCCATTGGCTACCTCAACTTGATATGAATTTGAGAGAAACCATTGGGAAGTGACAATAGTTCTATTTTTATCAATATCTTTCATGTGTGTTTGTTCGGTTTAGTGGTTGCAAAGATCCCTTCTATGGATAGGATGGATGAGTTTGCTCTACTTGAGCTTGTTTTATTATTATCTGTGTAGAATATAAAAATGGCTTTTCATGGCCCTCACTGAAGGTGTTTGAATAAAATCTTTTGAATTCAGTTTAGTCAAATTATGATGGTTTTATGGGAAGTTGTGGGTCTAGTGTATGTGGAGATGCCCAATCAAAATGAAGTTAACTCAAAGCTTGTGTCTTTGTTTACCAACAATCTTTTGATAGTTTTGAAGGATGAAGCCCTCACTAGGAATGTCATGGAAAGGATGGTTTGCCACAACTTCAAAGTGG
The DNA here is from genome assembly GCA_037957365.1 of Torreya grandis. Taxonomy (NCBI): domain Eukaryota; kingdom Viridiplantae; phylum Streptophyta; class Pinopsida; order Cupressales; family Taxaceae; genus Torreya; species Torreya grandis. Next base: position 337,659 of record JARHVA010000905.1, on the reverse strand, counting down.
CCCTGGCTGAAACTATTAATGAATTCGACCTAGGACATCCAAGCAATTTGCCTTTCTCTAGTGTGGAGTAACATGGGCTTATCCCACTTCGAACCTTTCATGAACTCGAAGAATGGTCTTCTAAGTTGATAGATTACAAGGAAAGTTTACAGGGTTTCTTAAGGAATCACTCTTCACATCAAGGAAGATTGTTCCCTCTTATCAATTTGGTTGCTTTAAAGGATCTTATGGCTTCTCTCAATGTGGTTTTAGAGTATCAAAGGTCAAAAGGGTTGCAGCTATAACAAGAATGTTGGTTATAATATGTGGGGATAAACCTCTTCATGTATCTTCTCAAGTGAAGGATAAGTGTGTTGGTTATATCTGTGGAGGCCCTGCTTCATGGCTTTAATCATCTTCAAAGTACTCTCAGGGTAGGTTGTAAATGGCTGAGTATGCTCTAGGGATAGGGTTGGTTCATAAGAGGCCACCAAAATAAGGGAAAAGAAGACCTTTGGTGCTGAGTAGGTGGTGGTTGATGACCGTGGCATGTTTATTAAATGTGTAACAGTTCTAGACTAGTGTAGGAGGGGTGGTATGGTGATAAATGAAGGTGTGATTCCTGGTGGCATTTTGGTTGAGGTGTTGAGTGGTGTAGGAGATGTCAGTGGTGGTGGTGGTGGTTTAGCTTTAGAGTCTTTGACACATTGAAGTTACCTTTCAACATACCTATTTTATGTTATGTATGTGGTGAATGTATATGTTTTTTGTCCTCCTTGGTTATGGAGGTTTTGTTCTCTTGGGATATGTCTCCTGGTTTTGTTGGCAATAACCATTTTTGTGTGGCTATGTGGTCTCTTCGATTATGTATTGTGTACTTTATGATACAATAATCAGTTTTTGTAAAAAAAATATCTTTTAGTGAAAAGGGTAAGGGTCCCCCAACCTTTTAATTATATATATATATATATATATATATATATATATATATATATATATATATATATATATATATATATATATATTTGTAAAGAACATTTTATATTATAGATTTTAATTATGGAAAAAAATACATTAATTTTTTTATAAATTAATAAATAATGATAAATTATAATTTATTTATTTGATGAGGTAAAAATCAAGTTTTACAGGGACTTGGAACCACTAGAGTGCAGTACAAAAGTATAATCAGGCCATAAACAAGGTCGAAGAGCAAAAAAATGAAAAGCTACAGAACTAGGATGAGATCAAAAAATAGGAAACCAAAAAAGATTTAGGAGGAAAGTCCCTTCTGTGGGTCTTCAGCATCTTCAGAGTCCTTCACTAGAATGATCTATTTTTCCTTAAAAAAAAATTCTCGAGTGCGGTTCCCAAGGCCTTCAACAGTATCACCAGAGAATATTATGTGGGGATGATTTTTTCTTTTAACCTACATGGGGGACTACTTAAGGAGGGGAGCCTTTGGGGATCTATGAGGGGGGATCTTAAAACCTTAGGTGATTAAAAGGTAGGGGACTGAGTGAGCTGGGCAGATTGAACAAAATCCTGAACTATGGCTTCGACCTATCTATGAAAAGAGTTCCAGACTTGAATGAGTTTGGCAAGTCCCATCCCTGCTTGTTGGACTTTAGAATGAAAGTTTTCTAGTTGTAAATTATTCCTTTCCATCGCATCAATCATAATGGATTTCCGTTTTTGGGTTGTCTTTGTTGGGGTTCCCACTTTGAGTGAGATAGGTTTCAATTTAGGGATAAATAGTTTGAGGGGGAGGTCATTGGGGGGGACTTTAACAAGTTATCTTGGGGTGTAATCAGAGGGCCAGTGGGAACCGTCAGTGGGATCCTCCACTGGGGAGTCCACTTGGGAGTCCTCCCCAGAGGAGGAACCCCTAGGGGGAACCTTTTAGTTGTAAAGGGCTTGGTCATGCTTGACCAGAAGGAGAATCAAACCTTGGTGGAGGATGGGATTAGTATCATTCACTTGATGCAGTATGATAGTGCTCTTGAGGGAATTTAGCAAAAAGTAGGGTAGATTAATTGTGTAACCAATAAAATGATAAAGCAACAAAAAGTGATGGGAAATTATAAGAGTATATTTACCTTCAAACATCATGTCATGAATGTTTTGAAGACAAATGCCAGGCCAATAGCATAGGAGATCAGCTCGTGGAAAGCTTTTTTTGTCCTTTTGCATAAAGTCATTTGTCTTGAAAAATGTTTCAATGACTTGTTTTTTTTATTGCTCTTTGAATGCCTCGGTGCCTGTACATGACATACCAGTTACTTCACCAATGAACTCCTTCGAAATGTTGATTGTGATGTTACAGATGGTCACTTTTTGCTTGTTCTAAGCCACAATGAAATCATGGGCAATCTCAGCATTGTGCTCCATGACTCACTCTATAAACTCAGTGGGTCCCCCTATTTCAAATTCTTCCATACTTTTTTATGTTCATAGACATCTTTACAGGAAATGGGTTCCAATCTATACCTATTGCCACCCATGGTCACTGTGTGTGTAGAGACAAAATGGGTAGAATGAAGTTTCTAGATGGGGCAGATTCAAAAATAGAAAGAATAGCTTAAGAATCCCATTGAAGGCTCATTAAAAAATTAAGTTCCCTCCTTTTAGAATAATTGTGGATCATCTTAATTAAGATATGCCCCTTCGAGATGAGGTCATACACGTGTAATGGAATGATGATGTTAACTCACATCAATACCTTCAGCTCATATGTCATTAAGGACATTGGTAGGGATGTTGTTTGCATCATGATAGATTATAATTAATGATAAATTATAATATATATATATATATATATTTAATAGACCATAAAATAAAAATTTAGAATTATATGGAAAAAATAAAAAAACTTTAGTTTCTTATTTTTTAATAGTGAATTAAAATATGCAGAATAATTTAGTAAATCTTTGTGATTGGCATCACACTTTAAATTACAAATAATAGAAGGCACTTTTCAATAATAAAATGATGGTTATTTAATTTTTTTACTGATTCAGTTGAACATGGTGCCCAACATTTGCACATTTCATAACAATGAAGTTGAAGGGGATACTATTGTGGAACAAAACTATTTAATTTTATTTATTGTTTATTGAAGACATGTTGAATGCTCTTCTTTATTTCTTCTTTTTTTTCTCCTCCTTTTTTCACCTCATATAAGCAGATAACCTTGTACTTTTTATTGAATGTTTGACAACCCATGAAATATTTAGTACTTTTTTAATTAAAAAGTGTACCTTTATTAATTAAAAAAATTGTAATACAAGGCTAGTCATATAAAAAATATGAGTGGATAAGTCACACCCCAAAAACCAAGCCACACCAGGCAAAATAGACCAAAAGGCCAACAAGAGAAAAAAATAAAAGACAAAACTAAAGAATGCCAAAGGTTGTATCCACAATATGAATTTTTTGGTCATTTTTATTTTGAACATCAGTCCATCACTATAGATGATTGAGATCCATCAAACTAGCAATAACCATTGGAAGCTCATGATTATGTTGAGGATAAAACAAGGGTTGATCTTTGTCAAATTCTGCAGTTTCAGATTCATGTGATCTCTTGATACCACCTCAAGTAGCATTATCTACAAATGTTATTTGGCAAGAAAACTATAAACCTTCTTTCTTCCCTGTGCCATCTTTAGATTTTTTCATGAATTCGGTTGGAATAGTGGGCTCATACGACTACCAACCTTTAGGATGAGACTGGTCCTTTTTCTTTTTTGGTTTGCCTGCATGCAGACAAACCTCATGGAGATGGTTTGTTTGGTGGGAGAGACGACATATAGAAGCAATGTTTTCATAATCTAACATCTAGAACCAATGTGAATTATCATGTTTCAAATGGATTTGATTTATAAGACATTTTCTATGGTCAACCTCAACAAAAATATGGGCATAGGTAAACAACCTTTGCATAGACAGCTCAAAATCCATCTTGATGAATCTTCCAATAATATTACCAAGAGCTTTACATACTAAGGGATGCCAAAAGGGTAGAGAGAGATTTGAGAGCTGAACCCAAATTAGCATTTTGGCCACCACCATTATTAAGGGATCAAAATAAAAATCCATGGGAAAACAAAGAGCCCAACTCTTCTCCAAAACTAAGGTCCTTCTTTAAAAACTCTCCGATAACCCTGAAGCTCCATAAACTGAACTATGAAAAATCCTTTATAACATAAATGGATCACACAATTTTGGGTTCAGGTAGCATCAACCCATTTATGCAACTCTTCTAACCAAGGTAGAATCCATTTAACCTATAAATAACAATAAAATCTTTAAAATAAAAATCAACCTAATTACCTCTGAAAGAGCGATATCTAATTTTGGGATAGCATCTGATTTCTCCACATTATATGGGTTAGGGAAGATTATAGATGAGGTTGGGGCTAGAGAGGTCCTAGTGCGAGCAATGTCTCTATAAGAAAAACCAAACCCCTGTTTCCTCATATCATTAGCTATAAACATCCCTGATGCCATACCTATGTTTGACTTGTGCTTAAGGATGATCAGATATTTAGTAAAATGAGATTCATACATTGAAAATGCATAGGATGGTGATGATCTAAATTTATAAATACAACTAGATAATACTTATGAATTTTAGGTTTGATGATTAGATAGAAAGTTTACCTTGAATTTTTTCCTGCCTAATCTATAATGGTAGGGATGATTTATATCTCATGTACCTTAACATGAGAAAATTTTGACAACCAAAATTATATTTAGTACTTTTGTGTGTTAATTTTTTCATTGGTGACCAATGTTTCCTTGTGCTAACATTCATGAGATTTACTCTGCTATGAATTATAGTTGGAGTAATGATAGAGTGTAATGTTTTTGAAAAACATATTTCAAGTCTTAGATTTAAATATATCTCTTTATTTAATAATAAATTTGTAAAAAAATGACATGAAATCTATGAATAAAGGAAATTATAAGATAAATCTAACATAAATATTTTAAGATAGTTATTTTCAAATAAATATATATCAATCTCCCACTTTTAAAATAAATATATTTAAGTTATCTGAACTAATCTAATCATAGACTTCTTTTCCATATTCTTATTAACTTGCCTCTATTTTTTCTATTAAATCATATTTGTTGGAGATTTTGTTTAATAATTTATTATATATAATTCCCCAACATATTTCTTGGTGATGGGTTCACATTTTACATTTATATGATAATTTAAATAATAAGATAAGATAGTATAATAAAATTAATGTTTACAAATTGTTAAAATTTGTCCATGAAATTGAAAAAGTACAATGTAAAGTAAGGAATAGAGAGTGCACAAAAAATTCAAGTAAATCTCAAAATTAAAAAGAATATGTAACCAAAAAATATTTAAAACAAATCATATTCTCCTATGCCTCACTGATGTCACTATATTTACAGTCTTATCAAATATTGAGTCCTACTCAATCTTGAAGAAAAAATGAAATGAATAAAAAAAATGACCTTTGCAATACCGATCATTATAAAAATAAAGTGTTTTTAAGACTCTGCCATGAGTATGGGCATTTATCAAAGGATTGCAAACTATATGTGCATGGAAACCCTAAGAAAACCCTTGATAAGGAGGGTTTTCAGGATCCAAAAAAAACATACTTTTAAATCCAAAAACCTCAATTCTGGGCCCTCTTTATTTGAGAATTGTTTCACTTCCTTGCTTGTTGATGAGCCTGTAGAGGATGATGACCTAGTCATGGAAACTATAATTTCAAAAGTGTAGTTTATAAGGGATGATCAATCTACCCCACTGATAAAGGGAAACACATTATTTGTAATTCTAGCTATCTAATGGATCATAATTTGGCCATAACAACTCATAACAATACCAGTCTTGTAAGAAAACATAAATTAGATAAAAGAGAGAAAATAGGAATAGATTTAGGTGATGATTTGAATGACCCTCCCTTAAAGTATTAGTCCCCTACTCTTCTTTCATAGATATCCCTTCCATACTAGAGCCACATGGAATCAATCAAATTTCAAATAAATAAATGAAAATTGACACTATTCAGAAAGTAGGTAGGAAATCTATTGCCACCCACATTCAAAGGGAAGGAGAAAGATTAGTGTAGTCATATAAAATGTCCAAATTGGTAGTTTGAGTGTGTCTTGTGACACGTTATCCATAAGACCTTCTTGCAAGCTCTCATAACCCTCCTAGACACCTTTTTGCTCATTTTTAGTCATCCATATCCTTCTAGATAGTCATTCTAGCTCAGACAGACTCTATTTCCTAAGATAATCTTATTCCCCTAGGTTTTGAGCCTGTAGGATAGGAGCACCATACCTGGACAATAGTGTTGGACCCTAGGGTGTCCCATTTTTGACACTCTTATCTAATCACACTTTGAGCCCAAATGTTTAATTTCATCTAATTCCTATTCTTCATTATGTCAATGTATTGTGAATACATTTAACCCATGACCAATAGTTGCCTATAAAATCCCATTCAAATTTCATTTACAAAAGGGAGGTGAAAAATATTACAAAGCAAGCAAGAATACAAACAAACCACTAAGACAAATTTCCCTATTATATGCATACAGTCACCCAATGCAGTTGCAAACATATTCAAACCCTCACACCAATCCCTAGCCACCTCAAGCACTCTCAATTTGGCATTTTTACATCTACATCATATTATTGCACAAAGCACATCAAGTGGGAGAACTACATATGGCTTGATCACTCTTCAGAGTATTGATATGTAGGTAACATGCCCACACAAGTGGTGTAGATCACATGTTTAGTGTATCTTACACACACTAACCCCCCCTTTTTTCAAGTGACTCAAATCTTATTTATCAAGTATGATGGAGGGTTAGGGTTTGAATATTAAAACAACTCTATAGTGAGTTTTTTTGACATTCACCACTCAAAATTTTACAAACAGGCTCATACAGGAATAACGCAAATAACCTAGAAAAATTAGGTCTCTATGAGCAGTTTGAACAATAGTGGTAGGAGTGGACAACAACATTGGACCCTAAGGTGTCCTATTTTTGGTGGTCATATCCTTTCATTGAATTAAATCTAAATTCTAATTTATGACACTATCCTAGTCCTGCATAACCAATTTCAAACCCTAAAATAGTTGTTTCAGTATATTTTAAAGCTAAGTTATATTTCTCCTAATTTATTACTATTTTTAGAAAGGTAAAAAAGATAGATAAATTATACAAATCAAGACTGTAATTATTGCAATATTGTTTACCAGTTTATTAATCCAGACCCTTAACTAAAATAGGAATAAAACTTCATTATTCCCAAAATAGTTAAATCATTTGGTGAACTCGACTTACTTCATTTGTGCACAAAAACCCTAGAAACCTTAGGGAAAATTCCTTTTTGATTTTTCTAGTATTTTTTTGATTTTTCCTACATATATAAATCATAATTTCCATTTATTTTTTTTAAATTTACCTTAGTAATTTTAAAAATAATTTATTTCAAACCCTAATTACCTATATTAGGTCTCGGTATTTTTTCCAGTATTTTTTTTATTTTTTCCTCCATATTTAAATCAGAGTTTCCATTTAATTCTTAAAAATTTACCAAAGTAATTTTGAAAATAATTTTATTTCAAACCCTAGTTGAATTTACTAGGTCCTTTTGTGCACAAAAACTCTAGGGAAAATTCCTTTTGATATTTCCAATAGTTTTTTGTTTTTCTTGAATATCTAAATCAAAATTGCACATTTAATTTTTCAAAATTTCCACAGTAATTTTGAAATTAATTTTCTTTCAAACCCTAGTTACATATACTAGGTCCTTTTGCTCTTGAGGTATCACCTTACATCCAAATCAGATTTCACATAAAATCCAAAATGGATCTCACTTTTTTCCAAAAATTTCTTGTAAATAATGAGTCCATACTCGGTCCTATAATGTACATGAAGGATGAATTCTACCATATGTTAATGCAAAGCTTCATTATTTCCCTTTTATGCTTAATTTTCATAATATGGGATGATATCAAGAAATTTATTACTTAACATGTTAAGATCCCTTTCCTTCAAAGCAATGGTTACTTTTCTTTAATACAAGTTTTCATTACATACTCTCTCTCACACACACATGCGGAAATAATTTTCAACTCTATCTTGTTAAATATGTTAGAAATGTCATGTTACAAGTCAAAGTATTTTATGCATTAGTGCAAAGTTCCATGCTCTCTATCCCTTATTTTCTATCTCTTATGTGGAATGTTCTTTATAAACATATTGCTATACAAATTCTAACTCCAATTACATACATTTCCACATACATTGTTTCTACCTAGATGCATATAACTCTTTGGGTACTTTTGAGTATCTCTTTATCACTACTAGACACAAGAAAACACTAGTGGTTATATATATATATATATATATATATATATATATATATATATTCCTCCTCTCCCCCAAGAAGGTGATAGCTACTTTCCCTCTAACCAGGTCCATGCTATCACCCCTCCAAAAGGTGAGGCAACCTATACTATTGTTCCTAATGCATAAATTTAGCCTGTAGCTTCTTCAAACCCTCTTCAACATATGTGCTTACATGCTCAATCGGAAGCAACTAAGGTTTACACTTGTGAGACTCTAAGGAATCAAATCACCAGTATGAGAAAGTTAATTTCAGATTTACAAATGTAGAATCAACTATTACATGAAAAGATCATGACATTGGATAATTAGATTATAATACAAAAGCCTCAAAGGCACCCTAGTGTCAATCATGTATATGCACCTTCACCTAGTCAATTGGTTACAAACAGTGTTACATATCAAAACAAGAAATCACAATAAAGTAACTCTACAACTAGTGATTAAAAAAGCATTCAAAGATCAAATAAGAGTTCAAATGAGGTACTAAGGGAAATGATTAAATCTAAACTGATCAAACTACCTCCTCTATATTTAGTGAGAAGATCTAGATATTATTGTGCATATCATAGAATACATGGGCATCACATAGATTCATGTTTAGCATTAAAAAACATATACAATAGATAATTGATAACGAGAATCCTATACAAGGTAAATTAGTCAAGCAATCCATAGTGACATAGGAACACATTCACAAAGAGTCAAATTCAAAAACAATATAAAAGCGGTTACCAAAGCATAACTCAGAAAAATAAAAGGATAAAAAAACAAAATCAAAGCAAGAAATAGTACCATAAGCATAGGTAAAGCATGAAAAAGATGCAAATCTACCTCTCAAAAATGAGGCTCAACTTTTAAAGTAGTATCAGTTTGGTCAAAACTATCTGCAATAGTTCGATTATCAAGGTCAAGGGTTAGGCAAACATGCTCATGGCATCACTACTCTTATTCTAGTAGTTGATAATATTTTTCACTTAGGTTTGGGATTTACTGAACATCCTAAGGTAAATCATTCATAGACAATTTATCAAAGGAAAAGATCCAGATACAACAAAAGTCAATACTAGCATTCTATTGGTTCAAAATTAAGATGATAATGATGGCTGGAACAATACAAGTTATTATAATTTCCAAGATATCGATAATGAATCCAAATATTTAAAGTCATATTCGTAGCCATTCCCTCATGCTTCACAATCATGTATAATTCATTTGTTTGATACAGGACACATGATAGGGAATCTCTCATGAGACTCATCAATTAGTATCATCTATTCTCAATCTTTCTTGTACAAAATTTCTCTTTTGCTTAATTGTACATAGTTTCTTTCAACTTACTTGTACACAATCTTTCAACTTTATTGTGCATAGTCTCCTTATGATTGATTGTACATAGCTTATTTCAAAAATATCAAAAATAATATAACAAGTCAGAATACATAAACATTCAAATATGTCAAAATACAAAAACATTCAAAATTTCAAAATAAAGAAACATTTAAATATGTCAAAATACAAAAACATTCAAATAAATCAAAAACACCAAAAACATTTCAATTGTATGTATTATCCATGCTTTACATTTCTACTACCATTCTAGACTTACATTTTACTGTTAGATCTATTGTTTGTCTATTTATCTACATTGCCATGGTTCACTTGATCTTCTTTGAGTGTGTGCAATGATACCTAGATCCTTGATTGCTTCACTCTACCTATTGAGGGGGCATCCTACTTCTACATTTGAGACATACATTAACATATCTACCCAATGGGGGTATCTTCTACATGACTACACCATCCAAGTTATGTCATTCCTGCACCACACACTCTAGTTATCATATTGATGTACATTACTTACTAGCTTACATAGATTATTCTATCAACACTCGCTAGTATATAACACTTGTGTATTTTTTAGCATCTACCTACTCTTGTACTACATGTCTTGCATACTTTCACTTCTTGCTTTGATTAGTTAGATGTGATTGTATTTCCAGTATTTACATGCCTTCCTTTCTTACTTTAAGTAGTTAGATATGATTGCATTTATCAGTCCCTATTTTGTCTCTTATGTGTGACTTAGTAAATTTACCAATATCCTTTGCTTTTATTCTTGTGTGTGCCTTAGGATAGTTGTCAATTTTCTTTGCTTGTACTCTTCTATATGTATGTGGCCCTCATGCCAATTTTTTCTTGTTTACAATTGTATGTGTATGTGGTATTTGAACATGCCTTGTATGCTTGATTTCCCATTTTGAGTGACATATGCCCATGTCCCTTGTTTTCTTGGCCCCTTGGCCACTTTTATATGCTTCCTACTTCTTGCTTATTGTCTTATGTTTTTGTTTCTTGTTTGTAATGTCCCCTTCCTAGGCGACACATGGATGTGTAGTGGTTGGCCTATTATTTAGGTTCTCATAGGTCAGCAGAGTGGTTAGGGGACCTATCCATGCATGGTGGAGCTTGGTAGGAAGTTTTATAGGCCATTCCAGATAGTTTGCAATAGTTTCCTATTTTTTAGGAAGGGTCCCTATTTTTTAAGGTTTGACTGGGAGTTGACCAGGAGGCATCAGGGGACCCCCAGAGCATTTTGGGAGATTCGGTCACAGTTCCTATTTTTTAGGAGGTATCCCTATTTTTTAGGAGGGGACTATCAGTTAGCCTGCCACATGGTGACCTCACCTTTATGGCATGAGCAACATTAGTTTCAGTTCCAAATGGCTAGGTGATGGAAATAGAATAAAATAAGGTGATTTTTAATGTCACTTTATAATAATAAAGTATTAAAAGGACCCCCACCTAGTTGACATAAGGTTGTGTTAAAAAGGTGTCCTTTTAATAATGATGTTGGACCCTCCACTTGGGTGCCCAACTTAGGAGTCTTCATGAATAAAAGAATCTTTCAAAGATTCTTATTTTTATGCCTTTTGAACCCTAAAAGTGGGTGCCCCACTTGGGAGTTTCATAAAGTGAATTTGGATTCACTTTTTGGTTATTCTTTTGGCATTTTTTATTAAACCTTTTAGCAGATCTAAAATTTGAGGAAGAATTACAACAACATTCAGTCCTTTGGGAATGAAAACTCTCAAGGATTATGGTGGATTAGATGACAACCCAGTTCATCTTTGTGGAGGGCCTACTCTAGGAATTCATTTGGGCATTATTGAACAAGTTTTAGGTGACTATATTATAGATTTGAGCTTACAACAATACTATATCATCAATATCCTTCAGATCCTTCACATTCAATTACATGTAGAGCCTCTCCCAGGCCAATACTACCATTTGTATGCAATTTGCTTTGTAGATCCAGTTTCTACAATGAATATAATATGCAGATTTGATGGGTATGTGACTAAATCTCTTAGTTAGTTTTTTTTGTTTATTAATTGCTTTTAGTTCCCCCTTTGGATTGGATCTTAGTTGCATGTACATATTTTGCCATCTTTGGCAAAAATTACTCATTTCAAGAAAACAAGAAAACCCCTTCTGCATCTTCTATCTAGTTTATAAGATCACAATAAATTAAAAAAATCATAAAACAATCAAAAGACAAGAAAATAATTTATCTTTCAGCAAAAATTTTGAGTTAGAACTAGCAAGGTTCCTACAGTGGTATTAGAGCCTTGATTCCGGCCATCCTGAAGGATTAGAGCATCTTATGTATCTAGGATAGGGTGATCCTCACAGGTTTTACACCCGTAGAAGAGCTGCATTATAGGGAAACCAATTTGAGGACATACCATTGGAAATAATGGGTGACAGGGAAGGTGGTGATCCATGTAGAAATGAGGTTAACAATGATGAAATAGAAGCTAGAAATATTATGAGAGATCTTGCAACAGGGTAGCAGTTGATAGCTAATGTGTTACAGTGGCTTACCACAACTATTGAGAATATAACCCCTCCAAGAAGGCCAAATTAGGTATAGGAGGAATTGGGTAGTGTTTCTAGAGCCCCATAGGTAAGAATAACACCCTCACGCACCTATGATAGGCCTAACCACCCTACATTCATGAGGAGTGAACCAAAAGAGGGAGACATGCTTGAGGAAGGAGGAGATGTAGCCTTTGTTGATAATGTCATGACATTACATAATGAGTGGGAATTATTACCCCAGCCAGTTAAAGTCATCTAAATTTTGACCGATTTATGAGTCAAAAGAGAGAACACAGTAGGCTTCAGTAGGATAGAAGACCCAAGTAGTAAAATCATGATCTTAAGTGTGTAACTGACAAACTTACACTTCCTACTTTTGATGGCATTGGTAAAATAACAACAAGGGCATGGATTAACAAGTTGGATAATTTCCTAACACTAAGTCCTATGATGGAAACAAATGTAATTAAGTTTGTAGCTCATCATTTAGATGGCGTTGCCTATGATTGGTGGCATCATGGAATGATTACCTTGCAACACAACTTGATCACCACATATCAAGAATTTGTTGATAGTTTGGTTGAACGATTTGACAAGAAAGATACATAATTGTATTTCAAAGATCTGGCTCAGCTAAAATAGATGGGTAGTTTAGAGTCCTATATCAGTGATTTTTAGAAGCTCTCAGTAATGGTCACAGGTATTTTAGAGAGGAGGTTGCTCATATTATTCATTGAGTGTCTTTATGAACCCATGAAAGGATGGATCAGGGAATTTGACCCCTCTAGACTATAGGAGGCTATGAGGAAGGCACGTAGTATGGAACTTTCAACCCCTTGTACCAAGTTTACTCCAAAACCACCCTCTTCATTCAATGATAGTACAATAGCCCCAAGGAAATTAGAATATGTGGATCAAAAGAATAATTTTGCAACTGCCTTAGATAGATAAACACTTAATGATTTGCATAGAAAGAAACTATGTTTTTATTGCAAGGGTCTTTATGATGAACGTCATGAATGTCCTCTACGGCCTAAGGGTAGAAACTGATAAATGGAGTGGTTTTATGAGGATGAAGACATGGCTGATATAATAGACCAGCAAGCTGATCAAGAGGAGTTAGGAGCTAAATACTCAGGAAAAGAAGCTAAAAGTGAGGGAGAAGCACACTTATAGGAAGCTCACATGTCTAGCATGTAAAAGGAAAGGTCTTTTAGGTTGCATGGGATCTAGCGGGTCAAAGAGTCATCTCCTTGCTTGATACAGGTGCAACTCATAATTTCATAGATGCACGGTTAGTGGCACAACGTGGGATTCAAACCCAAGATTTTGAAGGCATACGAGTGAAGGTTGTCGATGGCTACACTCTCAAGTGTGAAAAAATGATTCCTAATCTTCCTATGAAATTAAATAATTATGAGTTTAAGGCTGATTTCTATGTGGTCAATATGGGAGACACGGATTTGGTACTTGGCATGAGGTGGCTTCATGCCATTGGAGAGTTTACACTCAATCTCAAGGACATGGAGATGAAATTCCAGGTGGATGGAATTAGTCATGTGTTAAAGGCCATTAAGGATAGTCATTTGAAGGTGATCACTCTCAAGAGAATGGAAGGACTCATTAGAAATGACATGGTGGAGTGGGCAGAAGAATTAGGGTTCATGCCTTCTGATAATGAGCAACACAAACTAGCCTATCATTTAGAGGTTCAACAACACAAACTAGCCTATCATTCAAAGGTTCAGCAGCAAAAACCAGCCTACCATCCAGATTTTCAAGAGCTCAGAGTCAAGCATGCAAAGGTATTTAGTGACATACCACCTAGTAGACCTCTAGATAGAGGCATAGAGCACATCATAGAGTTGGAGGAGGGTACCAAGCCCATTATGATCACACCTTACCAGTACCCAAAGAGTTTGAAAGATGAAATTGAAAAGACTATTCAGGAACTGTTAGCTATGGGACATATAAGGCTTAGTAAGTCTCCTTTCACTTCATTAGTTGTTTTGGTGAAGAAGAAAGATGGTACACTCAGGATGTGCATTGATTATAGGATGTTGAATAAAAGGACAATTAAGAACAGGTATCCCATTCCTCACATTGACAAGCTGATAGATGAGCTTTATGGAGTTTGTTACTTCTCCAAGATAGATTTGAGGACTAGATATCCCCAGATCAGTGTCAGGGAATAGGATATCGAGAAGAATTTTTTTAGATGTCATTATGGACACTATGAGTTTTCAATTATGCCATTCAGCCTAACCAATGCACCAGCTACTTTCCAGTCCACTATGAATAGGGTCTTCTAGTCTCAGTTGAAGAAATATGTTCTAGTGTTCTTTGAAGACATATTGGTTTACAGTAGATATTGGGAGAAACACATGGCTCATCTGGATATTATTTTAGGCATACTTGACATGGAATCCTTGTACGCCAAGGAGTCTAAGTGTGCATTGGGCATGGTAAATATTTTATATTTGGGGCACATCATCAGTGCAGAGGGTGTTCGCATGGATCCTGATAAGGTTCGTGCTATCATTGATTGGCCTACTCCTAAGAATTTGACTCAGCTCAGGGGATTTATTAGTTTATGCACTTTCTATTATCAGTTTGTTAGTGGTTTCTCTAGGCATGTTGCACCACTCACAGATTTGACTAATAAAGGAGCCTTTGTTTGGACACCCTTAACACAAGATTTTTTTGAGAAGTTCAAATAGTTGATGACTACTTGCCCAGTCCTAGCTCTACCATATTTCACCAAGCCTTTTGAGCTTCATTGTGATGCATGAGGAGAAGGCATTGGTGTCATGATTATGTAGGATCATCATCCGATAGCTTTCAAGAGCAGGAAGCTATGAGGTCCTGAGTGGATCTATAGTATTTATGATGAGGAAATGTTGGCTCTCATGCATGCGTTGGCCAAGTTTAGGTAGTACCTTGTGGGCAGTCAGTTCTATGTCAAAACTGACCATAATAGCTTGAGTCATTTCCTTAGTCAGTGGGACCTAAATGAACATCACTAGAAGTGGGTCAACAAATTATAGTCTTATGATTTTGACATCTCCTATTTCAAAGGTAGTCAGAATGTTGTTGTTGATGCTTTATCTTGTCATCCCCATTTGAGCTCCATGGCAGAGATTTCAGAGGATTGGAGACATTTGATCATTATAGAGTATGTCAAGAACCCATGGGCTTCTAACATTATTGATATAACAATACATGATAGCAGGTACTCTCTTGTGAATGAGCTCATCATTTACAAGTCCTAGGTTTAGATGTGAAGAACAAGGTGTTGAGGACTTTCCATGATTTACCTATGACTAGACATCCCAAATACTTTAAGACCTACAAGTAGGTACAAGAGTGATTCACTTGGAAGGGTCTCAAATCTGATGTTTTTCATTATTTCAGGGAATGCTCTGTTTGTCAGTAGAACAAACAAGAGCATACACATCCTACAGGTTTGCTTCAGCCACTTCCTATTCTTGAGAGGAAGTGGGAATGCTTATCGATGGATTTTATTATAGGCTTGTTGAAATCCTAGGGCAGAGATTGTTTATATGTAGTGGTTGATTCATTGACAAAGTATGCTCACTTTTTTCTGATTACAACTACCTATTCAGCTACACAGGTGGCAATTTTATTCTTTCATGAGGTTTTTAGGCTACATTGTTTGCCTCAAAGTATTGTCAGTGACAAGGATAGTTGGTTCATGAGCCATTTCTAAAAGGATATTTTCAGTTTACGTGGGACTGAGTTAACTTTGAGCACTAGCTACCACCCATAGACGGAAGGACAGATAGAGATTGTCAATAAATGGGTGGAGGGATACCTACGAAACTACATTTTTGGGCAGCAAAAGGCTTGGGTTAAGTGGGTGCATCTTTGTGAATTTTTCTATAATTCCACTTACCATATGACTATTCAGATGACACCTTTTAGAGCTTTGTATGGATATGATACGCCTAGTTTCCTTAATTTATTGTTGAGCGATTGTAGAGTGCTTAGCATAGGGGATCTATTATAGGAGAACCAGGGTATTATGAGAGCTCTTCATGAGAATATGTAGAAGGATCAAAATTAACAAAAATAGTATACTGATCAGAGGAGGGTGGAGAGATCTTTTAAGGTTGGGTATATGGTGTATCTAATGCTTCAACCTTACAGGAAGTCCACTCTTAGGAAGAGGGGTGCAGAGAAACTCAAACCATGATATTATGGTCCGTTCAGGATTATCAAGCGAATAGGAGAATTGGCTTATGAGTTGGATCTACCAGCCAATAGCTGGGTGCACAATGTGTTGCATGTGTCACACCTCAAGAAAGCGTTGGGGCAGCATATGGTTCCTTCTATAGATTTACCACCCTTAGATGATGAGGGGAAGTTGGTTTTAGTACTTGAGGCCATCTTGGATTCTAGAGAGTGCCATCTTTGGAGATAGATTATCAGGGAATATTTGGTAAAGTGGAGGAACTTGCCAGTGGAGGATGCTACTTGGGAGAGTGAGACTATTTTACAGCATCCAACATTGAGTTTGCATGAGGACATGCAAATTCAGGGAGAGTGGACTGTAATGTCCCCTTCCTAGGTGACACATGGATGTGCAGTGGTTGGCCTATTATTTGGGTTCCCATAGGTCAATAGAGTGGTTAAGGGACCTATACAGGGGTGGTGGAGCTTGGTAAGAAGCTTTACAAGTCATTCCAAATAATTTTTGATAGTTTCCTATTTTTAGGAAGGGTCCATATTTTTTAGGGTTTGACTGGGATTTGACCAGGAGGCATCAGGGGACCCCCAAGAGCATTTTGGGAGATTTGGTCATAGTTCCTATTTTTTAGGAGATATCCCTATTTTTTAGGAGGGGACTATCAGTTAGCTTGCCACATGGCAACCTCACCTTTATGGCACGAGCAACATCAGTTTCAGTTCCAGATGGCTAGGTGATGGAAATGGAATAAATGAAATAAAATAAGGTGATTTTTAATGTCACTTTATAATAATAAAGTATTAAAAGTACCCCCACCTAGTTGAAATAATGTTGTGTTAAAAAGGTGTCCCTTTTAATAATGATGTTGGACCCTCGACTTGGGTGCCCAACTTAGGAGTCTTCATGAATAAAAGAATCTTTCAAAGATTCTTATTTTTGATGCCTTTTGAACCCTAAAAGTTGCTGCCCCACTTAGGAGTTTCATAAAGTGAATTTGGATTCACTTTTGGTTATTCTTTTGGTATTTTTTATTAAAACTTTTAGTAGATCTAAAATTTGAGGAAGAATTGCAGCAGCATTCAGTCCTTTGGGAACATAAACTCTCAAGGATTATAGTGGATTGGATGACAACCCAGTTCATCTTTGTGGAGGGCCTACTTTGGGTCTTCGTTTGGGCATTATTAAACAAGTTTTAGGTGACTATATTGTAGATCTGATATTATAGCAGTACTATATTAGTAATATCCTTCAGATCCTTCACATTCAATTACATGTAGAGCCTCTCCTAGGCCAATACTACCTTTTATATGAAATTTGATTTACAAATCTAGTTTCTACAATGAAAATAATATGTAGATCTGATGGGTATGTGACTAAATATCTTATTTGGTGTTTTGATGTTTATTAATTACTTTCAGTTCCCCCTTTGTATTGGATCTCAGTTGCATGTACATCTTTTGCCATCTTGGGCAAAAACTACTCATTTCAAGAAAACATAAAAAACCCTTCTACATCTTCTGTTTAGTTTATAAGATCACAATAAACAAAAAAAATCATAAAAAAATCAAAAGACAAGAAAAAAATTTATATTTAAGCAACAATTTTGAGTTAGAACCAGCAGGGTTCATACATTGTTCATTTCCCATTGTTTGCAATGTCATGATCTACATCATGTATTATCTTATTTTCTTGGATGCCATGATGGACATCATGATCCATCCCTCCTTAAAAACTATCAACTAATCAAAATTTCACTTTAAATTCAATATACTACACATGATATTACATTATTATATCTATCCAGGCATACCCCTATCGATCTAACAATATCCAATACAAACTATGTTATATTCTTGAGACATTTTTTCGATTGTCATTGTTATATCATATATCTCACATCATAACACACTTGTAGGGATGCTTATTCTAAGTTCAATCATTTTAAGTTATTCATTCCTACCCTCAAAAGGGGGGTAACAAATAGGGGTTTTGTCACAGAGATCAGAGCCTTCTACTAGTCAAAAATTAGTTTTTAGAACACTCAAAATAGAACCAGAACCAGGTAGAGAAGACTAGAAACATAGTGAAAAATACATTAAAATGATTAGAAATAGTAAAGGACAAGAGCGTCATACTTGGAATATAGCATCAGACAATAGGGTGTCTTATTTTTTATGCTCTTGTCCAAATAGCAAAAAATCTAGATTTTGCAAAAAATCTAGATTTTTTGAAAATAGGCATAAAGTTAAATTCAGTTACAGTTTTATTAGCAATAGTTCAATTCAGATTGGGCAGTTTTAATATAATTTTTCTTAGAGAATGTAGACATAGGGGGCACCATACGTGGCATGATGGCTTTCGCTTCCAATTTTAGATTGGGTAGTTGGTATAACTTTTAGACCAAAATCCATGTTATAGACACCAATTATTGGGGGCAATATGCATGGCACATTTGCATTATTTTCTTTTTGAGTTCAATGCATTACCCTGGTATTCTTAGTAGTTTCATTCCTTATTCCATCTATAGGTGGTTGGCATCATTCTCGAGTGGCTTCCACATAAGCCTAATTCCTAGTTTTAGAGTAGCTTTCATACAAGACTAATTTCCACCTCTCGAAGTGGCTAAGATTGGCCTATTTTATAGTACACATTCAGCTATCTATGTCATCTTATCAGATTATAAAGAATTCATGGGATTTAAGATCCATCTCATATGACACACATTCATACCGGTATCAGTTTATAGCTTCACTTAGTGGGAAACAATAGAGCCAAAGGACTAGTTAGCCTTTGTAGTCTTGAGCCACCTACTCAGAGGGATTAGACACACAGTCCAAACATCGATTAACACATGCATGATCACATAGCTTCACTTAGTGGGTGACGATGGAGCCAAAGGGCCAGCTTGTGCATTCTTGAGCCACTCTCAAGGAATTGAACACTTAGCTCCATTCACATATTACTCTTAGTTAATCACATACACAACATCACTCAAACATAACTCGATAGAACAATAAGTTTTTTATTGTTTCATGTACCTGGTGAAGTGTATTTATTTCTTTTTCTCCCTCTCTCTATTACCTAGCTTTTGTACATTATTATTTTAGACATAACATGTCTAGTAAGAACTGATCTACTTCTTGTTTTCCATTTGTAGATTTACACTTCACAATGTACTCCCTCTATGCACACTCAACATCACACATATTCATAGACTTCAAGTTTAGGTACACTTTTTAATTTCCTTTATCCTAGTATTTCACTTTGTTGCATCACTAGAATAAAGGGGGGGGGGAAATGTAGTCATATAAAATGTTCAAATTGGTAGTTTGAGTGTGGCTTGTGATACCCTATCCATAGGACCTTCTTGCATACTCTCAAGACCCTCCTAAATACCCTTTTTCTTATTATCAGACATTCATAGCCTTCCAAATGGTCATTCTAGCTCAACTAGACTCTATATTCCAAGCTAATCCTATCCCCCTAGGTCTTGAGCCTATAGGACAAGAGTGCCATACTTGGACAACAACACAAAACCCTAGAGTGTCCCAATTTCAATGCTCCTATCTAATCACACTTTGAGCCCAAACGGTCAATTTCATCTTATTCCTATTCTTCATTATGTCAACCTAGCATGAATACATTTAACCCATGACTAATAGTTCCCTATAAAAGCCCATTCACAGTTCATTTTAAAAGGGGAGGTGACAAATATTACAAAGCAATCAAGAATACAAATAAACCACTAAGGCAAATTTCTCTATTCTATGCATACAGTCACCCAACATAGTTGAAAACATATTCAAACCCTCACACCAGTCCCTAGCCACCTCAAGCACTCTTAATTTAACATTTTTGCATTTGCATCACAATATTGCACAAAGCACATCAAGTGGGAGAACTACATATGGATTGATCCCTCTTCAGAGTATTGGTATGTAAGTAATGTTCCCACATAAGGGGTGTGAATCACACATTTAGTGCATCTTACACACACTAACCCCCCTTTTTTTCAAGTGACTCAAATCTTATTTATCAAGAATGATGGAGGGTTAGGGTTTGAAGATTAAAATAGTTCTACAATGAGTTTCATCAATAATCAACACTCAAAATTTTATAGGTAAGCTCACACAATAACAATGCAAAAAACCTAGAAAAATTAGGTCTCTATTAGTAGTTTGGATAACAGTGACAGGAGTGGATAACAACATCAGACCCTAGGGTGTCCTATTTTTGACAGTCCTATCTTTTCATTGAATGAAAGCCATATTTTGATTTGTTACATTGTTCCAGTCCTACATAGCTAGTTTCAAACCCTAAAATAGCTATTTTAGCTTGTTTTAAAGCTAAGTTATATTTCTCCTAATTTATTACTATTTTTAGAAAGGTAAAAAAGATAGATAAATTATATAAATCAGGGCTGTAATTATTACAATATTATTTACTGATTTATTAATCTAGAACCTTAACTAAAATAGGAATAAAACTCTATTATTCCCAAAATAGTTAAATCAATTAGTCACTTTAAGCAGGGTAAAGTAGGTATCTCAGGTGTACAAGCCTAGTTCGACATGAAGTGCATTTATTAGAATATCAGGGGTCTTAAAGGTTTCCCCTCTAAATGTAATGAAAGTGTTAGATTGTTAAAATCTCACAACCCTCATATAATGTTTCTTCAAGAAACCAAAGTCTCTAATAGCAACATGAATTCTATGGCTCAGAATCTTTGGCCAATGGCTAATGTTTTGTCCAATGATTCTCAGGGAGCTTTTGGGGGCATTACTTGTTTGTGGAACCCTAGGGAAATTGTGGTGGTTAATGCTCTGGCTATGCAGGGTATCATAGCGATCCTTACCCAAATTAGACATTCAAATATATAGTTTTTATTCATTATTGTTTACTACTCTTCTAATTTGGAGGGGAAAAAATAGTGGAAGAATCTTGAATTTATTTTTTATCTCTTTCCAAGAGCTTGGGTCTTGATAGGAGGAGATTTTAATGTTATTACTTCCTTAAGAGAAAAGACTGGTTGCAAAAATAAGCTTGATGCTAAATCAAGTCTCATGATAGAATACATTTCTTATCTTAATATTATTAACATTAAGCCTGGTAGTGGGCTCTTGACATAAACCAAACAGAGATCAGGGGTTGCTTTCATTGCAAAGAGGTTGGACAGATTCTTGTTGACAGAGGAGTTTCTTTTTAATGGGAAAATATCCAAATCTATAATTCTCAACAATGTTGGATTTGATCACTGTCCTATTATGATAGAAGTCTGGAATTATCAATGCCTAAAATATCCTTTCCATTTTCAATGGATATGGATTCAACATGCTGATCTCAAGAACAAAATTAAGCATTGGTGGATGAAAGGTAAGCCTCATCATAGTATAAATATGTTCATTTTTGTGCAAAGGATCAGATATGTTAAATCTCAAATTATGAAATGGTATTGGGATGAATTTGGGGATATCAAAGTTAAAAATTAAGAGATATTTGATAGATTTGAAAAGGTCATTGAAACCATTCATTGGATCACTATTAATGAGAAGCTTAAGCATGAGGAACTTGATTTAATCAATTGGCTAAAGGAATGGAATCTTAGGGAGGAAATTATGAGGAAAAAAAAATATATAGTCAAATGGATTCAAGAAGGGGATAAAAACTCTGTGTTTTTTCACAAATCCATGATGATGAAGAGGTCTTTCGTTCATATTTATTCTCTTGATTCGAATAATGGAACTTCAAAGTTCACTTCGTAGGGTATTTCTAACATTACACTCAATTTATTTTCTCAACTCTTTGTTGTTGTTCGTTCGGATGTAGCTGCACAATAACAAATTATCCAAGACATTCCCACTCTTATTTCTATGGAGGACAATCATTCTCTTCTTGATAGCATTTCTTTAACTGAATTAAGACACGTTGTCTTCAGCATGAGTAAAGGAATATCCCTTGGACCATATGGATTTTGTATTGAATTTTATTAGGAATTATAGGATATTGTTCAGGAGGACTTTGTAAAGTCTAGGGAAGAAGCTATAACAACGAAATTTATTCTTAAGAAAACCAAAAAGAACTTCATTGCTTTGGTTCTAAAGGCGTAGGAGGTAACGAATATTTTTGGTTTTCATCCCATTACCTATGTAATGTTTTGTACAAAATCATTTTAAAAATTATGGATAATAGGTTGTAGCCCATCTTCCATAACATTATTTCCCCAAAGCAAGGTGGGTATGTTGTTGGTAGACAAATCCTTGATGAGATTTTGTTAGCTCAAGAAGCTATCCATTATATGCAACACCAAAATAATTTGGCTATGGTTATAAGGTTGGATCTCTCGAAATCCTATGAGAGGGTTGATTGGGCCTTCCTCTTAAGAATGCTCAAGCATTTCATATGAGAATTGGATACTTTGGGTGAAAGGTTCTGTTTCTTTGGTTTCTTTTTGAGTTCTGGTTAATGGTTGTCCCACTAGGCCCTTTGGATCTTCCATAGGTATTCAACAAGGAGACTCTATTTATCCATATATTTTTATCATCGTGGTAGAAATTTTGGGTATAATTCTTACCAAAGCTATAGTAAAAAAAATTCTTGAAGGATTTACTCTTGCTATGGGTCTTAATATGATGATGCATTTGCAATTTGTGGATGATTCTTCTATGATGGGCAAAGCTACAACTCAAGAGGCTTCAAACTTTAATAAGAAGTTGCAAATTTTCAAGGCTGAAACTGGTTAGATTATCAGTGAGGATAAGTCAAAATTTTATTTCTTTCACACATCTCCCAGATAGGAAGCTATGATTATTACTAGACTTCACTTTTGGAAACCTTATTTTCTAGTTATTTACCTCGTTGTTCTCTTAAGGGAAAGCATACTTTATAATTGGAGTTGGTTAGTGGATAGGCTGAAATAAAAATTTATAAGTGGACCAATAGATGGCTCTCTATGGTGGGGGGGTGGTGAATCACCTTGATCAAGAATGTTCTGGGAGCTATTCCCATTTACTTCTCTTCCATCCTTCATGTTCCCAAGGCCATCTTTAAACAAATTAATCAAAAATGCCATAAGTTTTTATGGAGAGGGCCTCAGGTTTATTAAAAAATGGTCTTTGGTGAAATGGACTACACTTTATCTCCACAAGTAAGAAGGAGATTTGGGTTTTCATTTATCTCAGCTAAATGGTCAAGATTTGGCTATTAATATTTATTGGCATCTTCTTAAGTCTCCATCACAACTCTAGGCATAAACCTTAAGATCAAAATATGTTAAAAATAAACTTCTTGATCAAAGTGTCTGGATCTCTCTTCCCTTGAAAGGTTATCCTCTGTTGGCTATTCTTAAAATTGGTGAGTCTTTGATTAAAAATAAATTATTTTGAATCATCAAGAATATTAAAAAGGCCCATTTATAAATCGATTCTTGGGATGGTTATCTCCCTCTTGTTGAACAATATCCCCACTTTCATGGGCTCGTAGAATGGATACATCATGAATATTAGATTATGGTTTCCAAGTACTCTAATACACCCAACAGAGAATGGGCAATTGAAAGGAAGTGGATTTTCTTTGAAGATTGGCTAATTCAAATTTTGTTGGATTCTAAAATCCAACCTCTTCATATTATTAAAGACAGAGATCTTTATTGTTTAGATGAGGATGATTCATTGGCTTAGAGAAGACAATGTAATGGAATCTACATTATGGCAGATGGTTATCATTGTCTTTGTCATCCTTCAATTCAGCCTCTCAAAAATATTTTAAAGCAATTTTGGAGTCATAATATGTGGCCTAAAGTTAGATTTTTCATTTGGCTTCTCCTTCATGGTAGATATCTTAAAGGAGATCAACTTATGAAAAGGAGCTTGAATGGACCCTTTAGATGTGTGCTATGTAGGGATCATGAGGAAAAAATTTCTCATCTTTTCTTTTCATGCCCCTTAATTACCGAGTAATGGCAGTTCCTTGTGAGTCTTTTGGGTATCCCATGGATAGGTATTTCATCTTTGATTCAACCCCTTCAGGATTGGAGCTACATTTTCCAATTTGATGTCATTTCTAATAAAATTCTTTGGGTTTGTTAGGTGACCCCTTATCCAACGGAAGCACAATTGATTACTTTCTTATAAGCAATTAAACACGGAATTATACCAGAATGATAAAGTAACTAGAAATTTGAGACAGCAAAAAATTTGAGAGACAATACACACTCTTGTATTAGATATTACTAGAAGAAAATACAATAAGGAAGATGCCACTTCTTCCTCCACCTCAAAGGCTTGCCACACCTCAAGACCTTCTTCCCTCTCTCTCTTGCTCAACACAACAACTCTATAGCCTGAGTTATTATCCCTCCTTGAATGCTTCAGCTGATCTCCTTGACCTTACACCTGTAGATCTCCTTGACCTTGCTTGCTTCAATGCTTTTACTTGCCTTCTTGATAATTATAATACATGCCTCATGGGTCTTTAAATAGAATCCCATGGTTACAAAAATAGAAATCTAACTACAATAATTAGACACGCAGCTCGTGACTATAATTAGTCATTTGACATGCAAACACTTGCTTCACTTAACTGACTGTTCGTCAATAGCAGTTCTGGAACGCACAGGTGACCGACGCCGGTCCCTGCTTGACTGGTGCTGCCGACGTCGGCTGACTACCTGCCGTCACCAGTTTCCTTCTCCATTGTCTGTGACAGACATCGATTATACTGTCGACGCCGGTTCTTCTGGTTCTTCAGCATCCTCTTCTTTGTGTCTGCAAACAGTTGAAGCTTTTAGCTCCACACCCTAACAATCTCCCACTTGGAGATAAACAGCTGCAACTTGTACCTGTACCTGTACACCATCTATTTTATTCCTTTGGCTCTGTATCCCTCTTCAAAGTCACTCTTGATGACCAACCACCACGCAAACCTGTGATGCTATACCTGTCACTTATGCCACAAGAATTTTTCTGCTCCCAAATTCTTCATGACATACTTCTGAACCAACTCTACCCTTAGTTCAGAAAACTCCCTGTATATGAAACCCTGCAACAAGTAACACAATACAGTAACAGGATAATGTAGCTAATATTATCCAACCTGTTAAAGATAAAAAAACAATGGTCAAACCTCCATTGTTCTGCAGCTAACTCAAGACCATATACCCTAGCCTTCTGTCTCACATGTCCATCCACTCTCTTCTCTAAAACGGGAATCCATCTCTCTATCCAGTGCTTTCTTCTAGCTGACAACTCTACTAACAAATACCTGTTTGGATCTACTCCAAGGACTCACACTCCTCATCCATGCCAAGCTCCCACTGTTTCTGAATTCTACCTGCATTGCTTCTTCCATCTTCCTAGTTCTTGACTATCAGTAAGCAATATAAAGAAGGTGAACAACGAATATGAGGTTCACATACCTTTTCTGACCTCTATATGGGTGTTTGAGACTCCTTGATAGCTAACTGTCCACCCATCATCCGTTCCAGTGACTGATCTCGGCCATCTCCCAGTCTGCTCCCGACCGATGTTGGTTCCCTACACTGACCCTGACTGCCGACGCCGGTGTCCCCCCTACCGACGTCGGTCCTTATGACCGATGTCGAACTTCTCCTGCCCGACCTACCGACCCTGCTGGTCTACACATGACCGATGTCGGTGTCTGGCTGACCGACGTCGGTTCCAAGTGACCGATGTCGATATCTGTGTGTTCCTGTGAGTGATGAATTCTTCATCCGTGAGCTCATCTTGGATCAGATCTCTGTCCATGCTGCCCTGCTCAGATTTATTCAGTGCCTGTAACTGTTCTCTGGCCTTTATCTCCTCCAAAAACACCAAGACTTCCCTGTTCTTGTCAAAAGCATCAAATTTCCTTTTCCTGCAATGAACTCTATCTATGCTTTCCGAATCTGAACACATAACTTTTGAATCAAGAACGTCCATTCCCTTCTTATTCATGTGACCCAACCTATTAGGCCACATCTTCGAATCTACAGCTGAAGTAGATAAACCAGAAGTAGAATCAGTAATACAAGTAGATAGATAAAGAGTACCTACTTTCTTACCTCTAGCTAAAACAAGTGCTCCCTTGGTAACCTTCCAAGAATCCGTTGTGAGGGTTATTGTGCATCCCTCATCACCCAACCTTCCTATAGAAATCAAACTCTGCTTCAGAATTGGAACATGCATGACTTCCTTCAACACCCATGTGTTGTCAATATGCAATCTCAGCTGCACTTTCCCTTTGCCAACTATCTGGCAAGGCGTACCATCCCCTAAATAAAGCACTCCAAAGTCTCCCTGTTCATACTCATGGAACAAATCTCTATTTGGGGATGCATGAAAAGATGAACCAGAATCTAAAATCCATGATCCTACCTGACTATCCAAAGAAAGTATGAGAGCATCCTGTACCATGATATTTGCATCTTTTGCTTCTTCTTTACCTTCAGGTTGATTCTCTTTATCTCGCAACCAACACTCCTTCTTTGTATGTCCTTTCTTTCCACAAAACTAGCAGATAATACCTTTGGATTCAGATCTCCTTCCCGACCTTGATTTCCCTTGCTCAATCTTCTCCCTTTGCCTTCCCCTGCTTTCTGCACTTAGAGCATTCCCTGATGATTCACCTGTGCTTCTCCTGCATATTTCCTCATTCAAGATCACACTCACAACATCATCAACTTTTAAAATTTTAGAAGCAGATGCAGAATTACTTACTGCCATAACCAAACTGTCCCAACTTTCAGGCAAAGAACATAAAATCAAGAGAGCCTTTACCTCATCATCAAAAACAATATTGACTGAAGCTAATTGGTTTACCAAACCATGGAAATCACTGAGATGAGTATGTACCAATCCACCTTCCTGCATTTTCAAAGTAAATAGCTGCTTCATAAGATATACCTTATTAGAAGCCGAGGGCTTTTCGTATAAATTTGCCAAGGACTTTATCAACTCTTCTCTTGTCTTGCACTGTGATAAGCTGGAAATCACAGACGATGCAAGGCTCAACCTTATGGAACCGAGAGCCTTTCGATCAAGAACGTTTCATTCTTCATCCTTCATATCTGTGGGCTTGCATGTAACCCCACCCAACGGTAAGTACAGATCCTTCTGATACAGATAATCCTCAATCTGCATCCTCCAGTGATGATAATTATTGCCGTTAAACTTATCCATTTGTAGCTTACTTTCTTCTACCATTTTTGAACTTCCACTCAATTAGAAAACCCTGTGAATGACCTGTAATAAAAAATAACCTGCTTCCTGCAAACCGTAGCTCTGATACCAACTGTTAGGAGACCCCTTATCCAACGGAAGCACAATTGATTACTTTCTTATAAGCAATTAAACACGGAATTATACCAGAATGATAAAGTAACTAGAAACTTGAGACAGCAAAGAATTTGAGAGACAATACACAATCTTGTATTAGATATTACTAGAAGAAAATACAATAAGGAAGATGCCACTTCTTCCTCCACCTCAAAGGCTTGCCACACCTCAAGACCTTCTTCCCTCTCTCTCTTGCTCAACACAACAACTCTATAGCCTGAGTTATTATCCCTCCTTGAATGCTTCAGCTGATCTCCTTGACCTTGCTTGCTTTAATGCTTTTACTTGCCTTCTTGATAATTACAATACATGTCTCATGGGTCTTTAAATAGAATCCCATGGTTACAAAAATAGAAATCTAACTACAATAATTAGACACGCAGCTCGTGACTATAATTAGTCATTTGACATGTAAACACTCGCTTCACTTAACTGACTGTTCGTCAACAGCAGTTCTGGAACGCACAGGCGACCGACGCCGGTCCCTGCTTGACTGGTGCTGCCGATGTCGGCCGACTACCTGCTGTCACCGGTTTCCTTCTCCACTGTCTATGACCGACGTCGATTATACTACCGATGCCAGTTCTTCTGGTTCTTCATCATCCTCTTCTTTGTGTCTGCAAACAGTTGAAGCTTTTAGCTCCACACCCTAATAGGGTTGGGATATATTTCATCTTATGGAACATGTGGAAGGAGCAAAATACTAGAATTTTCAAGCAAAGGTTTACTGATCGTGTTTGGATTTGGAAGCACACTCTTATTAATATCAAATAATCAGTCTTGCACTTGATGAAACACCTTGCGTCACCTTCCAAGCTTGGGGAACTTATTCTTCACGATCTACACATTGTTCTTCCCCCCACTCCCATGTGGATTCTATTGGCAAGGGTCATTCCATTATTCCAATCCTAATCTTCAACAAAATCTATCTAGATGGTGCTTCGAGGGGAAATCCTAGTTTTGAAATATTTGGAGGCATTGGTAGGGAATAAGATAATTCTATTACTTTCTTTTTTCTTCCAAAATTGGTATTACCGCCAACAATTCTGCTGAAGGGCAAGCTATTGTGGAAGGTCTTAAGACTACCTGGACAGTAGGGTGGAATAATGTCTAGTTGGTTGCTGACTCTAAGTTTTGGATTAATCTACTTTTGGATCCTACTTCTAACATATCCAAGGATTGGGGAATTTATATAAATCTCTAAAACATCTATATCTTCAAAAGAAAATTTATATGGTTATTCATTTGCATACTCTTTGAGGTTTCAATAAAATTACGGATGCACTTGCTTATTAGGCTCTTGATCAATCTGAAGTGAAAGGCTTTGGTCCTCTTCTCTTATGGTGGCCGACAAAGCTAAGGAATGATCTCTTATGCATGTTATCCTTGGACAATGATAAAACCGATTGTTAGATTCTTTATGAGGCTATCCTTTTCCCCTCAATTGGATGTTGTTATTTTTGGTTCTCCTTGGTTGGATATTGGCTTCCTCTCTATTGCTTTTTCTAGTAGTGGGGCATGCTTCCAATTTTAGTCTTGATTGGAATCATGTTAGTTATTCATTTTGACTGCGATTTTTACATGAATCATAAGGTTTTAGTCTTTTTGGTTTTCTTTGTTGATACATGCATAGATTGGTGAAAACTTATCTTTTGGTTAGGTGTGCTCTTTGAGCATGTCAAAGGGGACAGGCTAGGTGCGGGCCATAGGCGATTTTCGAGGAAGAGATACCCCTACCTCCTTGGGTCTTATGCGAATGTGGCATCTCTCTCGATATGTTTTCCACAAAACAAAATAAAAAAGATTCAAACTAATAACACCTTACCCTTCTACCAATGATGCAGATACCATTGCCTTAATCGAAGACACTTTAAGGTTAATGTTACCCTTTTAGGGGGGAGAAAGTTTTAAGCTCAAACTAGATGTTTATAATACCTTGGCTTTGATTAGGACCTTCATTTTGATATAAAATTATACTGTTCAATATTTTTGAAAAGACATAATTGTGTATTGCATGCTTGTAGCTAAAATAACATAGAAAACAAGATATGTGTATTTATTATTGGAATGCAGAAATCTACAATAATAAGTTGGTTCGTAAAAATTTACGATCCATTTTTTGTGTTGGAAAAAATAAATTATCTCAAATCAACATAAAAGTTAGCAAGGTATGGCAACGAGAAATCAAGGCAACTTAAAACATCATCAGAACATATTGTAAATAACTAAATATAGGTTGCAGCGCCTGAAAGAGGGGGTAATGGATCATCCTTGGGAAGTTGGGTGCTCTAAGTAAATGGCTTAGTTGAGGGAGGATCATGTGCTACCCAACTATCATGATTAGAGTCTAGGAGAACCAAATAAATAATAATGCCCCAACTAGGAGGTGGTTGAACAACACTGTCAACCGAACCACTTATTTACACATGCGAGCTCTACTAAGATGGGTTAACAATAGACTTTCCATGAAATAATAGCAAAATCCATCCCCTCAATGAAATAGAGGAGTTAAATAATCGATGTAACTATACGAACAGATTCACTGACAACAAGATACCAAAAAAAAGTTAGAGATATTTATTCGTTTTTAAGTTTCTTCCCGACAATAATACTTATATATTTATTTTCATAAAATTTGTGATCATCCCTCAAAAAACGTTTACCCCAAACTTTAATTTCCAAATAACAAAGCTTTACATGCTTCTATGTGTAATGAAATAAGCTATCTGAGGATAACTTAAATATCAAATATTCCATATAATTAAAATTTTAAAAATAAATCTCTTGTTATGAGAAAACAAGTATTACTTTTAGATTGATCAAATGTAAAATGGAAAATCCTTTTAGAAAAACATCGGTTTGATGATGCAGGGGCATCTTTAGCAAAAGACAATCTTGTATTATTTAATATTAGTTTTGCGAATAAAATTCCAACTTGGTTACGTGGCACACAATGTGTAATTGTTTATTATAAGTCGACATGCGTGTTACTTTTTGAGAGTTTATATAACTTTTCTTGACATGTGGCATTTAGAGAAGCCTCTAAAGAGATTCAAGGACCAATATTAAAGAGCTTTCTCCGGAAAAAAGAGCTTAAGCTACTTAAGTTAATAGTCAGCCATTGCCCAACCCCCCTCCCTACCCCCTTGTCTATATTTTTAAAAAAATCCATATATTTTGAATGCTATAAAACTGGGTTTATTTTGTCCCTGTATGTTTTTTTCATAATTCCGTGAACAAATTTGAAAAATACATAAAAGAATAACTAAATATAAAATTCTAGTATGTTAAAACATGACTTTAATAAATAAAAAATAAATATTTAACCATATCATGATGTAGAATAAAATATATATTTAAAAAGTAGAAACTTAAAGTTAAATGTTTATAACATTTTCATGAAATGCCCTTATGAAATTTGTGATAGTTTTTATGGCAAAATAATGTCAATTTTGTTATAATCAATTGAAAACATGGATTATAACATATGCACATTTCTTAAAATAGACATACAATAACATAAAAAATATTTGGTATAACATGAAATATATTCAAAATATTATAAAACATATATAGATGCATACATCCATTTATTATATTAGTTATCAGTCATGATATGACACACTCAACGAATTAAGTCTAATGACAAGCATTCCCAACAAAAGAAAGGGGCAATTGAATTTGTGTGTCATGTCCATGGACATGTGAGTGCTTGAGAGACACACATAAAAATTTGACTAAATGTGATCTCTCTCACATACAATTGAAGTAAGAGAAGAAAATTTAGGTGCAAGGGACACATTATACCACAATGTGTCATTTTAATGTGTTTATGTATCGTTTTTAGAGTGAATTCATAGTAATGGTGCCCCTTTCACAGGCAGTGGAGGCAATGTTTTTTGATTTAGGGTTAGGAGACATATTAAAAAGCATCATATGTGTTGTTTTTGGTGTTAATATTTTGTTTGTAAATTGAATTCATAATATCACATGCAATAGAAATAATGCTTGCCAATTTATGCGTAGGGGACAGATAAGAGCACAATTTGTCATTTGTGTGTGTGTGTGTTTGTGTTTCATTTCTAGAGTGAATTTGACTTAAAGGGCCCTTTTGCATGTAATTGATGCAATGGAGGAAGATTTAGAGCTATGGGGATAATAATGAAACCGAAAACTAACAATACAAATAAAATTACCAATAGGTCAAGATTCTGAACAATAGCTTGTATTGATTCGTATTGAATGAATTTCCTTAATTTCAAACCCAAACCATGCTTAAATAATCCTAAACTCAGAAATTAGAGTTGACATGCAAAATTTGAAAAAGCTAAAATCTAAAAAAAATGTCTATTTTTAGCAACTGCTATTTATAGTAAGTTTCGCATGCAAGCGTGCATGGCTCTAATTTTTTTTCTAAATATCTTAAATGCTAAAATTAGCCTATGGAATGAAATTTAATTGAAGTTGACGTTCGGTTCTAAAAATATACAGTTTCTAAAAATAAAAAAATCTCAAAAAATTTATTAAACGTTAATTTTGAAATCAAATCTAAGGGGATATACCCCGTTAGGGCAGAATAGAACTTTTTGATATGGTCATTTTGGCACGTGGAAGAGCTCAAACAGGGTTATGGGTCAAAAGTTATGGCCTTCGGAAGGTTGACCTATTTTTTCTGCTTCAGATAAAATAGAGCACCATGTGTTGGTTTTGTGTGTTCATATTTCCTTTGTGGAGTGAAATTGACTAAATGATGTCCCTCATTCACGTAATCAAGGCAACAAAGGACAATTTAGGGGCAAAGGACACATTACACTGACATGTGCCATTTTTATGTGTTCATGTAACATTTTTAGAGTGAATATGTAGTCTCAAGGGCCCTTTCACATGCAATAGAGGCAATGCTTATTGATTTATGGCTAGGGGACATATTCAAGGCCACCACATCTATTGTTTTTCAGTGTCAATTTTTTGTTTTATAGTGAATTCATAGTAAAGAGGCCCATTTCACATGCAATAGAGGAAACATTTGTTGATATGGGGTAGGGGACACATTAGAGCACCATATGCCATTATTAAGTTTTCATGTTTCCTTTCTAAAGTGCATTAAAACGGGCCCCTTTCACATGCAGTCTAGGCAACAAAGGAAGATTTAGGGGCAAGGGACACATTAGACCACCATGGGTCATTTTTATGTTGTTATATATCTTTTTCATGGTGAATTATTATTAGTGGGGCCCATATATTTTTTATAGCGAATTATTATTAGTAGGGCCCCTTTCACATGCAATGGAGGTAATGCTTATCGATTTAGGGCTAAAAGACATATTATAGGCCATGGCATGTGTCATTTTTTGTGTTGATCTTTCATTTGTAGAGTGAATTCATATTAACGAAGCCCATTTCATATGCAATAGATGAAACATTTGTTGATTTAGGAGTAAAGGAGACATTAGACCACCATGTGTCATTTTTTGTATGCATATATCCTTTTTAGAGCGAATTTGTAGGACCCTTTCTCATAAAAAGTCAATGTTTGTCAATTTAGGACTAAGAACATGTTAAATACCACCATTTGAGAATTAAAATGATATTTATTTATAAAAGTCATTTTCACATAAATTAAACACAAATAAAATCTTTAAATAAGTAAAGAAAGAAAATAAAATAAAAACTAAACTCTTGATCATTTGTTCGAGAGCATACATTCTTCACACTCTTTGTATAAACTTGAATTTTAGTACCCGTGATTCATCCATTATATGTTATTCTAAAACCTTTTAAAATGGGAAGAAGTTGAAATTCTATATTAAAAATTAACGTATTATCAACATTTCATTTATGATGTATTAATTCACTTGCTTTACCATTTGAACTGCCCCTCGTGTCGTATCTAACCAAAAATTTGACTTTGATAAAAAGTAGCTTGACAATTAGCCTTTAAATATTAAGTGGAATGACAATCTGTCCCACCATTTAAATAGTTGTTCCCATTTCTTAATCCAATGTCATAATATCGGTTCCCTTCATACTCATCTTCAGTTTTGCCAAGCATTGTTGCTAGCTAATATTCCACAAATTTTGAGGAAGAAATCAGTTTGGGAATCAAACATGCCCTGTTTAGAAATTAGTTCAATTTGGTTGGTCTACGCTGAATTATGCGAGGTATTTACAACTGCATATGCTTTGTTTCAGGGGTTTCCAAGATCAGTTGAAAAGCTGTCTGATCTGTTTTGGTCTACTACTAATAGGAATACTAGAATGACAGAAATGGAAGAATGTGAACTTTATCGTTTAGCTTATATAGTGTTGTAGGCTGTTTTATAGTTAACAATACTGTTGCATTTCTTCCATTCTTGTAATAAACCTTACCTATACTGTTCAGGTCTGTATTTAATATCTGAAAACTTGTAGAGAGAAAGAGGGGTTATAAACTGATTGCCATCTATTGATGTAATTCTCATATGGGTTTTCTTAAAATATTTTTATATGTTAATAGGTTTAAATTATTATTTTATATTATATTATTTAAAATTTTTGTTTTAGATATAGACCTCTCAAATGTTAAAAAATAATTATTTCGATTCTAATTCGTTTGAGACTTTGCAACCTTTTATCACAATCATCTTGTAAAGATTTATATAGGCCAATGATCTATGTGCAGGTCCATCTTTTCTTAATATTTTTGTAATATAATTAATATTGTTTTTTTAAAATAATATTTTTTTTCTGTTTATTTGATAGTTATAAATTTATTATCTATTTCCAACCGAAATTTTTACTTTCAATCCATTAGAATTTTCACTGTAACTAAATGAATTGGCTAGTATAATTGTCAAGAGATTGTTTAATAATGATTCTTCATATTATTTCTTATCTTCAAAAATAACATTGTCCACATTATAGAATCTTTATCGTTGTGTTAATAATGAAGCCTCCCCCATTTCAATTTTCAGAATAAAGTTCCTTGCATTTTTTAGAGTAAAAATTAGAGTCATTATAATTTATTTTATATATAAAAAAACAAATAAATATTCATATAAATATTTGGAAAATCAAAATTGTAAACAAGTAAATGTTTTTTTAATAGATTCTACACACCACAAAACAACTAAAATTTTTAAAATATAAAATTATTTAATTCATTGCCCGTAACTTTCAAAATAAAAATAGATATATAAATAAAATGACAATTTCTATTGAAGTCTTCATTCTTGACTTAAATATAAGTTGTTATATTCTCTTGAAAAATAAAAGAAAGAGAAAGGAGAGAGAGAAAGGCAAAGTGAATGAGATGGAGGAGATGTTTTAGACGAGAAAGGTGGTCATATTATTCAAGAGTTGAAAGTGTAAATAGGAACAAAAGAATGGAGGAAATTGAATAAGAGAAGAAAAAGAGGAAAAGGTACGAATCAAGAGAAAATGTATCAGTTAGAGGAAGGGAAAAGCAAAAATACAAATTTGCCCATGCTTATTCGATTAAATAAAAACAACTTCCCTTATTCCTTTCTCTTTTTAACTTCTGCCCATTCAAAATACATCTAGATATTAAAGTCATAGCACATCCAAAATTACTGAAATATGCCATTGTTTGTACAAACTTTTTAAAGGAACATTTGCAACCAAAAAAATTAATTATAATGCAAGGAAACTTACAAAACACACATTATATTGAAGAGGTTGATACTAATTTAAATATTTGCATACCAAAACTATGTTTTAAGCTAAACTAAATATGAATATTATTGATTTAAATAAAGTTACTTCAAAATGTCTAAAGGTATTTAAGATATCAATTATAAATAGAAATGACAATTGAAGTTGTGACATAATATTTTTTGTCTAATAAAGCTCATTTCATTAATGAAGATAAAGGACATATGTTTTTATTTTTTGGAAGGTCGCTAGTGCTTACTCTTCAAGCGGATGCATCTCATTAATCAAGATTTTAAAGGATATATGTATAGTTATTGCATGTTTGTTGAAAGTTACAACATATGTTGGTGTAGGTAAATATAAATGGATCATCCTAGTTAAAATTTGGGAAGACAACCCATATATTATAACATTAATTAAGAAGGACTTCCGTGTCTTAGTTTTACCTTGAACAATTGTTTTCAAAGGAGGGCTACCAAAATTTTGTTGTAAACGATTAAAAATAATGATAAGAGCCACATGTTTAGAAGACAAAGTAATAAACCTGGATACTATGAAGACAAATAAAAATCCAATAGGTCAAGATTCCGAACAATAATCAGTATTGATTTGTTTTAAATCATTCAAATAATTACAATGCATAAATAAGTCTTAACTCAAAAATGGGGTTGACATGCAAAATTTGGAACTCTAAAAATAAATAAAACTCGATCTGTTATTTTTAGCAGCTGTTATTTCTAATAAGTTTCACATGTAAGCACGTGCAACTCTAAAAAACTCCAAAAATAAACTAAACACTAAAATCAATCTATCAGATGAATTTCAAATGAAGTTCAAGTTCGGTTACAAAAATAAACAATTTTTAAATTTAGAAAAAAATTAAAAATAAAATTAAACTACAATTTCAGACCTTCAAATGGTCATATATGGTCTCCAAAAATATCAATAATGTCCCATAACTGAAATAGTAAGTTATGACTATATTTAAATTTTTGAGCTAGTCGTTTTGGCATGAAGATGGACTCAAACAGAGCTACAGATCAAAAGTTATGGCCTCTAAAAGTTTGGCCTCTTTTTCTGCATCATTATCCTCTGGTTGAAAACAACTCAGCGCTTATGAGTTATTCTAATTGTACTACGACCATTTATTCTTATAAATATTCTTCAGCTTCCATTTTGTAATCCAAGTGTTGTCTTCCTATTGTAATCCTTTTCAATGTACTAAATACCTATCATAACTTTTTTTCCTTGTGTTTATTGTCTTCTTATCCAAAACTTGCACTATCTTTTCGTTCTTCTTTTTTGGCCCCTGTTGTTGCCAATCTAATTATTCATCTGCTTCACCTTCACCATCTTTTCTATGGAAATCATATAAATCTGAAACATTAAATACTTGAGAGATATCAAAATTTTATAGTAAACTCACCTCATATGCATTGTCATTGATTTTCTTTACAATTCTGCATAGTCCAATTTTCTTATATTTTGACTTGTTATATGTGCCTTTTAAAAATCACTCTTTCCTCAAGTAAACCATCACTAATCTCTTTTTTCAAATATTTTTGACATTCTTCTGACATCTACTACTGATTTATACTTTTTATTACTTTCTTACAATTTTCTGCTTCTTATAATTGTTGTATATGTTTTACAAATACTTCTACATCATCACTAACTCGTTCTACAATTAGCGACTGTATCAAATCCAAAATACCCATAGAATTTCTCTCATAAACAATCTGAAATGTTGATTTACCTGTTGATCTATTCACTGACCTATTATATGCAAACTCAACTTACGGTAAAGCCAAGTCCTATTGCTTGGGCTTCTCTCCAACTATGCATCTCAATAAATTTTCCAAACTCTTATTTACAACTTATGTCTATCCACATGTTTGGGGGTGGCATGCATTACTGAATTGTAGCTTAGCCCTTATCTTCTTCCATAAAGTCCTCCAAAAATAACTTAGAAATTTTGTGTCCCTATCTAATGTAATGGTTTTTAGAACACCATGCAATCTCACAATATCCTTAAAAACCTAGTTTTGTAATTCTAGTGGCATCATTGGTTTTCTTACATGTAATAAAATGAACCATCTTAGAAAAATTGTCTACAAAAACAAAAATTGAATCATTACCTCTTTGTATGTTTGGTAATTTCAATACAAAATTCATATTCAAATATGTCCATGGTCCACTTGAAACCGGTAATGACATATACTGTTGTCCCCCAAAATTGTCAGCTATTTTTGGGACAACATTTGAATTATTTTGGTCTTACAGACCAAAATTATCTCTTCCCTTTCCAAATTTTGTCTTGGGCATTCAAATTCCTCATTTTTCAAGTTTTTCAGAAATCTACGGATTGCAAATAGGCTCATTTCTACAAGTTCAATGGGCTTCACGACTTCTACAGGTGTGTTCAATCAAAAGAATTGGTTTCTAACAACTGGTCATTTTTGGAATTGGTTCATCGCCTTGGTTCAAACAGAAATTTCCATCAGCAAGCATCAGCAGCAGGTTCATTCTTTGGTTAAATCAAACAGTTCATCAGTTGGTTCAAGGCTTTGTTTGAACCGTTGAACCAAAATTTGGTTCAACGTCTTGTTTCAACGAAAAGGTTCAAATCCTTAGTTCGACAATTAGTTAAAAGACATGGTTCAAAGGCAAGTTCAATGTTTGGTTCAATGCTTAGTTCATCGGCTCGGTTCATTCAAATTGAACCATCAACTTGAACCATTTTTGGTTCAACCGACTGGTTCAATGTCTTGGTTCAACAGAATGGTTCATCGTCAAAGTTCAAAGAAGCCCGAAGGCCATTCAAAGACTACCCAAAGGGTAGATACCCTTGCGGGAGGCTCTTCCTGACTCAAAATGGGTCATTTCTTAAGGCCTGAAAGGGCAAGTGCAATCCAGAAAAGTGCCAAACAAAAAAGCCAAAAGAAGACAAAGGAATGACGCACCCGAAAACGTCAAATTCAACATAGTGAATTAGTCGTTGATCATTTAAAACACACAGACTAGAATACATTCACAGATCTCAAAGCCAAGACCAACAGAATGCAGAGAAGGAACATAACAGTAAATCAAATCCAACGCCTGATTCAATTAATCGGACAAGGAGGAATGATGAAGATAAGATCAGATCGCCAGGTTAACATTGGAAGTTGCAATTTTCAATAAGCGCGACTTATTTCCTTGCATTGATAAAATCAAATGGGTAAAGCGCCCCTAAGTTTCGGCGTGTCTCCTTAACAGATTCCAACGCAAATTGATGTATTGATTGTTCCCAAGTCCTTCTTAAGAGGCTATATAAGGGACTTTCTTGGATTAGAATAAGGATCTTTTTTTTTACTTTTAGAACGAACTCTGCCCAAATTGTAAGACATTACTGAGACTTTGAGCTCAGATTTCCGATCATATTTTGTTACTAGAATAAGAAAGCAAGTGGTTTTTCAGACTTTGTGTTGTAATATCTTTGTTATTGAGGAAATTGTTCTTATGTCTTTTTCTTCAATATATCTTCTGTTTCTTTAATTGAACAAGCAGAATTAGTGACAACAGTCAAGAAGGTATCCTAAAGAGTCAACTGTGAAGAGACTTTGTGCCCTCATAATTGCCTTTAGTGTATGTTCTTTTCATTTCTGTTTAAAGGACCTTGAGGTGACTTTGTGCCCTCATTGTCCTTTGTATCTTACTCTTGAACAATCCAGGTGAAGACTTTGAGCTGCATCTCGATTTGCTGGTTATCACATTCTTTGCTACATTTTTGTTGTTACTGCTAGGAGTATTCTTGTGGTTTGTTGAATAGTACTTCTGAAAGAAGAGGAGTATTGTCTGTCATTTCCCCTGAGTTTTTCCTTTGATCCGTGCGCATCATCTCTGAAAGAAGAGAGATGGATGGTTTGTCCCACCCATGAGTATTATTTTATGTTTATATATATATATATATATATATATATATATATATATATATATATATATATATATATATATATATATATATATATATATATATATATATATATATATATATATATATATATATATATATATATATATATACCTACAGGGAACCTCCCCTTGATGAGAGGAGAGATCAGTGTCTTTTTGATGTGGTAAAACTACACATTAGGATGACTAATCTTCCTACTTCGGCTAATCAGACCTATTTTGTTTATCAGTACGCTGATCGACAAAATATTCAACCAACATATACAACCTGTATTTTATGCATTTATTTTTTCCACCTAACATATCTTGAACCTTGTATTATAAATTATCACATCTCTCTTCATCTTTGACTAAAAATACTTCTCCTCCACCACTAATATTATCTTTGTCTTACCAAATTGTCCAACTAAACCACCACTATGCAATTCTCTTATAATATTATCTCTTAGAGACTCAATTGGAATACACAATTGTTTCCTTTTAAAAAGATAACCATTCTTCATAATATACTCTTCATAAACATTACTTGTATCACCTATCAATGGATTATTGCATTGCTCAACTATCTTTCCAAAATCTAGATCAGTATCATATAATTTCTTAATAAATTCAAATTCAACTACTTCACTCACCATAGTAATCAACCCCTCCCCTGCTCAAAGCATTAGTGATTTGATTTTATTTTCCTAGTTTATGCTTCAACACAAAGGCATAACCCTACAAGAAAGACACCCACTTTGTATGCCTACTATTTAACTTCTTTTGAGTGTTCGCATACTTCAAAGCCTCATGATCAGTAACTAGGATAAACTCCTTAGGCATCAAATAATGTCTCCAATGTATTAATGCTTGTACAATGACACAAAATTCAATATCATATGTAGTATACTTCTTTCTTACCTCATTCAATTTCTCACTAAAATATGTTATTGGCTTCCCTTCTTGACTCAACACATCACCAATTCCCACAAATAAAACATCACAATCAACCTCAAACACTTTGCTAAAATCTAGAAATGATAAAATAAGATTTTCTATAATTTTATTCTCTAACAACTCAAAGCTTTTTGTTATTTCCCTTGTCCATGCAAATTTTTTTCCTTTCATACAATTTGTTATTGGTGCAACAAGACTGCTAAAATTCTTAATAATTTTTTTGTAAAAAGTAGTTAAACTATGGAAACTTCTTACCTCTGTGATGCTCTTTGGAGTAGGCCACTTAATAATTGCCTTTACTTTTTATTCATCCATTCTTACACCATCTTTTGAAACTACAAATCCCAAAAATACCGAACTATTTTGCATAAACCTACACTTCTTCAAATTCGTATAGAGATTCTCTTTTATTAACAATTCTAATACCATTCTCAAATGTTATAAGTGCTCTTCTTTAGTCTTATTTAATATTAAAATATCATCAAAATAAACCACCATATACTTACCACTATATTTTAGTAGCATTGTATTCATCACCCTCATAAATGTGTCAAGTGTATTAAATAATCCAAATGACATCACCATCCAATCATACTTAAACCATATCTAGTCTTGAATGTTATTTTTCATTCATCTCCTTCACAAATCTAAATCTGATAGTATCCACTTCTTAGATCAATCTTGGTAAAATATTTTGCTCTTGCAAGGACAACCATCATATCATCTAAATGAGGTATAAGAAACATGTTCTTGATTGTAATTTTATTGATTGCTCTACTATCCACACACATCCTCCACCCTCCATATTTCTTTAGATTTAGAAATACTGGTGTTGCACAAGGACTCATACTCTCCCTTACTACACCCTTCCTCACCAATTCAGTAATGTGCTCATTCTATTATGCACGTTTTGATGGACTCATCCTATAAGTTGCTTTATTGGGTAAAGCTAATCCTAAAATCAAATAAATATGATGTTGAAGATATATTTAATGGTAAACCATATGGCAACTCATCAGGTATAACATCTGCATATTCTTTCAACACTACTACTGCTTTTTCTAGTATTTGCATTACTTATGTGTCTTCTTTCTTTGTTACTAATGCATAACAACAACTTGTCATCTTCATGTCTTTGATAAATTATTTTTCATTCAAAATACTTTTAACCTACCCTTCTTCTTTAAGAGGTAACAAAACTACCTTCATACCACCTTTTTAGAAACTATACATGTTATTTGATCCATCATGAATTTTTTTCTATCAAACTATCATGACCTTTCCAATAACACATGGCATGCATCTATTGGTATAACATCACACCATATTTCATCCTTATAAATTTTACCTATAGAAAACTTGATTAAGCACCTTTTATCTACTTTAACTCCATTCCCTTTCTTAAACCATTAAATCTGATAAGGATTAGAATGCTTTTACATTGCAAACCTAGTTTCTCAATCATATTTTTATAACTACCACCATCTATAATTATTTTGCATATATTACCTTTTTAAGTACACCTTGTTCAAAATATATTTATTCATAGCCATGCATCATCACCTTTTTTATTTTGCACATGTTCTTTCCTTGGAGCAGTCATTGTTCTTCTCATCTGAGATTTTCTCCAATATCTGTTGCTGTAACTTTAGTATTTTGTTTCTTTGTTTCAGCTTCAACTAAATTCACTCTTGTGTGATCCTCATGATTCTTTTATTGATCTTGGTAGTGTGGACACTCAAACACTCTATGGCTTTCTTCTCCACATCTATAACAAACACAAAACATGTGTTGATTTGGAAACCATCCTCTACCACCACTATAGCTCCGTATTCTCTAAAATCCTCTTCCTCTTTGTTAGTATTGAAACCCTTGTCTATTACCTTTTTATCTTTCTGGACAATGTGTTGATTCTCCTCTAGTGGTATTAA
The DNA here is from genome assembly GCA_037957365.1 of Torreya grandis. Classification (NCBI taxonomy): domain Eukaryota; kingdom Viridiplantae; phylum Streptophyta; class Pinopsida; order Cupressales; family Taxaceae; genus Torreya; species Torreya grandis. Next base: position 295,358 of record JARHVA010000905.1, on the reverse strand, counting down.
ACCCACCTTTATTTGTATTAAATCCATCGCATCCCCTTATTAGAGGGGATTGTCCTCTTCTTGGCCCAGTGGATGTTATTATAAAATTTTGTCTATTTTATTTTTCATCTATCTTCAAAGTTAATTGATAAGCTTCCTTCATGCAAAATATTCCATGCATGCTTAGTTCATCTTGAATAGAAAACTTCAAACCATTTAAATACCTTGCATCCATCTACTCTTCTATCTCATCATTATCTACGTGTATGAAAAGATTGTAAAACTCATTTGTATACCCTTATATATTGTGATCTTTCTGCCTCAAAATTTGAAATCTTTTGTGTAGGGTTTGTGCATAATCTGCAAGAAAAAATTTCTCCCTTGGCTTCTTCTCTATATTTTTCCACGAGTTAATCTTCTCTTTATTTTTATCTATCTTTATTTTTGTTATTGATCTCACCAAATCATTACATGACCCTTCAATTTTGTATATGCAAACTTTACCTTCTTGTCTTCTCTCATAGTTCTTCATTCAAAAAACTTCTCCATGTTATTCATTCAATCTATCAACTCCTCTAGTTTTAAACATCCTCCATAATTTAGAACATCAACCTTGATTCTTTTCTTATAAAGCTATAACCATCGTCTCTTCCATTGATGGTGGTTGTTCTTGTTTCTCCTCTTGCAAAATTTAATCTTCATGGTCTGTGTCATCTTCTACATCATCTTCTACTCTCTTTTATGTTTTATTCACAACGAGCTTAGCTAGTTATTCTACTTCTCTCTACATCTCTTACATAGTATGGTTTATCTGAATGATTCATCCTTGTCCTCTCACCATCTTTTACACGTCCAAGATTTGAACTTTCTCTGATACCAAATAATGAACCCAAATATTATCAAGACAAATAAAAATCTAATAGGTCAGGATTCTGAACAATAACCAGTATTGATTCCTATTGAATCATTTAAATAATTAAAAATGACGCATACATAAGCCTCAACTCAAAATTGGAGTTGACATGCAAAATTTGAAACTTTAAAAATAAATAAAACTTAATCTACTATTTTTAGCAGCTAGTATTTTTAGTAAGTTTTGTATGCAAGCACGCACAGCTCTAAAAAACTCCAAAAATAAACTAAACACTAAAATTGATCTATTGGATGAATTTCAATTGAAGTTCAAGTCAGGTTACAAAAATAGACAATTTTTAAAAACCTAAAAATAAAATTAAACTATAATTTTAAACCTTCAGATGGTCACGTATGGCCTCTAAAAATATCCAAAACATCTCATTATTGGAAGGGTAGGTAATAGCTACATTGAACTTTTTGAGTCAGTCATTTTAGCATGAAGATGGGCTCAAACGGAGCTACAGATCCAAAGATATGGCCTCTGGAAGTTTGGCCTTTTTCTCTGCATTGCAAAGAATCGGAGGATGGAAATATGGAAGGTTCAACATATGGCCTCTATTGGGTAGACCATTTGGATTATAGGAAATGTGTAGTTAGTTATATTGTGAAAATCTTGAGGCAAAGATGCTTTGTTTCAATCATGGTTGATGTCAAAGCACGATGGCCAAGCATGTCAAGGTCAATTGAATGCATAGTGGCAGAAGAAAAATGTTGAGACAAGTATTGTTATTCAACAATTTCACTGATAATTGGAACCTCATTTCACTAGTAATTATATGTATGTCTGTGTTACTTAATATTGTTAGCCCAAAAGCAATAAGTCAAATGGTCAAGTGGTTTGCCTTTCCCCTTGCTTGAAAAATTATGTGATAAAGTGTTAATATATTAACTTCAATGGGATTCATGGTTGACATACTCCCGACCCTCCTTGTTAGACAGCATCTGCAAAAATTTTCAAAAAAATAATAACATGGATGTAAAGGTTAAATTTATTGTTTGTATGATTGTATTTGTGATTTTTTTATATAATACACAATTCAACTTTAGTTTAATTGGTATTGATGATGGTAAAAGGTATTTTCATACTAACCACTAAAATACAAATCTTATTTGTACACTTAATTAAAAGATAATATAAATATATATTTAATCTCTTTTATATTTATATAATTATGTATAAAAAATTAAATGATATCTAATATTATTTTTTTATAATAGAATGAAAAAAGGGAAGCAAAAATAATAGGATACCGTAAAATATGGATTATTGTATTTAGCTTTAATATGAAATAGAGATAAATTTAATGGAAACATAAGTGAGGACTTTAATTACTAATATTAAAAGTTTGACACTTATACTCCTCTATTATATTTTGAATATATAATTTGTAAACTGAAATTTAAATATATTTTTTAGTATGTTTTATAATAAAAACAAAATAAATAGCGAGTTTGAATATTGACGGCGACGGTGACGACGATTGGCAATAAGCGTCGGTTAAAGGTAGGTGATGGACACCAGCGACAGTGACGGGAGAAGTAAGGAGAACGGTGGGTGGTACATGGGAAGAATTCGAGCAGTGGTGAGGAGGGTGAAGAAATTGAAGGAGCAGGGTTTGGTTCGGGGCTGGAGGTGCGTGGGTTAGTGGATAGGCGAGGATTTGGAAGGGGTCAAAACAAAAAAGAAAAAAGAAAAAAAAGACCAAGTTTGTATTTTTGTGGCACATATTAAATCAGGGAAGGGTCCTCAAGAACGTTTTTAGGGTTGGAATAACCGAGTGTGGATAGAGGCTTATTTGGTGGAGGTGGGTCTCTGAGGTAACAATTGGGGAGATTGGGGTTTCTTCAAGGCATTCGTGTAGCTTTGTTGCATTAATAGCTCAAATATTTTTCATACTTGTAGAGTGTTTTGCGAAGAGTTTATTGTTAGGGCTCACCTTGGCTCAGATTCTATTATGATTCCCATAAGCTATATTCTTTTGACAAAGTTTTATGAACGAGAAATAGAATCCATGGGGGGTTCAAAGGGGAATGCAGAAGCGGAACTTACACAAAAAGGAGCCCTAGAAATGACCTACTTTGGTGATGTCGCCTTGATTTTTTTTGACACTCTTATTTTAAAAATTTTAGACGCATAGCTTTCAATGATTGGTTTAAATAGGGGGATCAAGTCTTTGATTGGCAAATGTGTAGAGAAGCGACCTTCATGGGAAGTGCTTTTGAATTAGTCGTACGGAACCTAGCCTTCATTAAAAAAATCTTTCTCTCTCAATGTTGTCTAATGGTTTTTTTTTGCTTTTGTTTCAATCTTCAGAAGATAGAAATTTTGTGTGGTCAAATAGGCCATGGTTTGTTGGCAAGCAAGGGTTTTTTTTGTGTCCTTGGGCCCCTTTTTTGATCCAGTTGCTTCAGTTATCTTGTAATCCCCAGTATAGGTAAGATTATATAATCTCCCCTTAGTGTTACGTGATCCTGGGCTTCTCAAACAACTAATTAGTAAGTTGGGACTATGTTAAAATTGATGAATCCATTGAGGCTAATCTAAGTTTTGTCAAGGTGTGTGTATTGGTTGATTTATGCAAACCTCTACATTATTATACTCAATTTTTGTCCTCCCATGCAATATGAACTCAATTTATTAATTTTGAAAGATTACCCTTTAGATGTTTCAAATGTCATCATGTTGATCATAAGATTGCTTCATGTCTCGAGAAGAGTTTTAAAGGATCTCATGCAACGACCCTGAAAAAATGGGTCAAAAAGGTCGGATGTTCGAATTGAGATTTGGTCCACTATATGTTGTTCCCTTCAAAATCCATTTTTGTTGAGGGTCCATCTTCGATAGTCCTTTAGGAAGTTCAAGATAGTCCTTAGAAGGGTGAGATTTCAGCGACCATGGAAGGTTTGATCTATTTGGAGGCAAGACAACCTTATTCTCCCATTTTGGAAGAGGAAGTGGCTATTAAAAATATTGAGACAGAGGGTGTAGACAAAGATTCACCATTAGCAGAATGTTCCTAACAGAAGGAAGTCTCAGAGGAGGATGGTGATGATTGGGAGGAAGAAGAAGAGTTGGTTAGTAGGACATTTTTGTCTTTAACTTAGCGTCTTTGTGATCTAAAATCTCCTAACTACGGCAAGAAAGGGAAAAGAGGTAAGAAAACAAAAGCAAAAAGGTTACAACTAGATGCTAAGAATTCTATTGATGGTGGTACTCAATGGACAATAGAATATTTACTCTCCAGTAGGGGTAGGCATTTGTTGGTAGCAAAAGCTTGATTTTATGGCTAAGCTCACTATGTTTTGAATAAATTTGTTGAATGGCTTCTATTTTCGGCCTTGTAGTTTTCTTAGCTTTTAATTTCAGATATGGTTCTAAGTTTTTAGCTTTAGATTTGCTCTGATTTGATGGGATTTTCTAAGTTGTACTGTGTTCAATTTGAATTTCGGTTAAACCTTCTTCGGGAGAATGGGCCTCCTATTGTGTCCTAGACCCAGTTTAGGCTCCGGTAAAAAGCTGAAATCAATCAAACAAATAAAATAAAAAAAAGGTACAGTATATTCCCATCCATAAAACTTTAACATAAAATAGATTATAATATCTTCTCATTCATAAAGTTGACATATTATAATTGAAGTTATAATATCTTCTCATTCATAAAGTTGACATATAATTAAAGTCATTTGACAAAAAACTGTAGTTTCCTCAGGAAAAAGAATGATTCCTCTTCATGGAAAGACTCCCTCCTCGAACACCTACAGGGGCTTGCTGAAAATGATTTAGATGATTTTGATAGCGTTGATTCTTCGTCACCTTTGGAGGATCTTGAGGACCATAAAAGTCCCTCTCATTCTAAAGATGTACTACTTGAGGATTTACTCTCTCCAAGAAAAATTACAAACTCAATGGTCCCTTCCGCTTCAGCCACCTCCTCTGAGAACCCAGAAATGGAATTGTCTAGGGCAGAAATCGAGGACCTAGTAGCGGAAGACAGATCCCAACCCTATGTTGTAGTAAAAGTCAAGGAAGGATGGACAAAAGTTTAGAAGAGGAAAAAAGGTAAAAAAGAAGTGGTTTAACCCGCCCATATGTCCTTCCGCTTTGGGTGACCTCGAGCTAAACCTCCTAACCCAGTGGGACTCCAAGCAGATTCGCAAAACACAGTTGTTGAAGGTAGAAAGAAAGTGGAAACTTGCTAAAATTATGTGAAAAAAACCCTGATTTTAATGATGTAAATAGCCTGGTTGGAATCTGTTTGTTGATGATTATGCGGAAGTATGACAGATGCTTCACTGAAGCATTTTTTGTTTCTTGATTGATCGCGGTAGATTTGAACATCTGTCCATTTTAGCTCATTTTTTAATTTTTTGGCTAGTTATTCTTGTAATCTCGTTGTTGTTGGTAGAAGCATCCCATTTGTGTGTCAATGTCACATCTTTCTCTTCTTTATATAAAGTTATAGGATCTTTAAAACTCATAACCTTTACTTTATCAAATTATATATATATATATATATATATATATATATATATATATATATATATATATATATATATATATATATATATATATATATATATATGACTGCAAAATTTTAATCCATTTAATAGCATATTATTTTTCAATACCATTATTTTTTTTCATAAACGCTATAATTTTTTAAGTAAAAAATTATTTTAAAACTATGAAAAAAAATTATTAGATAAAAAATAAATTAAATTAAATTATTAATAATATAAAAACAAATGCTTAAGATATTATTAAAATAATAGAAAACCTTTCAAATCCAAAATTATGGTAGGGATTTGAATTATAATATTATATAATAATTATTAAAAAAATAGATTATATCAAAAAGTTATATATAAATATTATTTATAATCATATAATAATATGAGAGATGTAATTAATATTTAAAAAACTCATTAGAAAATTTTACATTTTAATTTGAGTTAAGTGAATTTGATTTGATTTTATTTATAATTAAAAATGAATTGAAAATGAATTTTATTATTATTATTATTATTATTATTATTTTTAAAGAAGATTTTATTTTATTATATATATAATAATAAATTATATTTATCAAAACATTTTCTTTAAAACCACATTATAATATAAAAAGTTTATAGAGAAAAATACTAAATAGTTCTTAAAAGAGATCATAGTTTCTCATTTTTATATGGTAAATTAAAAAAATGCAAAACAATTCAGTAAATCTTTGTATTTGGTAACTATATTACATGTTTACGTTGCTGTTCTTTAAAGTCTCATTGACTTATTTTATCATAACATGTGGATATTAATATCTTTTATTTCTTTCTAAAAATTTCCCACGTTCTTTAGACTTGTGTAAGTTTGCATTTAAATTACAAAGACAATTTGTCTTGCCTATCATTTTCTCTAATCATTCTTATTTCTATGATATAATATTGAAGATGAAAATGCACTAGAGTGGTGGCCATAACATTATCAAAGTGGATCTGCAGCCGTTCATTCTGCACATAAGACAAAGATATCAGACTCATCTCTCTTTACAATCACTGCATAAAACATATGGTTTGACTTATGAAGCTTCCTAACAATGTTTCTATCACAAAGATTGATCCGTTTTCCATAGTTGAAGTTGGGAAGAAAGACTTTGCCTTCCATTCACACACAACTGCTCCTTTGTTGACAATGAGATTGATACTTTGAAAATGCAAAGGATGGTGATGATCTAAATTTATGACAACAACTAGGTAATGCCTATCAATTTTTGATTTTTTTGATTAGATGGGAAGTTTGTCTTTACCATTCTTCTGCCTAACCTACCATGGTAGGGATGAGTTTATATGTGAGCCTTCAATATAGATAGAAAATAATAATAATGATGAATTAATAATATATTTAATATTTGTTTGTGTTAATATTTTTTATTAAGTGATCAATATTTCTTCATGTTGTTTATGAAGTTAAGTTTGTTATCAATTAGAAATGATACAATAATATTTTTGTGAATTTTTTTTTAAGTTTTAAATAGAAATATATCAATAATTATTTAGAAATTTGAAAAAAAATGAAAATTTTAAATTAAAAAAATTATATAACAATTTTAAAATTAATATTTTCAAATAAATATATATCAATCTCACATTTCTTAAAGAATAAATGGCTTTAAGATATTGAATTAATCTATCCATATCTATATATTAACTTCAATGCCTTTAGTTTTTCTATTTAATCATCACTTGAAGGACGCTTACCCTTAACTTTTACTTTCCAAATAACAAAGTTTTACATGTTATGTATATCTAATTAAATAAGCTATGTGAAAAAACTTAAATATTAAATATGACATATAATTAAAATTTCAAAACTAAATTTCTTATTATGAGAAAAAAGTATTAGTTTTAGACTAGTCAAATGTAAAATGAACTCATTTAGAAGAAAAGATTGATTCAAGTATAATTTCTATGATGTTTTGTGAAGTAAGTTTGAAATGAGACTTATAAGCTGTATTTTGAAGATATAATGAGATTGATTTGTTGAAATATTTTTTTCCTTCTTGTTTTGGGCCATGAATAATGAGGCAAATGTATAAGTATTGAAGGCTTTCATCTACCTTAAGTTCATGAGATAGTCAAGTTTACAGTACAACTTTCAAACTAATGACAGATAATTATTTATCATATCCTTTCAATTGTTAGTATAATTTATAATAAAAAAGAAAAACACTAAAAACAATCTATATATTTATTATAATTCTTTAAAAATTTTAATGATCTCTTCAAACATCCACCTCACATTTAATATAATTTATCAAAAAAATTAATTGTATATTACAATTAACAAATACAAATACAATTATACAACTGTCAAATTTATTTCATACCCCTAACTAAACCTTACATTACCTTCTTAACACACTTTTTAAAATCTAACGATTATTCCAACAAATATACCTCTCCCATTACTTCTTAAAAAACTAATCAACCAGAAGACTTTCTAACAAATGCTTAAGAAGACTTAAAATTTTTCGAAGCTCCTCGATATAATATTTCACACTTATATCCCCCAACCACATCACCTGCATCAGAACAACGTTAATTGGTGATCAGAAGGGATGAAGGGGTTCGGGAAGCGAGCTACATCACCTGCCTCCTTTTTAGAATTGTTGCAACTATTTGTGTCCGAACTTCCATGAATGTCCATTGATCCTTGGTGATAGGTTAATGTTGGCAATATGAGGGCTTCACTAGTGGTAGATTACATAGAATGTAGTAAATTTAAAGGGTAGTCAGAAAGTGTGCCAATAAAATTAGTCACATAATTCTATATTTTTATAGTAAGTTTAATTGTGATTATATGTTCTCTTTATGAATGTATTACGGATAAATAGATTTCAATTAAATTGTAATACAAATATTATTTAAAATAAATGAAAAATAATAAATTATATTTAATTAATTTTTCAAATCTAAAATGATAAAGATGAAAGAAAGGTTAAATTTTATCTTGAACATAAAAAGATTTGGAGAGACTATTGAAGTGTGATAGTGTAAATCGTATTTTTGTGACAAGACAAAAAGAATTATAAAAACTTATAATGAATGGAGGAGCTTGTTTAAAGTGTCAACATTATATTTTTGGTGCCAAAAATTGTGGGAGATGTGTTTTTTGAAAGTGTTAGGTAGACACAAAATTTATCGATGATTGTATTATTTACATCAATGGATCCAAAAATCTTATTTAAATTTCTAAAACTTTATACTGATCTTTGGAAAAATACACTTGTTCTCCTTATCCTAATTGAAAAACTAAATTTAAAAATGATATGGAAAATAATATGTTTCAGAGATTGTGTTACATGAAGGAATAGCCAAGCTACCATATAATATTTTTCAAGCCTCTTAATGGTGTACTGTATTGAAAACAATATTCAAATAATTGTAATAATTCATCAATTAGAAAAACCAATACAATATAATGTGTCACTAACATGAATTTTAGCGCTATAATGAATGCTCTCTAAATACTTCTAGATGTTCAATAAATTTATATGAATAATAAATTTTAAATATTTTTTGGATTTATTTTCAATTGATAGATCTCTTAGATTGATAATATATGCCTAAATGCACTAGGGTGCTTGTGTATTTATAAATGTCTTGAATTTGAATTTGGAACTTATTGACAAGTTGATATTATAACGATCACAAAAAAAGGGAGGAACAAGGGACATGTCCACATTTAATTCAAAGGGAATTATAACACACATGACCATAATTATAAAATATGGTTTTGGTAGACCCAAAACTGTAACAATGCATTCATAATAGAACTTGGACCATACAATACCAATAAAACTTATGAATGAAAAGACCACTAGAAGTCAGAAATTGTACCAATAAAACTTAATTTAAAACATTAATCAACAAGTATTAAAACATTTTAAAAATAAATAATTTAACAACTAATAAATATCTAGGACCATTTTTAGGTGTCTATAATAAGTAACCACAACTTTATATGTCTCCTCACAAAAATATTATAGCGAAAAAATGTACTTTCATACCTAGATTGACATCTAGGAAATGTCCTCCTTGTTTGGATCATGGTTTCATAAATCACATGAATACATTGGTTGCGTTGAAGGATTACGGGATTTTTTTATCACAAATTAGTTGACATTATTGGTGAAAATAACATTGAACAAGTTCTAGGGGTGATCATTACCTCAAATTTGGCTTATAGTTTCTACATCTATGAGAACTAAGAGTAAATCATCACTGATAGTAAATTTATGGCATGTCAAGGTGTATTAGAGTATATTCGTTTTGATTATTTGAGGTTTATCATTAAAAATTACACAAAAGTGCTAAACAAATAGGGTTTTAATATTTGACAACCCTCACATGTTGATAAATTATACTCTTCTACAAATCCATCATACTATTAAACATGCATAGCAATACATGTGTTCAATACATAACATCATTTAGAATATATTCTTCCAATTGAATTTTTATTACCGAATGCCTAATTGATTTTTGCAGCCAAACCATTTCTCCTAAAGAAGGAATTAGTTCAAACACTTCCTTTCCTTTGAGTAACTCCTCTTTGTGATGAGAGAGACATGTTGATAACCTTAGATTTAGATATAATAGTTGAGTAGTATGATTTCATGGTAGATTTGGGAATTTTTTTTGTTCTCCATTACAGTTACATAGGCATTTGTACTCTTTTCCTACATCTTCCATTCTCTATGATTTTTATTATTCGAAAATAATTTAGATCTAAATTTATTTATAAAATCAAAAATCAAATTGGAATAAATATTAAAAACTCTTCCAAAAATCAAAAAATTGTTAAATTATTAATACAATTTCTAAATTTATAAAAAGCCTACTCTAAAATAATTACATATATATTTTAATCTGTATAATCCATCTATTAAATATCCTTCTAAAACATTTTAATATAGAGAAAAATTGAAATCCTATATAAATTGAACTATTATTAAAATTACCTTATTCAAAAAAAAACCAACCTAAAAAATTTATGTGTATGTTTTAATATATGTGATTCATGCATTGAGTACTCTTCTGGAAAAAAATGGAATGATATATTAAAAATTAACATATTATCAACATGTATTAAAATATGAAGAATTAGTTCGCTTATTATAAACCACCACATATGCCCTGTCCAACCGAAACTTTTGACTTGGTATAAAATTAGTTTGACAATTAGCCTCAAAATAGTAAGTGGAATGACAATCTATCCCATCATTTAAATAGATATTCACCTTTCACAATCCTATGTCATAATATTGATTCACTTCATACTTATCTTCGGTTATGCCAAGCATTTTCCCAAACTTAATTGCTGAATAATATCCCACAATCTCACAATTTTTTTAAGGAAGAATTCAGTTTGGGAATCAAACATGCTATGTTTAGAAATGAGTTCAATTGGGTTGGTCTACACCGAATTATGTGAGGTCTTTATAACTGCAAACGGTTTCCAAGATCAGTTGAAGAGTTTTTAAATCTTTTTTTGGTCTTTTAATAATAATACCATTGAAGAATGTGAACTGTATCGCCTAGTAATAATAATAGTGTTATAGATTGTTTTATAATTAAACATACTGTTGCATTTCTCCCATTCTTAAAATAAACCTTACCTTCTATATTTAATATTATATATTTGAAAATTAGTAAAGAGGGGTTTATAAACTAATCTGCTATCTATTCATGTAATTCTCATTCAAACCTTTTAATGATATTTTTATATATTAATAGGTCTTAATTTTATATTTGTTTTTAACTCATTGTTATTGTTATAAATATTTGAATATATTAAAAAACAATTATTCCAACTCTAATTAACTTGTGACCTTGCAGACTGTCATTACAATTATCCAATAAAATCTCACATAGGCCACTGAGTCTATGTGCAGGTCCATATCTTCTTATAATACAACTAATATTGTTTATTTAAAATAACCTTCATTTTGTGCTCATTTGATTCAGTCATTTTCTAATGTATTGTTTACCTCCTAACTGTTTACTTTCATTACGCGAAGATTTTCAGTCTGAATATATATAACTGCCTAAAGAATCAGCTATAGATTAACTATACTGTAATTTTCAGTAGATTGTTAAATGATGATTCTTCATGCTGTTTTTCAACAATCTCATTTTCAAAAATAATATTGTTCATATTATAGAATCTTTACTGTTGTATAAACAATGGACCACCTTCTGAAAATAATATTGTTCATATTATAGAATCCTTACTGTTGTATAAACAATGGACCACCTTCCATTCTAATTTTTAGAATAATATTGTTTACATTATAAAACCCAAATCGTTATCTAAACAATGGAGCACATTCTATTCCAATTTTTAAAATAAGAGTTAAAAAAATGGTGGATCAATAAAAATTAATAGATTTTTAAAATTTAATATTTTTATTTAAATAAATTAATAAAATTTGAAATTAAAATAAAGAAATGTTTATATAGTATATTTAGAAAAACAAAATGATAAATATGTATATGTATTTTGATAGATGTTATACATTTATTAAAAAAAATAGTAAATATGTAAATGTATTTTGATAGATTTTGCTCACCACAAAGTAATGGCGTTCAAAATATATGATTAATCAATCTTGTAAGAAGTACATATCATTGGTATGAATATGTTAAAATGAAAAGAACTTTCAAATTTAAAATATTTATGTATTAAAATATTTATATATAAAAGTAAAATGAGGGTTTTTAATTATAGTTTTCACTTTAAAAATAAATATTAAATTATTACATTTAATTGAAGAAGAAAAGAGAGAAATAAATGAAAGATAGAGGTAGAAGATGGAGAAGATGTTTTAGATAAGAATTATGGTCATAATTTTCAATATCTAAAAGTGTAAATTATAGAAAATAAAGAAGAACAAAGGAAGGATGGAGACAAAATAAGAGAAGAAAAAGAGGAAGAGATACGAATTTAGAAAGAATGTATAAGATAAAAAAGGGGAATAACAAAAAAATACCCATACTCATCTGATTAGATCAAAAAGAAATTCCCATGCTCCTTTCTCTGATTAACCTTTGTCCATTCAAAATAGGTAGATATTATAATAGAACCACGTCCAAAAGCACTAAAATATAATGCTTTCATTGTATAAGCTTTCACTTTTTAAAAGAGCATTTACAACAAAATGTTAATTATAATACAAGAAAACTTACAAAACACATTTTATTGAAGAGGTTGATACCTATTACCAAATTAAAGACTTGCACTACAAAACAATGTTTTAAGCTAACCTGAATATGAATACTATTGATATAAGTAAAGTTGCTTCAAAATGTCCAAATGTATTTAAGATATTAATTATAAATAGGAATTGAAGTTGTGAGATAATATATTTTGTGAGATAATAATGAGGACATAATATATATATATATATATTTCTTTTCATTTTGGAAGGTTGCTAGTACCCACCCTTCAAGAGGTTGCATCTTGTTAATCAAGATTCTAAAGGATGTATGCATAATTATTGCATGTATGTTGAAAGTTTGAACATATGTTGGTACAAATGACTCATCTTAGTAAGAACTTGGAGGACAAAAACATATTATAATATTAATTAAGGACTTATATGTTCCAGTTTTACTTTGCACAATCATTTATAAAGGACTACTAAATTGTTGTAAATGATTGAAAAAAATGATAAGAGCTACAAGTTTACTAGGCAAAGAATCTGGGGATGAGAATATAGAAAGTTCAACATCTCACACTTTTTGGGTAGCCCATTTGGATTATAGGAACTGTACAATTATATTGTGTAAATCTTGAGGCAAAGTGACTTAATCATGGTTAATGTCTAAGTACAATGACCAAGTTGGTTGAAGTTAATTATATACATAGAGAAGAAAAATTTGAGAATTGTCATCCATGTATTTTATCAATAATTGGAACCTCATTTTCTCTAGTAATTATATGAAAATGTGTGCTATTTAATATTATTAGCCCAAGAGCAGAAAAACTTTTAGTATTGTTATCCCAATAGTAATAAGTCAAATGGTCGAGTGGGTTAACTTTTCCCTTGCCCATACCCAAGCTCAAATCTCATGGGTATTAAAAAAAATTATATGGTAAAGTGTTGATTTTTTAACTTCCAATAATATTTATGGTTGACATACTACCGACCTTGGATGTAAAAGTTAAATTTTATATTTGTATGATCGTATATATAATTTTTATATGAAATATATAATTCAATTTTAGTTTAATTATTGTAAATAATGGTAAAATATGTTTACATGCCATCCATCAAAATAAAAATCTCATTTTTACTCTTAATTAAGGGATTGTAAAAATATATATAATTTTTGTTAATGTTTATATAATAACTATGGATAACTAATTCAAGACTCTATTATTACTTAAATATATAATTTGTAATGTGGAATTTAATTCTATTTTTAGTGTGTTTTAGGATAAAAATAAAATAGGATATAGTGCCTTCCCATCTATAAAGTTTTAAAATAAAATAAATTATAATATATTTTTATTTATAAATTTAAAATATAATTTAATTGAAGTTATAAATCAAAATAAAATATATATAATTTAAATATATATAGTGCCTTCCCATTTATAAAGCTTTAAAATAAAATAGGTTATAATATATTTTTATTTATAAATGTAATATATAATTTAATTAAAATTATAGATCAAAATAAACTATATATAATTTATAAATCAAAATAAAATATATATAATTTAAAATTTTTAGTTCACTTAAGAATATATCACTATTTTTATATAAATTTCATATTTTTTTTAAATAAAAAAAACACTTTAGAACAATATTAAAATGGAGGAAAAAAAAAAAGTTAAATTAAATGATTTTAATTTTATTTTACATTTTTTAATCATTAATAATATAATTTATTTATAATTTAAGATTAAAAAAATAAGTGTTTTATATAGTATATTTTAAATACGAAAAAATAATATATTAAAATTTTTGATAATTCTAAAAAAAATGTGATAAATTATATTTTCAAAAATAATAATTTTCTTAAAACATTATAATATTAAAATTTAAAATCAAATGAGATAAAATATAGAGTTTTGCAAAATTGTCATAGTTTCTTATTTTTATAAGATGGTTTAAAAATAGGAAACAATTCAATAAATTTTTATATTTGATAATTATTTTCTAATCAATTGTCAATTGAGAATTCATAGTGAATAAAATTGACATATGTAATGGAGAAGCTGGGATTTCATCTATAATTATTGTCAATATTTTGAGTTTTCTCTTAAACTTATTATCACATTAAGTATGATAATAATTATACATCAAATCACAACTTCTCCATTACATAATATCTATTCTATAATTTATAATTTAATAGAAGACGTTTATCAATAAAAATGATTTTGACTTAAGTTATTGATTGATTCAATTGAACAAAGAGGTGTCAAGCATTTACACATTTCATAACAATGAAGTTGAATGGAACACTACTTTATTAAAAATATGAAGAACAATTTTCATTTTTTTTTGTTTTATTTATTGAAGAGGTGTTGAATGCTCTTATGGCCTATTCTAAATAGATAAGTTTGTATTTCATATATATTTACATATTTAAATTTGTAATGAATTTAAAAATAGAAGTCCTCACTAAAATATTAAATTGGAGTGTTTGACAAAACATTTATAATTTATTATAACCTCTTTTTTAAAAAAATCGTATTACATCAATAAAATATTTATTATTCTTTAAAGTCTCATTGACTTATTTTATCATGTACATATTAATATTTTTTCTATCTAAAACAAATTCCTCGTTCTTTAGACTTGTGTATGTCTGCATTTAAATTACTAGGACAATTTACCTCTCATTTTCTGTAGTTATACTTTTTTGTATGGTATACATTGAAGCTGAAGATGAAGCACTAAAGTGGTGGCCAGAACAATGGCAAAGTGGACAAAAGTTCATTTTGCACATAAGACAAAAAAAAAAAAAAAAAAAAAAATCACACTAATATCTCTTTACAATCTCTGCATAAAACATATGATTTGAATTATGAAGCTTCCTAGCAGTGCTTCTATGACAGAGTTTGACCTGTCTTCCATAATTGAAGTTTGAGTCAAGCCGAGCTGGTGAGAATGACGTTGACAATGAGATTGATACATTGAAAATGCAAAGGATGGTGTTGATCTCAATTTATGACTACAGCCAAACAATGGTTATGAATTTTAGGTTTGATGTTTAGATAGCAAGTTCACCTCAATTATTTCGTTGCCTAACCTACAAGTGTAGGAATGAAGTGTTGGCTGTAACTTTAGAAGATGTTTAGGCATTGTCCAATAGAAGTGTCTTTTTACCTAAACAATAAAAGGTTGATGTGGTTAGTCCGTATGGGGATCATAGATGTTAATTGCAGTCCTCACCAATGATTTGATTGACCACCTCATTGAACAACTACGTACCAATCAATAATGATTGTCTTTTGTAGCATCTAAAATATAGTGTAGTTAGACTCTTACCTGAAATGAATAAGTATGAGATTAAGTTGTTGGTAAGTCAAGAATAAAATTAAATATTCATGTGAAGTGTTTATTAGTTTATATATATATATATATATATTAAGTGATTCAATATATTAGTAAAATAGTATCTTCTTTTTAATAATATCTTATTAATATTTATCAATGTTAAATTTTTTTTGAAAGATAAGATTCGATGAGTTCTTATAAACAATTTTATATTTAGGGTACTATCTAAGTTTTAATGTGTTTTATGAGACAATTTTTATAGAACAATTATGATTTAGAATGAGTTATTTTCAATGCTGAGAGTACCTTACACTCTTTTATGGATCCTCCTCCCTCGCTTTCTCATCGCTCTTTTTTCAAAGAGTCTCACCTTTTTGGGTAGTAATTGGGGTCGTCCTTTTTTTCTAGGTTAGAACCCCTAGTTGCATGCACCCTCTTAATCAATATGTAGATGTTATCCTCCATGATTTGACTTCCATCTATTTGATGACCAAGTGTCCCCTCCAATTTTCTAGGAACTAGATCTACGCCCTCCCCTTAATCTAGTGGTTTGGGACAATGAATGAGATTACATCAATCTTTGGAGTCTCATTGATCAAAGAGTATGATTGTCATCAAAGTCCTTCATCTGTTGAAGAGGTTAGATAGGTGACCCACACCACCTACCTCCTTTTTGGAATTGTTTCATTGATTCATGTATGAACTTCCACGAATGTAAATTGATCCTTGGTGACAGGGTAATGTTGGGGAGATCTAAGGGTTTCATTGGTGGTGGAACACTTGATATTATGCGTTGATTCCCACTAGTTTCTAAGTTGATGGAAAATGTGGTAAATTTAAAGGGCATAATGTCAAAATTCAACGTTTACTCCCAAAACCAATCACCCATCTTGAGAACAATCTTATGGGGGAGTTTGCTAATGTCAACCACCATAACTATAGCTTACATAAATTATATATTCACCTTCACATTAAGTTCAATTGTGGCCACATACTCCTTAATATCGATGTTTTATGATTAAATGGATTTCAATCAAAATGCAATAAATAGATTAAGAATAATAAATCACACTTAATTAATTCTTCAAATCTAGAGCGATAAAGACGAAAGGAGGTTCTAAATTTTATTGTGAACATAAGGAGATCTGGAGACAATTGTTTAAGTGTGGTAGTGTCAATCATGGTTTTGTGGCAAGATAACAAGACCCATGGATACTTGTGGCATATGGAGGACCTTGTTCAAACTGTCAACATTATGTTTTTGAGCACCAAAACCATGGGAAGTATATTTTTTAAAGTGTCAGGGAGATAAAATTTTTTGATGAATCCACGGATCCAAAAACCTCGCTCAAATTTCTGAAACTTTATGCCGATCACTATAAAATACACTTATTATCCTCGCCCTTGTTGTTCAGCTAGATCTGAAAATGGTAAATAAAAAAATATGTTTTGAGGCATGCTCTACACAAGAGAATATCAAAGCTACCTTAATATTTTTTAAGTCTCTCAATGGTGTAAAATATCAAAAACAACATTATAATAATTACAATAATTTATCGGCAAGGAAAACCAATGCAATGCAATGTGTTGGTAATATGAACTTCAATGTTATAATGAATACTTTTAGATGCTCAATGGAGTCATATGAACAATGAATGATTAAAAAAAAATTAGATTGATTTTCAATTGATAACTCTCTTAAATTGATAATATATGTGTAAATGCACGAGGATGCTTTTATATTTATAAATATCTTGAATTCAAATTTGGAACTTATTAGCAAGATTACATCATAATGGTTACAAAATAAAAAGGAATAAACAACAAGCGTGTACATGTTTAAGCCAAATGGAACCACAACACACATGACTATAATTGTGTAACATGGTTTTGGTAGATTCAAGATTGTACTATACATTCCTACCAGACCTAAGATCATACAATACATTCCTAGTAGACCTACGACCATATAGTATGGTTCTAGTAGGAGATGGAGAAATAAAATGGGAGGTATAATAAGAGTTGGGGGAGATTGAGAAGAGACAGGTACCACCAAAAGTCAAAATTTGCATCAGTAACACCTAATTTAAACTAGTAATCAACAAGTACACAAACATTCTAAAATATGCAATTTAATAGCTAATAAATGCCTAGGGGCCATTTTTAGGTGTCTACAATGAGTAACCACAATCTTATATGCCTCTTCACACAAATATAGAAAGGAAGAGAGTGCAATCACACATAAATCAACATCCATGGAATGTCCTCCTTGTTTGGATCATGGTTGGAAATATCACATGAATAAATTGGTTGCATTAAAGGATTAAGGGATTTTCAAAAAAAAAATTGATTGACATTATTGGTGAAAGTAACAATGAACAAGTTCTTTGAGGGTGATCATTACCTCAAATTCAAATTATAGTTGTCACATCTGTGAGAACCAAGAGTAAATAATCGCTAAAAGTAAATTTCCATCATGTTAGGGTATATTAGAGTATATTCATGTTTATTGTATGAGGTTTAACATAAAAAAGAATGCAAAAGAGTTAAACACACAAGGTTTTAACATTTGACTAACCTAACATACTTAGAATTTATGCTTTTATGTGAATTATATAACCATCAAAGTAACATACCATTAGACATGCATAAAAATACACATGCTTAGTACATAACATCGTTTAGAATATAGTCTTCCAACTGAATTTGTATAAGTGAATCTCTAGTTGATTTTCATAGATAACCCATTTCTCTTAAAGAAGAAATTAGTTTAAACCCTTCCTTTCCTTTAAATAACTCCTCATTGTGATGAGAGAAACACATTGATAACCTTAGATTTAGGTATAATCGCTGAGCAATATGATTTCATTGTAGATTTAGGATTTTTTCGGTTCTTCATTAGAAATTTATAAGCATCTGTACTCTTCTCCTACTTTTTCCATTTCTCTTGACCTTTATTATTTATAAATAACTTAGAATTGAATTTATTTACATGGTGACACAATTTGTGTTTATAACTTGCTATATTTTACGAAATGAAATTGGAATGAACATTGAAAACTCTTCTTATAATCAAAAAGGTATTAGATTATTAATAAAATATTGACTCACAAAGAGCTCACTCTAAAATATTTGTGTATATTTTAATGTATGTGATGCATCCATTGAATACCCTTCTAAAACCTCTTAAAATAGAAAAAAGTTAGAATCTTATATTAAAAATTAATATATTATCAACACTTTATATATTAAAATATAAAAAATTAATCTACAGAATTTATTAATTGAATTATCACTCGTTCTTTCCAACCAAAATTTTGAATTAAAATTTTATATTAAAAAATAACATATTATCAAAACTTTATATATTAAAATATAAGAAACTAGTCCACAACCTTTACCACTTGAACTATCACTCATGTCCTATCCAACCGAAATGTTGACTTGTGATTAAAAATAATTGGACAATTAGCTTCTATCCCACCATTAAAATAGATATTCATCTTTCCCAATTTTATAGCATAATATTAGTTCACTTCATACTCATCTTCAATTTTGCCAAGCATTTTCCCAAACTTAAGTTGTTAGATAATGTCTCACAAGATGTTAGTTCAATTTGGTTATTCTACATTGAATTATGCTCTACTTCACGGATTTCCAAGATCAGTTGAAGAGTTTTCTGATCTTTTTGACTTATTTTTAGGTCTTCTACTAGTAACAATACTAGAATGACGGAAAAAATGAAGAATGCGAGCTGTATTGTCTAGCTTTTATAATGTAGCATATTGTTTTATAATTAAACATATTGTTGCATTTCTTCTATTCTTAGCAATAATCTTACATTTATTGCTCAAATATATGTTTAATATTTGAAAATTTGTAGAAAGAAAAGGGCTATTGATATGCCATCTATTGATGTAATTCTCATATGAGTAGAAATATTTTTATGTATTATTAGGCTTAAATTATTATTTTATATTATCTTATTTGAACTTTTTGTTGTATATATATATATATATAAACCTTTCAAAAGTTTAGATATTAAAAAAAAAACAATTATTCCATCTCTAATTTATTTGTGACCTTGCAACTGTCATCACAATCATCTCATAAAGACTCATATAAGCCACTGATTTTATGTGCAAGGCCATCTTTCCTTGATATTCTTGTATACAACCAATATTATTTCTTCTAGATAATCTTCCTTTTTTGCTCATTTGATAATTATAGATTTATTATCATTTTCCAATTAATTGTTTACTTCTAAATTATTTATTTTTATTTCACTAATATTTTAAATCTAAATATCTATATTTAACTGCCTAAATGAATCAGCGAGGACAACATCAAGAGATTGTTTAATAATAATTCTTCATGTTTTATAACAATCTCATCTTCAAAAATAACATTGTCCACATTATAAAATCCTTATAATTGTGTAAGCAATGGAGTGCCTACCATTCCAATTTTTAGAGTAAAGCTCCCTTACATGTTTTAAAGTAAAAAATAGATTTTTAGAGTAAATCTCCCCTCCATTTTTAATTAAAAAATGAAGAGTCGACTTTTAAAATTTAATAATTTTTAATTAAAAAAAAAAACTTAAATTAAGCCAAACAAATGTTGATATAAATATAAAGAAAAGCAAAATTGTAAACAAGTACATATATATTGATAGATGATGCACACCATAAAACCACTTTGCTCAAAATGTAAGATTAATTAATCCCTTGTTTAGGGGGGAGGCAGGGGTGGAGGTAAAGGATATATACTATTGGAGAAATTGAAAATTCAATGGAGGGGGGGTGTGCGGGGGGATTAAGGGGTATATACTATTGGAAAAATTGAGAGGTCAATACATAAAAAGGAACCCTTTAAAATTAAAATGAATATATAGGTAAATTGAGAGTTTGTATTGGGTCTTTATTTTTTACTTAAATGTTTGATTGTTACATTTTGTTGAAGAAGAGAGAAATAAAAGAAATATAGAAAGGTAGAAAGGTAGAGGATGGAGGAGATGTTTTAGATAAGAAAGGTAGTCATAATGTTTAACAGTTGAAAGTGAAAATTATAGAAGATAAAAAAGAACAAAGGAAGGAAGGAGACAAAATAAGAGAAGAAAAAGAGGAGAATATACAAATTCGGAGAAAAGGTATAAGGCAAAGGAAGAGGGGAAAATGAATATAAATAAAAATGACTTTACATTGAGAGGTTGATACCAACTTAAAGTCTTACACTTTAAGCTATGTTTTAAGCTACATTAAATATGAATATTATTGATATAAGTAAATTTTGTTCAAAAAATTTTGAAGGTATTTCAGATATCAATTATAAATAGAAAATGACAATTGGAATTATGAGATCATATTATTTTTTGTTTGATGAAGCTCATCTCATTAATGAGGACATAACATCTACCCTTCAAGAGGATGCATCTCATTAACCAGGATTTTAAACTCATTTCTTAATGAGGACATAACATCTACTCTTTAAGGGGATGCATCTTGTTAATCAAGATTTTAGACTCATCTCATTAATGAGGACATAGCATCTACCCTTCAAGACGATGCACCTTGTTAATCGGGATTCTAAAAAATGTATATATAATTATTACATGTATGTTGAAAGTTGAAACATATACTGATTAAGTAAAAATAAATGCCCTATCCTGGTCAAAACTTGGGAGGACAACCCACATATTAAAACATTAATTAAGAATTACTTCCATGTTTCAATTTTACCTTAAGCAATTGTTCTCAAAGGAGGGCCACAATTTTTTTTTTTTTTGCAAATGATTGAAAATAGTGATAAGAGCCTCATATTTAGAAGACAAAAAATCTGGGGATGGGAATATGGAAGATTCGACATATGGCATTTGTTGGGTAGCTCATTTAAATTATAGGAATTATGTAGTTATATTGTGCAAATCTTGAGGTAAAGTGGCTTTGTTTCAATCATGGGTAATGTCAAAGTATGATGACCAAGTATGTCAAGTTCAATTAAATGCCTAGTGGTAGAACAAAAAATTGGAGACAAGTATTGGCATTCAATGATTTCATCAATTATTGGTACCTCATTTTCAATAGTAACTATATGAATGTGTGTTATTTAATATTGTTAGCCCAAGATCAATAAATCAAATGGTCAAATGGGTTGACTTTCTCCTTGACCTACCCAAGCTCAAACTCATGAGTATCTAAAAAAATATGTGATAAAGTGTTAGCGTGTTAACTTCTAATGGGATTCATAGTTGACATATTCCTGGCCCTTCTTGACTATTGTCAGATGGTGTCTACAAGATATAATAACATGAACGTAAAAGTTAAATTTAATATTTGTATGCTTTTATTTATGATTTTTTAATATAAAATACAATTCAATTCAATTAATTCGATTGATGTGGATGATGGTTAAATGTATTTGCACCCCATCCACCAAAGTATAAATCTTATTTGTGCACCAAATTAAGAGAATATGTATGTATGTATGTATGTATGTATGTATGTATATATGTATGTATGTATGTATGTACGTATTTCAAAATATTATGTAAGATTAGATTTTTATAGTAAAAGTAAAAAGTAAAATTAAAAAAAGGGGAATAATATAAAATATGAAGAATTATGTTTAACTTCAATATTAAAATATATACAAATTTAATGTGAACCTAAGTGAGCACTTTAATTAACAATATTAAAAATTTGACACTTATACTCTTCCATTATTATTTGAATATATAATTTGTAAAGTGGAATTTATGTATCTATGTAATATATTTTATAATAAAGACAAATAAATATCGCGCTATCTCATCTATAAAGTTTGAAAATAAAATAGGTTATAATACCTTTCCATTTATAAAGTTGACATATAAAAAAAATGGATAAGGGTAAAAATGAAGGTTTTGAAAGGATCCCACAATCTAATATAAAACTCTTAAATATTTAAAAATGAAAATTGGAACAAAACGTTTAACAACAGAGTAACATACTAACCAAATAGGGCACTAATCAGCATTAAAAATGGCAATAATTCAATAACAAATAGCCTTCAAATATCAAAAAGACAGCCACCAAACAACTTAAAGACAAAGAACCAACCACCAAACCTCGTAGAACAACTAAAAACTCCCATACATATAACTACTTCTAGATCAACCTGTCAAATAAAAAGCTAGTTGGCAAGGGATACAACATAAGATAATCAATTGTCCAAAGAATTAGCCATGGGACAAGACCAATATTCTCCCTCAATGGGATAGGATGCCCTCCATCATCCATTAAGCACTATTTCTTCTATGTCTAATCTCAACCTTTTTGCCTTTGATCTTTGCCCTTTCATTTTGGCTGTAGAATCCAAAAGAGTTGTTGGTCTCACTACAATAGAACAAGGAGTGGTAACTAGATCATCAGGCTAAAAAGGACCCAGAGCCTTATCAAGAACAAACACCTCCTTCAAAACATTCTCCTTCTTAGGGGGGACCCAAATATCTCCAGGCATAGATTGAGGAGAAGACAAAGAAAGATGGAAGAATTTTCCATGATTATGTCAAATGAAACCCTGATAACAGGACCCATCCTTATTCCTTAAAATCAAACAAGAAAGAGATGATGAACATTGAATACCCTTTGAAGAACACTCAGCTACACAGTGCCCAAGGAGATTACAAAGAAAACATCTAAAATTAAGGCCTTTGTAGTTTAAAAAATAAGTCCACGATCCATGGGAAGAGATCAAAGTAATTGAGTGAAAGAGAGGTTTGGACAGATCAAAAGAGCACAAGCTCTCACAAATTTGTTTCCCAATTAATTTTTATCATTTTTTACAAAAGATCCAACCAGATTGACCGACATTTTGATGTGATTCTCTCTTCTCATGATAGGTGGAAGATTGTACAATCTAATCTAGAGAGGAGCAACAAAGATTTTTTTTATATTTTTAGGGTAAAAGTGAGGGTCTTAAAATCCCCCCTCCTACCTTCCCCCAAACTTGTACAAAGGAGAATAAAAATATTTCAATCATGAAGCGCCTCTACTAGCAACACACTATGAGTTTTCAACATAACAGAATTTACTTTTGACATACCCATTGACCCCTTCACACAAGTCCTACAAAACTATGTCCATCCCTCCCCATCTCCTCTATGGGAGTGAAGAGTCATGTTAGATGGTTCAAGAACCTTGATATTTTATCATTTTTCTTCTTCCAAACTAGTATCTAATCCTCTCCATCTCTAGAATCCTTTGAATCATGGTCAAGAGGGATATAAACTTCATTCACTTTAATGCACTAGAAATTGGCAGAATCATATTTCCTTTCAGCTAGAACTATGTTTCAATCCACATATGCATCGGTTGTTTCTTGATTTATCACCTCAAAAGGAGAGGCTATTGTATCTTGGGTCTCAAGAGCCTTTTGATCAGCCTTCGAGATCAACTTTGTCTCTTCTCTCTCAGGAGTATTAGAAAAATTGGCACTCATTATTGTTAGATGATCAAGAAAGACATCCTTCCATCAAGAAGTATCCAAATTTCTCTTGGAGCTTTGATAGGTCATAGCCATATGGCCAGTATCAAAACCCCTGTAAAACTAAAAGGGTAATCCTTCATAGTCAAGGGTTTGAGTCCAACAAAACTATATGTTAATTTATTTTATTATCTATCTATCAACAATTAGATCCACTCAATTACTTCCTGCTACTTTTCCTTGTACATAATAGTAAATCTTCCTAAATCCAAAACTATGATAAGGACCCTAAATTACAATATCATGTAATCATAAAAATAAAATAAGTTGTGTCATAAGGTTATATAAATATTACTTATAATTTTGTAATAATATTGAGAAATGTAATCACTATCAAGAAATTTCATTTAAAAACACATTACATTTTAATTAAGTTGAATGATTTTATTTATTTATTTTTGTTATTAATAATAAATTTTATACATAATTTAAAGTGAGTTAAATGATTTTGATTTTAATTTATTTTTATTATTATTTATTTGATGAGATAAATGCTTTTGAAACCAAAGCTATGAATTGAACAAGTGAGGGTTTTGATAACTGGACCCACAATCAAGGAGGATTTTACACGATGGTCCCACAACCAAACAATACAAGGCAACAAGAGAGATTTAAAGATCCCCCAACCATACCAAGAACAACAAACAGGGTTTGGAGGCTCCCCTAACCTTTAACAAGCATAGCTAGAGGGTTTTAAGGCTCCCACAACCATAACCAATACTATCAAGAGGGTTTGAAGGCTCCCACAACCTTTGTGAATCAGACAACAAGGGGATTTTAAGGCTCCCGCAACCATATCATGAGGGTTTTAAAGGATCCCACAACTTTAGCACAATCAAGGATGTTACAAAATAATGAGACTCGAAGAATTGACACCCTTCGGCAGGACTTACACTATAGGACAAGAATCCGCTAGGAGCAAAAGGGCTTCTATCACCTAGGTCTTCCACACAACCTCTGCATAGTTGAGACACAACAGTGGGATTTTCCTCCCACTAAAACTAGCAAGGTGGATTCCTCTATCATCCACTCTAATATAACAAGTTTTGTTTGGGATTCCTATATCCCCTCCAAACAAAAACAACTTAAATTGAGTAGGGGCCTCCGTAAATTTGATCTTCAGCATAGTTTTCGTTCATTATCTGCATTCCCTATGTACATCAGGTGTGCAAACATGTCTAAATGGAACCACAACCCCCAAGGAGGCCTCGTCCATATCAGATCTGATTCCATAAAATTTAATTAGGAAAGCTAGGAATCCTGGTAATTGTAGTAGGCAAAGGTGGGCTCCTCTATCATCGACTTTAGAACAACAAAGAATTTTTTCCAACATAACAAAGCCCAGAAGCCATCTACCCTCAAAACATAGCACCTCAAGATAAAACAAAGTGCTTATAGTGCTCAGGGAGAATATATGGATTTCTCCATTATCTATGTAAACAATAGTGTATAGAGCAAGGACTCCTCTAATATATTTGTTACTCGAAGAACCAAGGGAGTGGGTTCCTTTAATACCCATCCTATCCCAAAAAGAATGTTTGGGGTGGGATCTTCCATCATCCACCCCATAAATGGTCCACAAAAGGGCAGCCATGAAGTGGATGGCATAGATACAAGAGGAGTGCTGGTGACATCCCCTGCTTGCTTGCTCCCACGCCCACTCAAGGCACCAATCGTATTCCAATAGTGGGTCTTGTCTCCCACGCCACTCTAGTAGTCAAAAACCAGATTTGCATAGAAGCGCAGATCCATACCATGCCCAATAAACCGTGGTCTGCGCAAAACTTTGATGGCACCAACCATACTCCACTCTACATGATTCACTCCAGAACCCATATACCCCCAATCCAAGCTTGGCGACCATATATCAATGGCAGCACTACTATTAGGCTCACCTCATTGTTGTCTGAGGTCGTCCATCCATTATTGATGCCACGAATGTGGGGGATCCACCATCCTCAGAGAGATTAAAATGATGCTTGCATCTTTTCCTTTACACCTATTGTCGCCATTGATGTCAAGACTTCTGTACAAATCTCCCCGCAATTCTTTTTTGAAGTTCGAATCGGGGTCATCATCCTCATCCTCCCCTTGGTTCTGTTCAGGGGCTCCCACCCATTTATTTTTATTATTAGTAGTAATATATTTTATCTATAATTTAAGATATCAATTTTTATAAAAATATATGTATATTATTTTTTAAAAATGATAAATTATATATAAAAATTTAAAGTTACATTGAAGAAATTTAAACACTTTCCCAAGGGATCACAATTTTTCATTTTTATATTATAAATTAAAGATATTGAACAAGTCAATAAATCTTTGAATTTGGTAACTATTCTAAAAACCTACATACCTAACCTATTTGGCACTTTTCAATAAGAAATCATTTTGATTTAAATTGCTGACTGATTCTGCTGAACGAGGTGTACCAGCATTTACACACTTGATAACAATGAAGTTGAATTTGACACTATTTTATTAAAGATCCGTGGAACAATTTTCTTTCTTTCTCTTTTTAACTGAAGACGTGTTGAATACTCTTTTTTGCCTACTCTAAGTTGCATATTACTGTCCAATAAAATGTTGGAAGTTATGTAAGATTTACGTTGATACACTCTAAGCTAACTTATTTGATGATATGTGGATATTAAAATCTTTTCTTTCTTTATAAAAAATTCCCACGTTCTTTAGACGTGTAGGTTTGCATTTAAATTACAAGGACAGTTTGTCTTACCTCTCATTTTCTCTGGTATGGATTGAAGCTGAAACAGAATTGCTAGAATGGTCGCCAGAATAATAGCAATGTGGAATGCGGATCTGCATTTATAGACAAAAGTTTATTCTACTAATAAGACAGAGATATCACACTCCTATCATTTTACTATTGCTGTATAAAAGATATGATTTGACTTATGAAGCTTCCTAACAATGTTTCTATGACAACATTTGATCCCCATGAAATTTGGTTTACTTTGCCATCAATGGTAGTTGGAGTAATGATAAGAATGTAATCATCCCCATAAAATTTGTAATCATTCCTGGGGGACATTTACCTTAAACTTTGCTTTTCAAATAACAAACTTTTACATGTTATCCGTATCTAATGAATTAAGTTATCTGGAGATAACTTAAATATTAAATATTACATATAATTAAAATTTTAAAAATATATTTTTTGTTATGAGAAAATAGTATGAGTTTTGGATTGATCAAATGTAAAATAGAAATTCTTTAAAAAAATATATTATTTTAAGCTCAATTTCGATAGTGCTTTGCATGACAATCTTGAAATGGCATGTTTAGGCTGCATCTGGAGGACATCACTCAACTAGTTTGTTGCAACATCTTCTTCCATTTTAGTCTTGGACATAAACAATGAGGCACATACATAAGCATTAGTAGAAGGCTTTCACCAATACTGAGCTCATCAGGTACTTAAGTCGGAAGTAGAACTTCCAATTAGGGATTAAATTTGGCGATCAACTTTATATGTTATAAAAAATTTGATGATGGTTATTTATTTAACGTTGCCTTTCAAATGTTAGTATAATTCATGGTAGAAGAAACAAACATTAAAGATAATCTATATATTTTTTGTAATCCTCAAGAGTTTTTGATAGTTTGTCCAAAATTTCTATCATACATTTAATACAATCTACCAAAAAAAATGATCATATTTTATGGCTAAAAAATACAAATACAATCATACAACCATCAAATTTAGTCCCTACCCCCAACTAAACATTGATTTACCTTCTCAACACAATTTTTGGAATATATAAGTTATTCCAATAAATATACTTCTCCCATTGTTTTTAAGAAGCTAACCAATTGAAAGACTTTCTAGTGACTGCTTAAGAAGACTTGGGAGTTTTCTCAAAAAATAAAATTTATGTCCCCTTTGAGTACCTAGGGATTGTATACTTATCTTGAATGAAAATTCGCAAGCCATTCAAATGCCTCAAGATATTCTTAATATCATCTTCAACATGACCCACTTTAATGGTGAGGCTATAAACTCCTCACTTTATGATCTTTCACACTCATCTGCCCATGTCGCAAATTTTGCAACCCTTGAACAATGTTAACTAGTAATCATAAGGTATGAATTTTGCCTTCAGCTTCACAACCAATCTTGATCTAATCTTTTACCGTTGCGGACTTGTTTCCCCTGCACATGCTCCCACCGCAAAGATGAGTGAACCTTTAATTTTCCATATGCAAACTTGGCCTTTTTGGGATCTTCCATGCTCTCATATAAGTATTTTTTTAATTTAGTGATCCAATCAATGAACTCTTCAAGACTCAAACTACTCAAATAATTAGGACAGTCCAACTTCAACGTACTAATCATTCTCGCAATTACAAACAATAATCTATCTTCAGGTTCATCAACCTCTTCTGTTGCAACCTATTTCTCAAGTGCTAATTATGCAAGTTTATCATCGCTTTCCTCATCCATGACCTGAACGCCTCAATATTTCATGGTTTTCATAGTGTCTAAATGTGCTTGCATACCTCTCATCAATCCAACCAAGTCTGTAAGGTAAGTCTTGGCTCTCTAGCCACTCTCAATGTTCTCATAGCAAACCCTGCTCGATGTGTCATTTCCTTTAAATCAAAGAACAATCACTTCCACCTTCTATCCAACAATTGCTAGAAGATGTCTTCACTATTTTTCTACCCACACTCACAAATGCAGAAACTAGAATCTCTCGAGCTCACCTACAAGGAAGAAACTTTGCTCTAATACCAAATGATGCATTCACAGTTAATGTAATGTCCCCAAATTGGGATAATAATGCAAAAGAGGGTTTTCCAATAAACCCCTAAATAAAATATGAATTATGAAAATAAAAACTAGCCAACCCTAGGGTTGTATTTGCACCACCAAACTTAAATTTCACATTTCCAATCACTCAATAAATAAATATAAAATACCTTATGAAGTTTAGCCAACCATGACTCACACTGAATGAAGAAAGGGAGCTAAATTGATATATTTTCCACTCCAAAACTTCAACGCCACCAAGCTGATTTCAATGCCCTCTTCTTGTCACCAAATCCAACTCACAAAACTCT
Source organism: Torreya grandis (assembly GCA_037957365.1). Taxonomy (NCBI): domain Eukaryota; kingdom Viridiplantae; phylum Streptophyta; class Pinopsida; order Cupressales; family Taxaceae; genus Torreya; species Torreya grandis. Next base: position 265,785 of record JARHVA010000905.1, on the reverse strand, counting down.
CGACAACTGAAGATAAAATTCAAACAAATTTCAGTATGCATATCATGTAAAAATTGGCCAATGTTACGGCCTAAAACATGATAAAATCTCTTCAAACCAAGTTGCCACAATTATAAATAAATAACATATAATAACTCATAAAATTAGACTTGTATTCATGCCAAACCTGTTGGAAATAGGTTATAAAATTCACCAATATTAACAATAATTAATGTTTTATTGTTTAGGGCCTAACAAAGCACCCTAAACCCTTGAACACCTCCTTCAAGCGAATTGCCCAACTAAAAAAATAAGCACAGAATTTCAGAATCAAACCATAGCCTTATTCCTCCAAAAATCTTTCAAACCCTTAGGATTTATTGTCAATAAATCATAAATAATATAACAATTGTACCTTGACAAATGGAGTCTAAAAACCTTCTAAACATGTTTATTTCCTCCTCAAACTGATTCACCTTACCTCAAAAAATTATATAAAATAAATCATTTTTTTAAACTTACCAATGGTTCTCCAAATGACCTTCAAAGGCTCCTAGGGCAAGTCATCCAAGTTGGAAAAATAATATAAAATATTATGCAATATTTTATGCTTCATGAACCCTCCAAATCAACTCTAAAAATTTGAAAACAACTCTCAATCCAAGTCGCCAAAGTTGAAAAATCAAATAGAATATCATGTAATATTTTTAGGCTTCAACTCACCCCTCTAATCACCGCACTCAACCCTCTAGGTAAGTCACCACACAATGAAATGGCCTTCAACACTACGTGCAAGCTCCGAAAGCAAATCATCACTCTCCAAGACCTACAAATTTGCCAAAAACAAGCTTTCTATAGAGTTTGCAATATTCCTCAATATAGGTGGTGTCCAAAAAAACATTTGTAGATCCACTTGCATGTAAACATGCAGTTTTGAAGCTCAACTACAACCTTTGAATAGAGTTGTTTAAGTATTAAAAATGGAGGTTTTCATCCCCAAACTCTTGACACTTATTGAAAGTTTTTATCTTTAAGATGTGGTAATCAAGCTTAATATACTTGATCAAAAATTTCAATTTAATATTCGACATACCCTTCCAAATGACAACTTACTTTCTTTTTATATCCCTTTTAGAAGATAACTCTTCTTCTCAAAACTTTAAAATAATATTATTTATAATTCTTCACTTGACCCTTAAGCACCCATGTCCCTCAAAGGGGCTCCAACTTAAGTGGAACTCAAATTAGATTAATATTATTACTTTATTTTTAAGTATTTAGAAATACGTTTATTTTAACCATAATATTATTTTAATTTCAATAATGAGGGACATTACAATCCTCCTCGTCCAAAATTGTTTGTCTTCAAGCAATTGCAATGCCCAAAGAGGTGTCCCAACACACCTTATGATGCAATGTCCTCTTGTAATCCCTTTTAGAGAAGCTCTGAACTAAAATTTGGACATGTGTTTTGGGGGTTGCTCCCAAGTATTCCAAGAGTCAAAAAAGTCATCCAATGACTTCCCATGTCCCTATGCCAACAACTCTTTCAATATCGAGTGGTGCATGATGGAGTCGATATCCATACCAAGCTAATTATTGCACTCGGAAAGTGCCTTCTTGTTGTCTTGTATGTAGTAGTTTATTTGTACTATCCTCAAGGATAGTAAACAAGTAAGGTTAAGGCCACCAATTATCTTACTAGTTCTTTTAGGCCATGAGGGAACCTCCCAATCTTGCAAAGAATTAACCAAATGAATCACTCTAAACAACATACCTTGCAAATGTCTCACCTCCATATCTAACCCTTCATGAAGAGTCCTCATCATGTGCAAAGTGAAGTCCAACCAAGGCTCCCCTTTCTCATGGCTTATGTGCAAGTAAGTGATCAAGTGGTCATTAAGGGAATGCTCAAGATGCAACCAAATACATTGTTGTTCCTTACAAATTGCATCCTTTCCTTGTGCAACCCATGATCCCAAAAGATGTCACTCTCATAACTTATGAGTAGCTGGAAATATGTAATGAAATTGACCATATAGCTATCATAAGGGGGTTGTGGTAATGTCAAAAAAATTGAATTTTCTGAATTTAAAAAATCAAAATTAAATGGTACACTAATTCCTTTTCATTTGAATGGTATCAAGCTCCAAAAATCAAATTTTTTCAATGTGATAGGTGGTTGTAGTAAATGATAAAACTCAAAAAAATTAGAAACAAAATTTTCATACCTTCCAACAACAATTATAGGCCTCTTAGTTGGCTACCATGTACAAACAATGTGCCCTTTTTGGGGGTCAATGGCCAAGATTGTTGTCAATAATTTTCTGGAAAGGAAAAAGACATTTTTTTCTTCACCAATTTACCTTGCCAATTGTTGCTCATGATTTGAGCCTTTGTCGAATCTATGATGGACCTTAAATTTTCTTCTATGTCCATATTCTTCAAGGATGCCAATATAAACTCCAACAACATGAAAAGAAAGTTAGAGCTGCCAAAAGGATTTTTTTTGGAAAGTGATATCTTAGTGCCCCAAATGGAAAAATCCATTTGATCTTCATCCCTTGTGTGCATACTAGGGTGGCCACCCTTCAACAACTTTTTGGTAGCCTCTACATGCCATGGCAAATCTTTTCCAACTTGCAAAAAACTGACCAAACAAATGCTTTGAATATTTTTTTTCCACTTTGCAATCCCCTTTGGATGGTACTTTTTATGTCCCTCATGTGCTCAACCATTGGTTGTACTATGCCACAAAATATGCCCTTTGTGTATAGTGTTAGCCATAAATGTAGCAAGACAATTTAAAAACTTTTCGGAAGAAAAGAAGACCAAAATTCTTCCAAAATCATAACCTGTAACCAATTGTTCACTACTTGGGCCTTTGCTCGATCCAAGAGGGGTTTCATGCCCTCCACGCACTCAACTTCACCCCTTGCATTGCTCTTGGTCATGGCAAGTGATGTCATTAATGAACCTACACATGGAACAAACATGTTAGAAAAAATATTAGTGTTTAACAACACTTTTATAATTATGACACCATGCCTCATGAGCACGATATAGGCCTCCTTTTTATGTTTTAGCTTAATCTTATCCTAGCTATAGTATGCCATTTTCTCCTTCAATTTCTCCTTCTAGTGGTTGTAAATCCGCTACTACACACTTGAATCGTTCCCATAGTGTTGGGATGTGAAGAGCACAATCTCCTACGAACCATGCACACCGTGTAAACAAAATTTCTCAATGGAAAAAAAATGAAAATATAAAAGATAGTAGTCACTATGATCTTGGGACCATGATAACCCTTGCCTACTCCCTTCTTTATGTTAGCCCTATACATGCAACACTATGTTGATAGAGCTCACCTAGATCCCATATCCATGAGAGGTATTTGTCATGTTCTTTCCTTGAACTTATCTAGAAGACTTATTTTTCTCCTTGAGTGTCCCTTACCTCCACCTCCATGATAGCACAAGCTTTGCAACCAAGGTAATGAGAGAACCAATCATGAAGAGAAAACATTGAATGCTTACCAAGTTGACAATTCAATTATTTTTCCATCAAAATAAGTAATTCTCCTTCCTTTATAAGCAAGGTGCATCCTTCTTTTTTTTTGGCATCACTCCCTCAATGGACTTCTTTAACAATCCCTTCTTGTTAGGACAAGTGCTTCCTTAGCAAGACATAACTAGTGTTTCCTCCTAGCTCCCTCTTGCAATCTGAATTTAGACAAGGAAAATGATGCATGAAAAGGAGCAATACAAAAACATTATTTCTTGGCATACCTTTCTATTATGGTGTCCTTGTTCATGCTTCCTTCTTGGCACTTTGTTAGTTCATGAAGTTGTTGAACAACTTCTCTTTGATTCACCTTTGAAAATTTTGATTTTTTTGTTACTGCCCAATTAGTATCAATTATTTGCAACCCCATTGATTACTCCATAGTTTGTTGGAACCCCTTAATTGCCCTTTACTAAGCTGAAACAACTCTTTTTGTTTCTCTAAAACCTCTGATTTTTTTCTATTTGATGCAAGTGTGCCAACTCCTCAAAGTAAAATTCGGGATCACCCCAATCATATCTCCCAATGAGCCACTTGCTAAATTTGTCATAGGTATCTATGAGATGGTTCTCTTGGGTTACCAACCCATGGTGCCACCAATCATAGGCAACCCCCTCTAAATGTGATATGAAAACTTTCATGGCCATACTCTCCTCCATGGGACGAAGTGAAAGGTATGCATCTATCTTATCAACCCATGCACTAGCTGAAATACCTACAGAACCGTCAAATATGGGAATAACAAATTTCCCAAAATCATTATGTACTCCCATTTGTCTACGCCAATCCATCCTATGACCACCTCTTCCTCTATTCCATATCACAAACTCAATGAGATTTAGGGCCTTTTAGATAGGTGGAAAGGTCATGCATTCTTCATAAGTTTCCATGAGATCAATCTTAATAGAAGTCTGCGCTTTCATATCTTCCATGTAATGTAACCCTTCAATTCCCACCGTTAGCCAAGATGTTGGCTTTGATGCCACTGTAATGTCCCTAAATTGGGACAATAATGCAAAAGAGGGTTTTCCAATAAACTCCTAAACAAATTTCAAACAAAATCTGAATTTTGAAAATAAAAACCATCCAACCCTAGGGTTGTATTTGCACCGCCAAACTAAAATTTCACACTTCCAATCACTCAATAAATAAATAAAATACTTTATGAAGTTTAGCCAACCATGGCTCACATTGACTAAAGAAAGGGAGTTGAATTGATATATTTTCCACTCCAAACTCTCAATGCCACCAAGCTAATTTCAATGCCCTCTTCTCGTCACTAAATCCAACTCACAAAACTCTCTACAACTGAAGATAAAATGCAGACAAATTCCAACATGCATATCATGTAAAAATTGGTCAATGTTAGGGCCTAAAACATGATCAAATTTCTCCTAACCAAGTCGCCACAATTATGAATAAATAATATGTAATAACTCAAAAATTCATACTTGTATTCATGTCAAACCTACCAAAAATAGGTTATAAAATTCACTAATATTAGCAATAATTAATGCTCTATTGTTTATGGTCAAACAAGGCACCCTAAACCATTGCACACCTTCAAGTGAATCGTCCAACTCAAAAAATAAGGGCAAAATTTCATAATCAAACCCTAGCCTTAATCCTCCAAAAACCCTTCAACCCTTAGGATTTATTGTAAATAATCATGAAATTTTAAACAATTGTGTCTTTCCAAAATAGAGTCTAAAAACCCTCTGAAGATGTTTAATTCCTCATCAAACTGATTCGCCCTGCCGCAAAAAATTATATAAAATAAATCATTTTTTTAAAATTTACCAATGTTGTTCTAAATGACCCTCAAAGGCTCTTAGGGCAAGTCGCCCAAGTTGGAAAAATAATATAAAATATTATGCAATATTTTATGCTTCATGAACCCTCCAAATCAACTCTAAATTTTCGAAACCAACCCTCAATCCAAGTCGCCAAAGCTGGGAAATCAATAAAATATTATGTAATATTTTTAGGTTTCAATAAACCACTCCAATCAACTCACTCAACCCTCTAGGCAAGTCGCCACACAGTGAAATGGCCTTCAAAACCATGTGCAAGCTCCCAAAGTAAGTTGCCACTCTCCAAGACTTGCAAATTCATCAAAACCAACTTTCTATAGGGTTTGCAATATTCATCAATATAAATGGTGTCTAAAACTATCTTTGTAGATCCACTTGCATGTAAACACACAATTTGAAGCTCAATTATAGAGCTTGAATAACGTTGTTGAAGTATTAGGAATGAAGGTTTTTGTCACCAAACCCTTGACACTTTTTGAAGGTTTTCATCCTCAAGATGTGGTAATCAAGGTTGACATACTTGATCAAAGATTCCAATTCAATATTCAGCATACCCTTCCAAATGACAACTTACTTTCTTTTTATATCCCTTTTAAAAGATTACTCTCCCTCTCAAAACTTTAAAAGGATATTCTTTATAATTCTCCATTTAACCCTTTTAAAATGGTTGTTATAAAAACCTTATTATAAAATAAAAATAAAATTCAAATCCCAATTTTTTTTCTTTAAAAAATGATCTGTGTTTTATATATTACTAAAAAATATACTCTTGAATTCCTATGAAATTTATCTCTATTTTACTAAGATTTTTTTCATTATAAAAATATGAATAAACTATATAATTAAATTTCCATTATATAATAATTAAATAAATAAACTAGCATAAAATAATTAATCATAAAATTATATAATTAACTTTTATTTATATAATAACTAAATAAAGAAACTAGCATCTAAAAAATTAATCATAAATAAACATGAAAATATATATAAATAACTTTAATTTTGATAAAAAATAAATTAACTAAAGAAAACATCTATCTCATTGCATGCATCCTAAAGGAATACCCATTTAAATAAAATTGAAAACAAAAAAAATCAAAAACTCACTTTCAATTTTGATTGGATGGCTTTTCCTTTACGTTGCATGCAATGACATAGATGTTCCTCCTAATATTTGAAAGTTTATACTAATTTATTTGTTTTGTATTAAAATTACAGTTATATACTTTTACTCAATGTTTATTTATGATAGAAAAAAATTATATTAGTTTACTTAGTATTATTAAAAATAAAATTTAATTGTAAAACTCGTGTTTTTATATGAAAAAAAAGTTCAGTAAAATAGAGAGAATTTTTCTTAGGAAGTTAGGGGTATATTTTTTAGTTTGATATTTTTGTGTTGCACTAGCTTAATTAGAAATATTTTTTCAAGTTTACCAAGGTTAATATTAAATTAATTTATTCTCAAATTAATCTTAATAATAAATAAAAATTTAAAAATATAAAACAGGAAAATTTAAAATCTAAATCATTTTTTAAGGCAGAAATTTGGGATTTGATGTTTAACTTTTTTACAATAGATTCTTTACAACAGCTAGCTTTTAACAGCGATCTCTAATCTATCAATGGGCACCTAAAGTTAAATTGTTCAAACATGTAATTTTCCTTGATGATAGATTATGGGATGTGATCTAAAATGTCGAAAGAAAGATTTGTATACACTTTATCCAAAAGAATATTGCAAAACACTTACTTTTTGATGAAGTGTTAAGGCTAAATGTTTCTAGTTGATGTAGGATTACAAGTGAATCTAAATGCTCCGGCATCATTAACCTTCTTAGAGGATTGGATTGTCAAATTATCTATGATTCTAACATTAATTAAAAGGGTAGAATGACATAATAATGATTAACATGCATGTCAATACTTCATGATAGATAGTGCAAAGATAACTCTTGGGAGTAGCAAACTAGGAACATGATGAAAAAACATGTCAGGGAAGAAAAGATGTAATTTCATTCCATAGATCAACATGCAAAAGAAGCCAGCATAGAGGGCTGTTTTTTGTGCAACAATTAGAATTGAACACCTAGCCATGAAATGGTTCAATTTATAGAGATGTAGATCGTAGTCCCAGAGTAGAATGACAGGTACTATCAACAAGTGCCAACTGTGTTGGAAACTCATGGCTCATTTTATAGAGATGTAGATCATAGTTCCAAAGTAGAATAGCAGGCACTATCAACAAGTGCCAACTGTGTTGGAAATTGCTAAGACAAAGTGTATACCAATATTATCAACGGGTTCAATTGTGAAGCCAATCTCAAAAGACATTATGACCCTGAGTTGTTTCCCAAACCTCATGAAGTCTCTACTTGTTTCTTTGCTCGTCTTTCGCTGCTTGTGGTTGGGACAACTTTCTCTCTTCATCTTTATTCAATTATACCTCTCATGTTGAGAGCCTCATTAAGCACAAGCATCCACCTTTAATCATAGTTACATTACCCATGCAAAGTGCATTCTTATTCTTTCAACAACACATGAACGCATGCGTAAGAACCATGCAGGGATTTAATTGCTGTACATAAAACTAAATATTGTATGTGAATATTTCTACTATTCATGCTTAGTCATCTTTCTAATAATCTATTCATATTTTATATATGAATATTTAATATTCTACATATTTTATATGTATGTACCTGGTAAGTACATAAAACATTTATTAGTGATTCAGCCCATTTTGTTAATTTTGTGAAGGACAAAAGGTTGAGGAATAAGACTTGCTTGTGAATTTTGATGTGGTATCGCTTTTTACGAAGGTACCAAACAAGGGGGCGGTCGATGATAGTGAGATATTTTCACATATGAAGAAACACCACCATTGGGAGAACTTTGTCTAAGGTCTACTTTCTTAAGTGTGATTTATGAGCATGTTGAAGGCATCGTGATGAGCTCTCCACCTCCACCGGTGATTTGACACCTTTTCCTTGACTATTGCAAAGAAAACACCCTCAACTTCTTTCCACTGAAACATAAGTATTGTAAGACGCAAGTTGATGACATGAATTTAGGTTGGAAACATGGCAGAGAAAAGCTTGAGGACTTCCATGCTCACATTAATAATGTTGACAACAAAATTAATTAAGCATACTATCATGCTACCAAAGGAAAAATAGACCAAATTCTTTGTGCACAGAAGGAAAACAATTTGCGGAAGTTAAAGCAAATGATTGCAAGACATTTTCAAAGATTCCATCCCCTAAAATGGGCTGGGCATGGTATAGAGGGCTGGAACAACAATAATTTCCTCTAGACAAGGCCTGAAGTGATGCCAATCCGATAAATGAGCAGCAAACATGTTTGTTAAAGATGCATATTTTGATGCAGTTCATCAAGTTGTTACCGGAATTCTGTGTCTAATTTCACCTTCCACTTATATGTATATGTATACGGCCTTATACTCTGCAGGATTCTCGAGTGCAATACCTGAAGTGTCATTTCAGGTAACAACATACCCAGTGAAATTCATGCTGTAAATGAATTTTCAGTGGGATCTTATATCGTTCCAAATAACCTTTTACCCCTAAGTCTCTTGGGTTGAAGAACTAAAACTTTACATTCCACCTTTTCAATGCCTTTGACCCTTTGGAATTCCCTTAGCAGAGACCTTTTGTTTTATTGAAATTTCTTCTTTTATCCCTTTTGCACTAGGATGGGTACCCTCTTATTTTATTTATCTTTTTATGTTTGCTCTTTATTGAGTACCTTTTTCACATTTAGCATTAACGTAATTTGACCTGTAATTTTGTGTCTTGACAAAGTTATACAACCAAATATGTAGCATATATAATGTAGTCATCTTAGGATTAATTAAGTAGAAAACTAGGGCCATGATACTCAAATTAAAATATAATCATTGTTATAGTCCATTTCATATTCATTTTACAATTTTGAACACGTTTACTTAGTCTTCTGCTGAATTAATATGGCCGAAATAATGTATTCCCTTTAAATAAAATTGAAATTTATTAAGCTTGTCTCATTTTCTTTTAATAGTTATGGCACCAACTTGAAATAATCTCTACACTAAATTTGAACAAAATCAGATTGAAGATTAAAAACTTAGAATCAAGATATTAGAGGAAATCCTAAAAACTAACAGTAAAATATATCCACAAGCTGCATGCAGTATAAAAGAATTTTTATTTTTCTACTTGAGACCAAAAGAAGTAAACTGTATGCAAGACTGGTAAAGGAATTTCAGGTCACAAAGTCAATTTATTCGGTTGTATTGTGCACAAACACTATGTTCAGCTTAGGCTGAACTCTAACCAGCAAATGCTCACTTTTCACCATCTATTGGTCAATGAAGGCTTGACCAGAATCACAAGTTCAAAGTCATCCAACCTACCAAAGAACACACAGAACGGGTAATGTACTATGTATCGCACAGGTGTGTAGAATGTTCTGGATAATCTATACATTCTTTGCATGCCGCCTACAGAAGGATTCTATCCGGTCAAATGCCTCTTCCAGCAAACTAGAAGGAACTGAAAAAGTCACACGTATCCAACTTTTTAGTCCAAGGGGGGTTCCTGCGATGAACAGAGATAATTATGGAATAAATATACATTACTCAAGTGGTGAAGGCTACAAAGGAACTTGTTATGCATCAAAAACATATTTCTTGTCCCATTTACAAATTCGGATATAATAACTATATGATATTACCTGGTAGAACTATGACCGATTCTTCTTTAGCAAGCAGTGAACAAAATTCAATGTCATCTCTTATGTCTTCAAAGCCAGATGTATTTAACTTTACCTATCAAACAACAGCATCAATATAAATATCTTAAAGAGCAATAAATGTCATATGGATAATTTGAAATTATTGTGGGTAGGGGAAAAAATTCAATCATAAACTGGATATTGTTGCTTGAAATAAAGTAGTTCCTCTAACCTTAAGAATTCATTTATTCCCCAGACCTGCAAAACATTTCTTTTAAAAGACGTGCTTTCAATGTAGTAGTACTATAAAACAATCAAACCTTTACAACTAAAACATCTTTTCTCACCATCACGAACATAGAACCTTGAGGTTTAGCCGGGCAAAATAGAAGATTGAGTTTTTGAATGCGATCATAGCATATGTCAGCAGAATGACTCAGCAATTTCAGTATCTGCCCAAAAAAGTCTTCTGTTGTTTTTCCTATAATTTGTGGAATCGCGGCCTGCAATAAAACAATGAAGGATTGACTAGTATTAAGTACAAAATCTAGTGTATTAAATCCACTGGCAAGCATTAATAAATATCAAAATAATCATCAAATTTGAATAAATGCCAAAAGTATTTGCACAAATAGATTAAAAAGTTGACAACGTTTTTTAAATAATACCTACTGAAGTAATCAGAGTTTGGATTGCTCATTCTGTTGAAAACAAAAATTTAGATTTCTCTCTAGTTCAAAATAAGAAAATCCACCTCAAAAGATTGACTGAGTTCATACCATATAAATATAATCAAAATCTCAATGACCTCTCCATCCAATATTAACGTAAAACTCAATTCAGCACGTAAACAAGAAGTTACAACATTGTTTTTTCCCTCATCTGGTCACACAATGTAGGGCTAATGGATTAAAGATCGTACCTTAAATTTAGTTCTTGTCCTAAACTTTAAAGTCCTGAAACCTAACCCATTTGGTTGTTCATACAATCTGGCATAAATGGCCCTATATCTTTGAAAATAATTCAAATTGGCACCATCAACTTCTAAGGGATTCAAGGTGGAAACGATTAGAAAAGTCAGAACATCTAGTGATGGCCACATAAAGAAGTTTCAACACTGGCACTGCTTATGAATCCGGTGTTATTATGATGGAACAAACTTTCATCACAATCACTCTATCAAAACCACAGGCGCACACAATAAGAACATACAAAAACTGCTAAAAAATCTGTTCAAGTCTCCAATAAGCAAATTTGTTGCCAGACCTGCATGTGATAAACATCAACACAGAATACACTTTAGTCATTCACTATAGCCCGAAATCTTTCGTCGAATTTGTAGCTCAGCATAAAACAGACTTTTCAAAGATAATAACAGTATCCTTCATCATCTTATGGCTGCAACTATCCATTAAATCACCCATTCCGCAGACCTACTCTTCACAGAAAATCTATTAACTACATCCTGAAGACATTGATGGATGGCCTGCAACCAAGTATAAGACAAGGTATACAGACCAGGCACAAGAAGAACTTTAGACCCCTATGACCTCATTTTCTATCATCTATGACCTTGTTAAATCAATTATGACATGGGATCAGTGTGAGAATTTTTAAATCCCAGCATTTCGAGTACTACTTCTGGACCCATCTTCAGGGAAGAAATTGTTTTTATATTTGCTCCAAAGGCTGTCCAAGATTCCCAAAAATAAATAAAAAATCATGGGAATATTTTTCTACATGTCAGCTCTTCCACCTTAAAAATATTTGTTTTTTTGTATTGTGGTATTTTTATAACCCAAATCTTTGCAAATATTGCTCTAAGTTGCTTCTACAGTCGCAATGCTCTTAATCAAATAAATCATGGGTTTCTGTGAGTCGCTAAAAATAAGACCATCTTTATTGAGATTATTTTGTCTTTTTATCTCTATCGCTTCTCTTACTCTCTGTTTTATGCAGTGGTCCTCCTTTCAATGATCCTGGTCTCTTCAACACGACTATGGTACTTTGTTTTATGTGAGTGGTCAGCAAGGGCTGACTTCTCTACTTGGTCAGCATGTTCCTTGAGTCTTAAGTGTTCAGTACGAGCTGAATTCTCTACTCGGTCATATTGAAGATCCTTTGCATGTTCCTTGAGTCAAATTCAAAGTGACCTCCCTATCTTGCCAAAGTATATTAACCCACATGAACAATCAACACAATAAATGACCTTCTGTTGTTTAGAGTTGACAGGATTTTGTAGTATCAAACATGTTTCTCATGGTCTTTGGAGATATATGAAAGCAGTAATTGTATTATTCTTTCTTATAATTCTAGTCAACTTATCAAATGTGCCCACAAATATAAGGTATAATAATTTGTGGCTCTTCCTCTATATCATCTTGTGTTTGGGCATAAATTTTCTGATTAGCCTTACAATAGGCTTTTTCCATTTGTCTCTGGGTAACTTATTTCTTAAATTAGTGATCCAGGCAACACTTCAGGCATCAATTCAAGGGATGGTCCTACCCCAATTGGTGGCAGAACTTCCGGGAGCCATAACTTTTACGCCATAGCTTTGTTTGGCTCCCCGTTTGAGCCGTTGGAAAGCTAAGAATGAGGGGAACACCGTGAGATGGCATGGAGCTCCACTCGGTGGGTTTTGACCCCTGAAAACCAAATGAAAATGTCCCAAATTTCAATTTTAGTAATACAGTCTAAAAATAATAATTTCTCTAATTTTGTATTGTTGTAATTCGTGGAAGTCGAACCATTTCGTCTCCCTCGAGATTGGTGACCTTCCACATCCTCCTCCTACCTTCAAAAAAAGGTATAAATAGATATGTAGCTCGAAAAGGAAAAAAAACATCTCTTCCTAGAGATAGGCATATGTTGTATCTGCAGTTTTGAGCAATAAAACATCTTTTCTCAGAGATAGCATTATTATTTGTGTGTTCTTGAAATATTCCTCAACCAAGACTTTCGAGTTTTGAATCAATTAGTTAGGAGAGGTGAGCCTTTTCTTTCTCAACATGTTATTTCTCTGATATTTTGAAGGCTCAAGTTGCTAGTGTCCTACTGTGTTTTGCAATGGGTAGTAGTGGGAATCAGCTTGTTAGAATTTAGCTTATAAATAAAATTTTATTAAGTGGAAAAGTCAACATGTCAAAAAGATTCAAATGATTTTTTTTATGATTATTGAGAATCTTGGACATGATTAGAGGAGAGGGGCCCGTAGTTTTGCACCCTATGTTGACAGGTCCACTGCGCTCATTTGAAGCCAGTTTAGCGAATCAAAATATTATATTAGGACTAATAGTGTGTGTTGAAGTTAAATACTTCATTTCAGGCATTTAAATTGTGGAATGGTGTTTTTTAAGACATTTAAAAAAGGTTTTAAAAGTTGGTCCACAACTTGTACATTAAATCATGTCGTTTTTGTGTACCTATGTGTCATCTTGAAGATTGTTGAACTTTGTTAAAAGAAAATAATATTAGAAAGTACAATCAACACCTTCTTGAAAAACATATCATTGCCCAGAATGTTGGAACTAAGTGGTGCTAGTTAATTCGGCCTGGATGGATCATTGTTGTTTGATTTTTAGAATTGTTGTAATGTCCCCAATTGGGACAATTCAACAAAATATGGGGTTTCAAGGGAATCCTGGCCACAAACTTATGCTAATCTGAAATATTATCATGCTCAAACCCTAACTGTCCATACATATAACTAGAATCAATTATCAAACCCTTATATCTTGCATAATTCACTGATTTTACAACCAAACCCTAGCTGTAATATATATATATATATACGTCTCAATACACAAAACATGCCCAACGATCTCAGCGAAAAATACCCATTCATAAATCAGAAGTTAGAGTTTCATATATCCTTATTGTTTATATAATATTATAACCGAAAATACCAATTCAAACAGTTGCTTATCCTTCCACAAATAGCTGGAAAATTAGTGCAGAAATTAGATAAATGTTTTCCAGAATTATGATAGAAATCACAGCCCCTTTGTGGCATCAAAGAGTCGCACAATATGTCGGAAAATCTCCCAAAGGGAGTCGCCAAGGCTGGAAATATTTGGTAGATGGCTGCAGTCTTAGTTACCCTTCTCTAGGGCCCCACAAAGTGACGTCAATCAATGAATAATACAGCAATTATTTTCTGCCCTTTTTCCACACCAACAGTCCTTCAAAAACCTTTATTGTTGCAACCAAAATTGTTATAAAATTATAGGAATTGGTTATGCCCTATCAGCTGCTATCTTGACCATCAAAAAGGTCACTGAACCCCTTGCAAATCTGCCCTCAACAATTATTATTTCCTACAAATAGTGGAGACTTCAAAAAATCATAACTTCCTCAATACTTGAAATTATGATGCAAATAAGAGCTCAAACTAACCACAAAATTAGTGACTATCAAATAAAAATAATTTTAGAATTTTCCTTCCATGGAAAAGCCATCAAAATTGGCTCTAAAATTCTGAAAACCTTAGTTTTCAAAATTTATCTCCTCAAACCCTGGTTTCTCTCAAATTTCCAAAAGTAGGTGGTGTTCCAAAACACTTTTGTGGATCCCTTGCATGAACACATGAAATTTGAAGCTTACAACTCTTGAATAGAGTTGCCCAAGTAAAAGGAATGGAAGTTTTTGTCCCCAAACCTATGACACTTCTCGAAAGTTTTTGTCCTCAAAAAGTGGAAACCAAGCTTGACATATTAATTTTCCAAATCAATATTCAACATGCTATTCACAAGATTCATTTTTTTGCTTTTATGCCCCACATCTAAGGGTGGCACCCAAGTTGGAGGGTTGTATCCTTTCAAACATAAACACTTTATCTTTTTTTTTTTTAAACTCGCTATATTGAGAGTTTAGGCTCCCATGATCCCAACTTAAGTGAACATAAGATAAAAAGTATATTTTTGCAAATTCAACTAAAAATTAGAGCACTTACGTACTTTTTATCTTTCTTGTTCATAGATTAGCCCCCCTCCATGTTCCATTTTCTTCCTTCCCTTAGCTTTGTGGGAACAACCAAGCTAAGGACTCCAAAAACAAGCTATGCAAAAAGGGGGGCATTACAATTGCCCTCCTTTCTCTTCCTGAATTGAAAGGTATGCCTCTTGGAATGCATTGAAAGAATTGCAGGATCTTAATTTTTGGATGAACTTTTGAGTATGATTGGTGATCTTCAAGTGGAGTATGCATGATTGAGCATGTCAGGTCAGTGTCCCTGAGTCAGTAGTGGGTGTAAAAGGATTCTTTGAAATCTATAAACTATCAACTTTACTTTCTCCAAGATTCTCAGGGCATCTATTGTTTGCCTTGCTGGTATGAGGATGTGGCTTGTGGATCGATTGGTAAAGGGTCTTGGGTTCTGAGGTAAAAGAGCTGGTTGTTGATAGCAATGGTCTAAAGGGCCTAGTTTTTGGCTGCCATGGTGTCTTTTTTTTTTAGGAGCCTATAGGTTCACTTTCTTCATAAGGGTGACTTGGATATGAGATTGGTATGTTTGGTGGGAATGTCTCCTTTGCTTGTGAGTGTCAACAAGTGATCTTCAATGCATGTGGCAATTCAATGAGGAAAAGTGATGACCAAGACCCATGTGCGGCTTCTTTTTATATTTTTGGTTACCTTATTATTGACACGATAAACTGTCCCTCATTGGTGGAATTATTGAACTTTTGGCCAATAATTCCTGACACTTTAATGCCTTTTTGCTGAGCTAGGGCCCTCTCCCTAGGTAATTTGTTAAAAAACAAAAGTCTTGATTTATCATTTGATATCTTTTGCATGCCAGACAGTTAGACTTAACATAAGAATATCTATGAACTAACCAAAACATATAACCGGCTCAATAAAAATAAAATCCATGAACTTAAAAAAAGGCATAAATGACTATCGAATTCTAATGACTCACCAAAAGTACCAACAACTAATACTCAAGTGGGTTATCTTCAGGCATCCTAACCATTCATGAAAAGATTGAATGCATTGTGAGATCATAAAAGGAATAACAAAATCTATCTATAATACGACCATTTAATAGAATACACAAATCAAAAATTTCCATTTTTATAATCGCCTTCTTTCCAACCTATTCCAGAAAAACTGATAATACTTTTTTAACAACAGGTGATCCGAAATGGAACAATCAGATTGAAGGATTCCTATGTATCAGACATCAGACCTCCACGATGCTAAATAATCAGCTAAGATGCCAAAGGCACATGTCACGCTCATGACAGAAGTTGGAAAAGATGTCAACAGACCTGAAGTACCACTACCATGTTGGAATCAACAGATGTTGGAAATGACGTCAGCAGGACAGATTCACTACAAGTCATAGAGACTATGTCTCCCAAAATTGACCAGTAGGAGTAGATGCTACAATAGTTCCAATTTTGCAGTCGGTTCAACATTTCATCCCCAAATTAACACTAATTCATTGTGGCTGAGCATAAAAAAGGTCTTTCCATAAAATAGGGGTTCCTTTTGGAGATCTTAGGAAACGCTCAACATATCGAGGAGATTGTTAAGGAGCCAGCAACAAAGCATAGGGTGTAGGAGACTCAGGAGTTAGTCCACAATAGTTTGTTGCTCCATTTGAGAGCTAATGCTTTTTGTAATTTGTATTGTTCTTGGTGAATTGAAGGGAATAACTAGGCATAGCCTTTGTCTTTCTGGACTTTTCTGCAAAATGGGTTTCCTTTCATGTTTGCTGACCTTTCAATGTTGTAGCTTGAGTTTTGGTTAATTGGAGCATGTTTCAGTTTGCGTCCATTGAGGACAAAGCATAGTTCTTGGTGCAACAATTGTAGAGAGCATCATACAAAGGTCGATGTTGGTAAATTGTCTTAGGAATATCTTGAGCAGTAAAGCTCATAATAGCATCAAAGCCACTTTTTCTTTGTTGTGTAGGAAAGTTGTTAGTATCATGCCCTTAACCGAGTTGAAGGAGAATTGCTACCTTTGAACATGATAACAACATTTGAAAAGTTCAGTAGGTTTGAGAAAAATAAAGGTTCACCAAAATTTGGAATTTCATACAGGTTCGAAAAGGTTTGAAGCATAAAACATACATAATTAGTGAAAATGACATGAAAAAAATATTTCAGTGCCCAATGTTCACAATAATTCAAAATCTGGTACATCACTCTATCATACAATATTTAAGAAAGTGACATTTGTTCTCAAGTCTCTTAGGAATATTTGTTCTCAAGTCTCAATGGAAGAATGTTTCAGTTTGATTCCATTGAGGATAAAGCATAGTTCTTGGTGCAACAATTGTAGAAAGCATCATACAAAGGTCGGTATTGGTGAATTGCCTTATGAATATCTTGAGCAGTAAAGCTCATATTAGTATCAAACCCACTTTGTCTTTGTTGTGCAGGAAAGTTGTTAGTATCATGTCCTTAACCGAGTTGAAGGAGAATTGCTACCTTTGAACATGGTAACAACATTTGAAAAGTCCAGTAGGTTTGAGAAAAACAAAGGTTCACCAAAATTTAGAATTTCGTATAGGTTTGAAAAGGTTTGAAGCATAAAACATACATAATTAGTGAAAATGACATGAAAGAAATATTTCAGTGCCCAATGTTCACAATAATTTAAAATCTGGTACATCACTCTATCATACAATATTTAGAGAGTGACATTTGTTCTCAAGTCTCCATAGTCTAGGCCCTAGGGCCACTAGATTCTAAAACGAAAATTCAAACATCTTCAAAATAAAAATTTGCTACATGATCTAAGTCATGATCATTAATACGGTTAATGCCAGCATCTCCATCCAATGAATCTACACTAATTACAATATTCATTTTATCCATCATGGTTTTCAAAGTCGTGGACTGGAAAACAGAGTTACATGAAACAAATGAGGTTTGATGTCACTGTCAATGTGTTGATTTCACATTTGCATTTTCAGTCCAAAAGGATCTGCCCTCTGAAAAAAAAGAGTCAGTAGAAGACCTTAAGGTTCGGTCAAACCTTGTTACCATGTCTTTGAATCTGGTTATTGGAACAGGGAAGTGGAGCATACAATAAGCCTAAAAAAACGAGTATGAGGAGGATATCCAACAAGGTTAAGGAAAATGTGCACATATTTCTTTGAACATGGATAAATTCATGGCAACCCTTGGTGGGATTTGGTGTCTCATTTGATCAATCCCATCAGCATAAAGGAGAAGAGGAGCAATAAATGAAGGAGAGAACTAAAGTTGTGAACCATCACAACCACCCTTCAAAATAGGAGCCAATGTTGAAATTCTGCCATATAAAGGCCAAGTAGAGGCACAGATGCTACATAATTGGATTGATCAACTTGAGGCCTACTTCAATGTGCATCATCATTCATGCAAGGGAAGAGAAGAAAATAGCATTTGTTCACTTGAACTTGGTTGGGTATGACTCCAATGTTGGGAAAGTCATGCATATGCCTTTCGGGTTAGCAAAGAATCTGCATTGACCGAATGGAAGGAGTTTAAGAGATTGATCAAATCTGAATTCTACCCAATTGGTTACTGTTGTCAACCTAGAGCTGCACCCTAAATCGAAGACGTGCATGAAATGGCCAATCCTCTATCCAGTTGAAACAATGGGATCTTCTCACGAGGATGGATGCCTCAATGGTGAGAAGAACCTCTAGAGAAAGTTGGTTCCTGTAAGATGTATCAATGAGGATCTGTACTCTGCATTGTGGACTACCATGGAAAAGCGAGAAGGAAACTTGAAGGGGAAATCCTACCTAATAACAGTGATAGACCAAAAAATTGATCCACTCTACTTGGAACCTTGAACACTAAAAAAACAAGGGAAAAGGAAGACCTTTGATTTTAATCGACCACTATGCATAAGTATTTCATGAGAAGGTTCGATCCAATGACCAAAACATGAGGGAAAACGATGGAGAGAGGTTTAATACAAGACACTTTACAGCCACCTAACATCCACTTACAGCTTCAGCAAAAGACATAAAGAACACTTGACATGACCTGCATAATACGATAAGCTAGCAACTAGGTACGAATCAAAGTTTGGGAAGGGAAAGAAATCTACCACATGCAAATTGCTGAATGAATATACACTATGCCACTTTGTTTATTGAAACGTCCACCTCTCTTTGCATGGAAATCCATGCCAATGTCAATTTTAGCTTTTTCATGAGCTGCTGGAACGTCTGAAAGTATGAGATGATAATATCATGTAGGAAATACAACGCCAATGTCAATTTTAGAACTCTGACTTGATTCGTTGGAAGCCGAGTTGGAACGTTTGAAAGGCTGAGTTGGACGAAGAGATTATTCTCCTTTGCATGGAAAACTCCTAATAGATGTGGTGTTTAACAATTAGTCAATTCTAAATCTGGAACGATCAACTCGACGTCCGAATTTGGAACTCCGGTTGAGTTGTTGGAACGTTACGAGCTTGAGACAGACGAAAGTGCTTGCATGAAAAACTATCTTGCTGAGTGAGATAAATTCAGGTTGAATTTATTTCCTGTCTATCTATTTTTTGTTTCTGTTTCTGTGCACGCATTGCTCTTGGGTTTATTCCCACAGACTTGTCTTTGGTCTTGGATTTTTCGTCGGGTATTTTGTTAGTCCACTTTCCCGTGGAAAGTTTGTTTTGCTTTATTTTCCTTTGGATATCTCCTTCGGCTTTATGTCCTCATTTTTCCTGTGGCTTTATTTCCCTCAACTTATCTGTGCTCGAACCTTGCCTTTGGCTTTACCCTCCGAAGGATTTCCTTCGAACAAATTGTCCACTTGAATTGTCCTTGACTTATCTTTTCCCGCGGGCTTTTGTCTTTGTTTATTCTCCTAAGTACTCCTTCGGACTTCTTTCGGACTTTTTTTCGAAGGATATCTTCCTTTGTAATTTCCTTTGCTTTGTTGGCTTTGGCCTTTATTCTGTCGGGTTTTTTTGTCTTTTGAACTCTTCGAATTTCTTCGGACTTTTTGTCCGAAGGAATTCCTTCAAACAAAAAGTCCGAAGGTATTTTCTCTGTCTTTTTAGGCCACCGGCAGAAAACCCTTTGGAAAAATTGCAAAGGCATTGCCATCGACCAGGGGCCCTCTACAAGGGCTTGTGTCCTTCCTCTGTGCCCTTTGGGAAAGTTGGAATGGTCCTGTCACTGACCAGGTGCCCTCCGCAAGGGCTTGTGTCCATCTGTGGCTTTTCGAAAAAATTGTAGGGCACCTGGGCTTTTTCTAGGGCACTTGAGTTTTTTGCAGGGGTCCTTATTCCTTTGAATTTTTTGGATTTTCTGACATCTCTCTCGGATTTCTTTGGACTTTTGTCCGAAGGAATTATTCCTCGGGCACTTATTCTTTGGCGAACCTTTTGGAAGGCTGCGGGTTCTTTATTTACAAATCCTTCGAAGTATTCCTTCGGACTTTTTCTCGAAGGATATCTGTTGTCTTCTCCTTACTCTCGGATTATTTCCTGCAGACTTAAGTCCTTTAAACTTTTCTGAATTTCTGTGAAATCAAGCCTTCTTTGCACGAAGGAAATCCTGTTGTAGCCAAGGCTTTTGCAAATGATTTATTTCAAATGGTCTACCTCTTTTACCCAATGTATTGTTTCTTCCATGGCTAGAGACGTGAACTTTCCGAATGGCAAGAGACAATCTGACCTGTGGAAGAATTGTCAACAGTTACAAAGAGGAGCAGAAAATCAAATGGTTATACTTCAGGGAAAGACAGGACAAAGTGTGCAAGAGTGATGCATATTTCTCCAAAAGACGAAAATGTGATTTTCAAGTATCTTGGAGGACTCTTGAATCACATAAGCACGCAAGTTCTACTCTTCAAGCCAAAGAATACAGATGAAGATTTTGTGCAAGCACAATACATTAAGATGGATAAGAAGTGCTTCTAATTCCAATCAGAAAAATACTTCTAATAAAAGAGGGAAAGGAACTTGGATAGTAAAGACAAGAGTAATGCTACTACCATCCATAAGCGCGAACACACAACAAAAAGCAGCCTAAGAAGACCATGACAGCCTTGATTGACAGGAAAGAGTTTAATAGTAGTTTTGGTTTATTATAGGGAGATGGCATGCACTACCATGCAAAAGGTAGCAAGCATGGGCAGAAAAGGAGCAAAGGTGAAGGAAGAGAAGAGCAAGCTTTTCAATATCAAGATTCAAATCAAGAAGAACACAGTGGATGCACCCGCCAGTTCCAGTTCTTAAAAAAATCTGATTTCCGAAACATAGTGAGGAAGCTTGGTTTAGAGACTCAGAATCATCCACATCTATACCATTTGGATGGGAATAGTGATGTAGAGATGAAAGTGACAAACCAATGCTACATTGATGAGGTGGAGGTTGATGTGGTTCCCCTTGATGTGTGCGGAGTCAAATTTAGTAGTCTCTATATGTACATGATAAATAATCTTCATGGGGAAGGAAAACACATACTACTTAGTCAAGAACGTAAAGGCCTTTGATGCCAACCAAGCCAAAGAGCCCATAAATGCAAGCAAGAGATTTCTATTACTATTATTGAAAGACAAACAACGAAGAGGATCGGTTGAGGTGAAGACTCACAAGCAAGTTGCACTTGGAAACAAATGAAGGAGCTCATTCAATCACTCCAAGAATTGTTGCAAAGTCCAAGAGGTTTGTCAACCAAGAGAGAGGTGGAGAATGAAATACAATTGCTGCCCGATTCACCATTGCCCAATATTGTGTTGAATGGACAATCTTTATTTGAAATCAAATGAGGTAAATAAGCAACTACAAGATTTGTTGGAATAAGGAGTTATCTGCTCGAGTATTTCACCGTGCAATTCATCAATTGTGATGGTCCCACAGAAAGATGGAACATCAAGGACAGGCATTTAGTATGAAGCTTTGAACAAGATCATTATCAAGAATAGGTACCCTCTCCCAAGGATAGATGATTTGTTGGATCAGCTACAATATGGCAATACTTTCACTAAGTTGGTCTTGAAATCGGGCTTACCACCAAGTTTAGTTTAAGGACACATAGAAAACTTAAGTCGAAACAAAGCAAGGCTTCTATGAGTGGCTTGCGCTTCTATTTGGATTTGTAGTACACTTGCAACCTTCATGGGGATGATGAAAAAAGTGCTAAGGTCATTTGTAGATTCGTGTGTGATAGCGCACTTGGATGACAATTCAGTTTTCATCCATGCATGGAATCAACATAACTCCATTTACATCAAGTTTTGATGATGAAGAAGCACAAACTGCTGCTCAACCTTAAGAAGTGTGAGTTTGCACGGCTATCATTAAGTTTATTTGAAGGAGGAAGAATTCAACTCGGAGAGATGAGAATACTTCAAATGCAGTGGAGCACTTTAAAGTGGAGAAGACAACAGCAAATCTGCAGTGATGTGTGCAAGAGGATGTGTCTAAGTTCATTTACGGATATCTACTATTTAGTACAAGTAAACCTAACAATAGGAAGCTTGGATTGTACATGCTATGACCAGTTTCAAATAGATCATGGGAGCATCTCAATGGATTTTTTAGGAGGATTACCCATTTCCAAGTGAGGGCATGACAAATTGTTCGTCATAAACAGGTTTAGCAAGATACGAATACTAATAACATGCAAAAAGACCATCAATGAACAAGAGATGGGAAACTTGTTCTTTACTTATTCGTGGGTGCACTTTGAGTTACCCAAAATTTCAAATAGAGATTCAAGATTCTTGGCGATGTTTTGGATCACATTGTGGGAAAAGATAGATATTGTGTTGAAGAGATCCACCTCATTGCATCCACAAATGGATAGCCAAACCAAGGTGTCAAATAGAAGATTTGTGTGGCAATATAATAGGAAGAATCCAAAGACATCAGATAAG
Source organism: Torreya grandis (assembly GCA_037957365.1). Classification (NCBI taxonomy): domain Eukaryota; kingdom Viridiplantae; phylum Streptophyta; class Pinopsida; order Cupressales; family Taxaceae; genus Torreya; species Torreya grandis. Next base: position 242,846 of record JARHVA010000905.1, on the reverse strand, counting down.
AATTTAGCATACATTCAACATTCTCATAATAGGGCAATATGCACCTCTAAACAAAAGTTTCCATTTGAGACTCATTTTGGGTAATATTTCCAACCCAATTCTATGGGCAACAAGAAGAGGAAATAGAAGATGCATATTTGGAAGCATCCAAAGTTCAAATTTCATTGAGAGAGAGACATACATCTCAAGGTGCAAAAGCAGCTTAAGGGATCTCAAGCTAAGTACAAAGCATGCCATGATCAGCATAAGAAGGATGTAATGTGCTCAAATGGGACAATTAGACCTAGTTGGGGTTTTCCAACAAACCCTTGAATAAAATTGTCAATTAACTGAAAATATAATACACAACCAAAAAAAACTAGCTGAAAAATTTATAGAATTTCCAAGCAACACACACTACAAATAGCTCCACAAATAGCTGAAAATAAACTAAAAGCAAGGTACCTTTTTTTTTTACCAAGATATATTGGCGAAGTCGCTGAATATACCCCTGCAAGTATTCTGATTTTTATGTGAAATAATAGTTGCGTTTTCCACTCACTAAACACCCTTAAAACCTCCACAAGTGAGTCGCCACACTTAGGAAAAATAGTGAAATAAATATGATATTTATTTCTTAGAATTTGCCCTTCTAATCACCTTCCAAACCTCTCCAATCAAATCGCCAAGTTGCCAAAAAAATATAATAACTTTATGAATATTCCTAGATCATAAAATGACCATCCAAACCTGCGATTTGATCCACAATAACTCACCAATCGCTGGAGTAAATTATGAAAATTACCTTTGACCCTAAAAGAGGGCTCTGGAGACAATTTGCCCTTTTAAGAGGGGTCACCATCCGCCCAAAGCAAGTCACCATCTTTGGGATGGCCTCCAAACTCAACAAAGCTCCTCAAACTGAGTTTGCCCACCTCTTTGACCTGCAAATCATGAAATTTTAGCTCTCTGAAGGGTTTGTAATAATTCTTGATGAAGGTGGTGTCCAACAACACCTTTGTAAATCCACTTGCATACAACTATGCAAAATTGAAGCACAACTATAGCCCTTGAGTAGAGCTGCCCAAAAAACAAGTATTGAGATTTTCGTCCTCAAACCCCTAACACACTTGAAGGTTTTCGTCTTCAAGATATGATGAACAAGCTTGACATACTTTCACAATAATTTCAATATCCAAAATGTATAACCTTTTCAAATTCCTTTCCTTTTATATCTACCCTCCAAATGTGGGGCACAAAATAGAGAGGGAGAGTTTACTTTTTTATTTAAAAAAGATATATTAAAGAGTTTCCGTAAAAATTGACTTTTAGGACTTAAGCACCCATGACCCTCAAAAGGTCCCAACTAAAGTGAAAATTAGATAAGAAGCACTTTTTGTATAACTCAACTGAAAATTAGAATACTTAAGTACTGTTCACCTTTTTGCTCTTTCAATAGCCCCTTCATAGTTCCCTTCTCTTTCTTTCCCTTAGTCTTGTGGGAACAAAACCAAGCTAAGGGTCTAGAAACAAGTTATGCTAAAAAGGGGGGCATTACAAGGACATACAAATGAGCATAAATTCAAGGTTGGAGACAAGGTATGGCTTCAATTGAGCAAAGATAGACTCCAAGGCCAAGCAAAAAGGTTGAATTTGTTGAGGTACGGCCCCTTTGCGATCCTATAGCAAGCTAGTGATAATGCATTCAAAGTTAATGTTCCCTCCTGCATGAGAATGTAATTGGTTGTGAATGTGGTGAGCTTATGCCTCTATGATCCATCCATGTTGAATGAAGAGGAGGAAGGGCAAGTATTGCCTTAAATTGAAGACTCCACACTAAATGCACTAGTGGAGTTGGAAAAATATTTAGTTCTGGACAAAGTTATGAATACAAAAATAGAAGAGAGTGTATTGGCAAGTTATAATCAAAAGCAGGTAACAAACAAGGCCAAGCAGTGCCCTAGGGGGAAGGTACTTGTTTCTAAATCTCTTACAAACTGAGCTTTTATGGGACCAGAATCCTCCCAAATAGGAGAGGCATGATCTAAAAAGGATCAGATAGATTTAAGGATGATGGTGTATGAGAATTTAGCCTCCAAGATAGCGAACAATTAGCTAAGATGCCAAAGGCGCATGGCCCACTCATGAGGGAAGAAAAGTAACCAGACCAAGAATCCTTAAACCTGCATCAACAAATAATGTACCATAACCAAACATACCCAAGGTATCAATGGACCCTTGGGAATATGCTGGTGTAATGTCCCCAATTTAAGATAAATTCACAAAATAAGGGTAACAAACCCTACCCAATCTAAAAATAATTCTGAAATATGAACCCCCAAAACCAACAAACCATAACTACTGCAATTAGGCCTCAAAACTGAAAATGAAGATGTCAAACCCTTTTGAAAAATATAAGAAAAATACCTTAATATCTTAAGCCACCAATGGCTTTCAACTCCTCGAAAGAAGAAGCCAAAAGGGAAGATTTCCAACACTCAAACCCCAACGCCACACAAGCTGATTGTGATCCTCCTTTTTGTCATGCAAATCCTGCTCAAACCCTCAAGTGATTGTAGGCAAAACTCATATAAAATCACAACACTTAAATCAACCAAGAATCTTCAATAAATGAGGCTTTGATTGGATCAAACCATAGGTGCACCAAATTGCCAAACTTTTGTAAGTTCCAGCAATATTTAAATCAAAAAAATCAGGCTATTCTAGCCCTTGTTAATCTTCCCCTTGACCCTCGAATGATAAGGTCAAACCACCAATAAATCAGCCAATAAATATATATTTATTCCTTCCAAACTTAGAACCCAAAAGCACCTTAAAATTCCTTCAATGTGAATCGCTCCACTAGGAAAAAAAATATAATTAATTCTAAATTATTTTTCCTATGTTCTACTCTCAATTAACCTTAATTCAGCATGCTAAATTATTAGAAAATAATAATAATAATAATAATAATAATAATATTAGAAATATTATTATAAACTCATGACTTGTTTTCCACCATCGAATCAAGCCAAAACATGCCCTAAGGCACTCGCCCAACCCTCAAAGAAAGTCGCCAAGCCTAGGGAACCTCCTTGCTGCTCCTAGGGAACTCGCCCACCTTCCTTGACCTGCAATTTGTGTTTTTTCAGCTCTCTAAGGAGTTCACTCAACCCTTGAATGAAAGTGGTGTTCCAAAACACCTTTGTAAGATCAATTGCATGCAACCATGCAAATCTGAAGCACAATTACAGCCCTTGAATAGAGCTACTCACAATAAAGGAATGGAGGTTTTTGTCCCCAAACCCTAATACACTTAAAAGTTTTCGTCCTCAAGTTCCGATTAACAAGGTTGACATACTTGATCAAAAATTCAATATCCAAAAATGCATCACTCCTTCAAATGAACCTTCAATTCCCTCTTATTTCCATTCCCCAAGGTAACACCCAAATTGGAGGGAGATGACTTTTCGAATCATAAGGAAAATTACTTTTTGAATTACCTTTTTAAGGGGCTTGGGCTCCCATGACCCTTAAATATCCCCCACTTAAGTGAAAATAGACCAAAAGCACTTTCGCACAACTCAACTGAAAATTAGAACACTTAAAGTACCTTTTTTCTCTTTGAATGCCCCTCGCCCCCAACATTCCCCTCTCTTTCTTTCCCTTAGCCTTGTGGGAACAAAACCAAGCTAAAGGTCTACAAGCGAGCTATGCCAAAAAGGGGGCATTACAATCCTCCCCACCCAAAATTGCTTGTCCTCAGGCAATTGCAAAAGCCATGGCGTTGTCTCCACGTTCTTCATAATACAAACACCACCTGAAATTGCTTTCCACGGAAAAGAAGCTACTAATTGAATTCTCACCTTGCAGTACCTATGTTTTGGAGGCTGCCCCCAAGAGCTAAAGGTGACACAACCTTTCAAAGGCTCCTCGTGTCCTCAAAAAAGTAACCCATGCAATCCCAGTTTGCCTTTGATGAAACTCTCATGCTTGTGCCTTCAATGGGCATCAACGTGCCCTTAAAAAGTGCACTATATAACCAAGGGTGATAAAAAGAAATGCATCCAAGGAATGTTACCTTGCTGCCCCAAATGAAAAAGTCCCCTTGTCCTTCATTTTTTTCTTGCACACTATGGGGGCCATCCTTCAACAAACCTTTGTTAGCACCTGTATCCCAGCGAAGATTCATCCAAGCTTGAAAAAAAAAGAAACAATAGCGAACTCATTTTGAATCATACCTCGGAAAGAAACTTTTACAAATTCCAATTCTTCTTGGTTGGTACCATTTATGTTCATCATGGGCTCAACCATTGGCCGCCCCTTCTCATTGTTCTCATGTATGTGGAAAATAAAATAAGAGTCAGAAGAATACTCATTATGTACCAAGAAATAGTGTTGTTCTCTGCTCATGATCTTTGCCTTTCTCTTACATAACTTGTGCCCCAAAGCATGGACACTTCCAGAATTCAATGACAGCTGTATGTAGACAAGGAAATCAGTCATCTTGCTTATGTATGGTGGCTGGAATAGTGCTCCATAACCTTATTTTTCTGAGTGGAAGAAATTAGATTGGATTAGTATCTTTCCCCATCTTGCCCAAGGTTGCAAAATGCTCCTAATGTTAAATTTTTTGCTCACAATAGGTGGCTGAAGTTGCCCCTCATACTCAAATTTCTGAGACAACAAAATCAGACTTAGTCCAAAAAAATTCAGAACTTTTACTTAGCTGTAAAATGCCAACAAATTTGTTGTCTGTAGGATATGGGCCATGAAGGTAGCAAAACACCTTTAGATACCTTCCACCTAGCTGTTCACAACTTCGGTCTTTGCCCAATCCAAGAGGGGGGTCAAGCCCTCAAACATACATCCAAAACATCCATACAACTTGGAATAGGGTGCTGCCCATAGCAAATTCAGGGCTGCCTTTGCAAACTGAAATTTCTACTTCCTAATCCAAGCCGCGTACAATTAAAGCCATCATCATTAGTGCTTACCACATGAATAGTAGAATGTTCTATTCTGGGAATAAAGGGCTGTACATGACGTCTTATGGCAGCATTATCTCCAGTTCTCCCTTTCTCCTCTCATGCTCATGAAACATCCTCCTATCATGCTATTTGATGAAGATGAAGGGGATCCTTTATCATTCAAACCATGCAAAATGATATCATTACCAGCAACTTTGCATGGTTTGATCATTTTCGTTGTACTCACCAAGAGAGTGCAACCATTGAATGCCAAGGACCACATTGGTCTCCCCAATGCCAACCACATAAAAATCATCCTCTACTTCATGCCTTTCCAAAGTAAGACTAAGCCTTGGAACCTTGGTAGTGCAAGGGATGGTGAGCCCATTCGCTACCATGACTCTAAACCCTTTAAACTCTACAGGTTGTAGGCCACATGATGCCATAAGTCCTCTATCAATAAAGTTGTGGGTTGCCCCACTATCAATGAGTATAGTGATTGGTATACCCTTCAATGATCCCTTCACTCAAAAGGAATAGTTCCTAGGAGCTCCCGAAAGTGATGCCAAAGTGCCACTCAACTCCTCTCCTTCTATCTCCAAAGTTACCTCCTCATAGGTGGTTGTCCCAAATTCTTCCTCGTTCTCCTCTTCGGGAAGTACCTCAATGTAGTGTACTTGCCCCTTACCACAACAATTGTGGCCCTTCTCCCAAGGATCCTCACATGTGAAGCAAAGACCCTCCTTCCTTAATTCCTTTCTCACCTCATAGCTACTATGTGGTAACTTATAGCCCCTCTCACTATAGCAGATAAAGCAACATACTCATCCATCTCCCTATCCAACTCCTCACGTGGGTTAGGTTAACCCTTCCCTCCCTGGCACGGGCTCCTCCCTCTAAACAAATATAAGCTAGGTGGGCCTATGATTGGTTTGGTCTAATCAATGGTCCCTCATTAGTGGGCTCTAGAGGCCTTGTGTAGTTTTCCCTTGGCTGTCCCAAACCACCACCTCTATGCTGCCCTGTAGGTGGACAAAAGGTACCCTTTGGCTGCCCCAAAGGTGTGAATCTGCCCCTTGGAGTAGAAGACTCCAAATCATAGGTCTTTTGGATGGCCTCTCTCAAAGAAGGTTGGTCAAATGCCTTGACCAATCCCCGCAAGGAATCTACCAATCCCTTAATAAACAGCACCACCAATCTCCTATTTGATATGTCAGTCACCATGACTAAAAGTCTCTGAAACTCTAAAACATAATTATCCACTGAGGCCTTTTGCCTCCATTGAGCTAAATCATGGAAATGAAGTTCCAAATCTGCCCTATTAATTCTCTCTATCAATCTCCTACTGAACTCCTCACAAGAGTGTATGTGTTGATGTCCCTATGTGATCAAACCATGATACCAACAATTGTGAGTTGCTCCCTCTAAATGCAATGTGGCAAACTGAATGGCTTCCTCCTTTGCCATAGGTCGAAGTGAAAAGGTGTCCACCTTTTGAATCTAAGCCTTCGCCGAGCTCCTCTGTAGCCCATCAAAAGTGGAAAGGGATACCTTCCCCAACACATGTTAGAGATTTCCCTGGCTGCCCCTGTACCTCTGACTGATCCTGGGCCCACTATGACCCCGTTTCCAAGTTGAAAACTTGAAAAATCTCATAGCCCCTCTCACTATATCGGATAAAGCAGCATACTCATCCATCTCCCTATCCAACGTCTCACGTGGGTTAGGTAACCCTTCCCTCCCTAGCACGGGCTCCTCCCTCTGAACAAATATAAGCTGAGTGGGCCTACGTGTAGATGCTCCATTCCCTAAGGGGGTATATGTGTATCCAGCCTACCTCCTAAAATACCAGTATCTCCATTGGGTGGCTTTAAGCCACTCATATCACTTAGGGTACGAAGGAACCCCTCCATCACGGTTGTCATTCATTCCTGAGACTCTCTCTCAAACCTCTCCTCAGCAATCCTATCTCTCTTCTCCCTCTCTAACTCAAGGTGATCCATGTCACCCATTACTTGTTCTTGCTCTAATGGCTCAACTGGTGGAAGTCTAACTCCCCTCTTAATACTCCTTAGGTAATACTTGCCCTCTTTACTGCCATCCATGTATCAACAACCCTTATACCCATAGTATAGCCAAGATATGGCTTTGATACCCCTATGATGTTCCCAATTTGAGACAAGTTCACAAAATAAGGGTTTTGCAACAAACCCTACCCAATTTGAAAACAATTTTAAAATCTGAACCTCAAAACCAGCAAACCCTAGGTGCTGCAATTAAGCCTCAACTGAAAATGAAGATGTCAAACTTTATTGAAAAATATAATAAAAATACCTTAATATCTTAGCCACCAATGGCTTTCACCTCCTCGATAGAAGCAGCTAAAAGTGAAGATTTCCAACCCTCAAACCCCAATGCCACACAAGCTCATTGTGATCCTCCTTTTTGTCGCGCAAATCCTGCTCAAACCCTCAAGTGATTGTAGGTAAAACTCATAAAATCACAGCACTGAAATCAACCAAGAATCTTCAATAAATCAGGGTCCGATTAGATCAAACTCTAGGTGCACAAAATCACCAAACTTCTATATGTTTTAGAAATATTTAAATCAAAAAATCAGGCTATCCCGGCCCTTGTTAGTCTTCTCCATGACCCTCGAATGATAAGGTCAAACAACCAATAAATTAGCCAAAAAATATATATTTATTCCTTTCAAACTTAGAGCCCAAAAGCACCCTAAAAGCCCTCCAAAGTGAATCGCTCGACTAGGAAAAAAATATAATTAATTTTGTTCAACTCTCAATTAACCTTAATTCAGCATGCTAAATTTTAAAAAAATAATAATAATAATATTAGAAATGTTATTATAAACTCATGATGAAAGATCCCTGATGGATCTCTTCGGCTGATCTGTTGTAATTTTGTTATTTTAAATTGATTTGTCCTATTTGTGAATGTTTTCTTTTCGAAATACACAAAAGTTGCAGAAGGGTTTGATTGTTTTTGTGTTTTGATGATTTTTCAGCAAGTAAATAATGAAACACAAGAACATGAACAATTCTGAAATTAAATACCCAATATAACCAAACAAAGTCGCTTATAGGCGGAATTCTGGATATTAAACCAAAATAGGGAACCAGATGCAAATTTTCAATAGTTTCAGGGAGATTACAATCACAAATAGACCCAACCTGAAAAGCTGAAGGAGAATTGTATACCAGAAAAAAGCCGCGACACGATTCTAGCCCTTAATGCGATGCACGTGGGAAGGAAGCTGGCTGCCAGGTACAGCCGTACAGCTGCAAGATCCTTTCAATCTGAAATAAACCCTCAAATGCCCGCTGAACTCTATCACAATCCCTGCGCCTACCAAAAGGAATACTGAGCAATCTCCAGATGCTACTGAGTAAATCAACAACCACTAAAATGGGGGCTACATCCCAAACAGGCAAGCATTGGGGTTTGGCGTCCCAAATGCTGAAAGCTCTTCCAGAGCCAAAGCGCAAATTCCAAAGTTAAAAATGTCAAGAATAAAATTAGAATTTTGCTTTAACCTCCTTATAACCCCTTCACAATTAGCTCGAACCCTAAAAGCAATCCCATGTGGCGTTGAGTTATAACATGTTATTTCTCCTTTTTAAGTGGTCAAGTACATAGAAATTGACCCTTTCTTCAAATAATGAGAGATCCGTCCACCGAAAGGATCTGAGTCAAGAGAGAAATATTTAGAAAAGTCCAAGACCTTTCCAACGAGCTATTACACCATGGGATACGCATCCAGATGAGGCCAAAAACCCCTTATTACTCCAAAATGGCTATAAACTTAGCCTTATTTTATTAAAAGACGGTAACTTAAGAAATATTAAAAATATAATCCAAATAGCGACAAAATGTACCAATGACACCACAAACCAGAAAGTCACCCTGCCACCTGTCTGTGACAGAAGTCGAAAATCAAGGATTCACTGGCAGTCTCATCCCTAAAATCTAGGGATGCTCCTAGAAACTAGGAAACAAACCCTAATCCTCTGAAACTGAACTCAAGGAATAATCTCATGGAGACCCACCCCTGGGTATGATCATACCCTCCTAAAAAGTAGAGGTAACCCCCATAAATTTAAGAACGTCTCCAAACTGATCAGCGACGGCCAGAACACCAAGTCCTCAACATTGTATAGCCATACTGGGTTTCTATCCAACAATGTCAACCTACAAGATCCCATAATAAGCTGACTCACATGTCTCTGCTAGACCGAGCTAAAGAGGGGACATGACAGTCCTCCCCTCTCAGAGATGCTTGCCCACAAGCAACTGTAAAGCTGGATGTTGTAAAATGCTCTCACCCTCCCAAGTGGCATCCTCTATGGGAAGATCTCTCCAACATACCAAATACTCTCAAAACACCCTGCTTCTCAACCGCCGTTCCCTCACCTCAAGAATCTCATCAGGAACCAAAATCAATGTACCTTCCTCATCCATGGGAGGCAACTCGGGTGAAACTGTAATATGCTGTCCAAGGGCCTTTTTCAGGCAAGATACATGGAATACATTATGTATTTTACTACCAGGTGGTAACTCAACCTTATAAGCAACCTCTCCCACTCGCTTGAGTACCCTGTATGGACCATAAAAACGTGGTTTGAGCTTCTCAGCTCCCCCCCTTTTAAGGGTGCTCTATCGATATGGTTGTAAGCACAGAAATACCATATCATCCACCTCAAATGCTCTCTCAATCCTGTGCCGGTCAGCGTATACCTTTTGCTAATTCTGAGCCTGCTATAAATTCTCCCTAAGAGATCTCATGACATCCTGGTTCTCCTGTAACCAATCCTGGGCCAAGGGAACTCTACTGTCACTAAGTGCCAAATCAATGAAAGATAATGCCTCATATCTGTAAAGAGCTCTGAAAGGCGTCATGCCACTGGACATTTGATGCATGGTATTATAACAATACTCGCCCAAATACAACCAGCGTACCCATGTTTTTTGCTGCCACAACATATAGTTACGCAAATATCCCTCAACCCACTTGTTGACTATCTCAGTCTGCCCATCAGTTTGAGGGTGGTAACTTGTACTCGGTGTCAACACAGTCCCTGTTAGCCTGAAAAGCTCCTGCCAGAAGAAACACATGAATCGGCTGTCCCTGTCACTCACTATGGTCTTGGGAAGACCATGGAGTGTAAACACCTATCTGAAAAATAACTCAGCCACCTGAGATGCTGTAAAATCCGCTGCAATGGGAAAGAAGTGGGCATATTTTGTTAGCCTATCCACCACCACATAAACACAATTCTTCCCTTGCACCTGCGAAAAACCTGTAATGAAATCCATAGAAATTCCATACCACTTTTGTTCTGGTATCGGCAAGGGCTGCAACAATCCAACAGGGTAAGTATGCTCAGACTTGTTCTGCTGACAAGTCATACACTCACGGACATGCTGCAAAACATCATCTTTGAGACCCTTCCACAAGAATCTCTCTCGAACCGCCCTGTAAGTCTTAACATGCCCTGGATGTCCTGCCATAGGAGTATCATGGGAAGCATGCAAAATTTGTCCTGCAATCGTGAACCCGAAATAAGATAAACCTGCTCTTGTAGTAGATAATATCATCTACTACGCTATATCTGTCATCTACTATCACACCCTCCATGATCTCACAAGCATGCTGATTTTTGGAGTACTCAACTAAAAGTTGAGCTTTCCAATCTGCTGAAATCTCGCTCAACGAATATAGGGCAGCCAATGAGGGTTTCCTAGAAAGTGCATCAGCCACAGTGTTATTCTTGCCCTTTATAAATTTGATATCGAAATCATAACCCTGAATCTTGCTCACCCATTTTTGCTGTCGATCATTGAGCTTTGTTTGATCTAGGAAATATTTCAAACTGTTGTGGTCAGTCCTTACCACAAATTTGCTGCCAACAAGATACTGTCTGAACTTGGCTAGAGCATGCATAATAGCCAACATTTCTTTATCGTAGGTAGAGTACAACCTTTCATTATTTTGCAACTTCCTGCTCTCATAGGCAATGGGGTATCTGTTCTGCATCAACACGGCTCCTATACCCAAGCCTGAAGCATCACACTCTAAGACAAATGGTTGCGAGAAATCCGGTAATTCCAAAACTGGACAAGTGCTCACAAGTGCTCATAACCTCCTTGAGTCTATCAAAGACTCCTTGTGCTTGGTTTGTCCATCTGAATGCCCCTTTCTTTGTGAGATCTGTCAAAGGTGCGGCCAACTGAGAGAAACCTTTCACAAATCTTCTATAATAAGCACACAAACCAAGGAACCCACGCAACTCAGTAATGTTCTGAGCACTGGGCCAATTACGAATTGCTTGAATCTTCTCCTCATGCACCTTCACCCCATCAGCGCTGATCACATGGCCCAAATATAGAACCTCCCTAAGTCCAAACTCACATTTGGATAGCTTAGCAAATAGAGATTGGCTCTCCATTATGCTAAGTACCTCCTCAACATGTCTGAGATGGTCCTCCCAAGTACAACTGTAAATCAATATGTCGTCAAAGAACACTAGAACCGACTTCCTCAACTGCTTGTTGAAGATATGGTTCATACAGGACTAGAAAGTAGCTGGTGCATTGGTAAGGCCAAAGCGCATTACCAAAAACTCATAATGCCCATAGTGACAACGAAAGGCAGTCTTGTGTACATCTTCTGCTCGTACACGTATCTGATGGTAACCTGAACGGAGATCAATCTTTGAGAAGTAGATAGCTCCATGAAGCTCATCCAACAACTCATCAATGCGTGGAATAGGATATTTGTTCTTGATTGTCTTCTTGTTCAATGCTCTGTAATCTATACACATCCGTAGAGTCCCATCCTTCTTCTTAACAAATACTACAGAAGAAGCAATGGGCTAGAACTAGGCCGAATGAAACCCATATCCAACAACTCATGAATAGTCTTCTCAATTTCATCCTTATAGGCCCTGGGATGACGATATGGGGTAGTAATTACTGGCTTCGCTCCATCCTCCATCTCTATGCCATGCTCAAACCCTCTATCTGGAGGTACTCTTGAAGGTATGTCACCAAATACTTTCCCATGATAGTCCATCACTGACTAAATATCAACATGAAATACCCGATTATCCTGAGGTGTGGGTGTTTTGGACTTAACCAAACAATGTGTAGCCCAAATCACATCATTATGTCTAATAATAGTCTCCATCCTGCAAGACGACACCTCCTTAGGTCCACCATATGACGTTGCCCTCAAGATAGTCTTCTTTCCCCCAGAAAGGAACTCTAACTGCATACGGTGGTGATCAATAATGTAACGCCCAATACCCTGCAACCATTGCATGCCCAATACCACATCATAATCCTCTAAGGGAAGCACATAAAAATCATCGGTCAGAGTATAATCCCCCATCTGAATACTAAGCTGTGAAATCCGTTTGGTACACCCCAAAACTGCACCATCTGCCACCTTTACTCCAAAACCACCAAACTCCTCATACCGTAATCCACGCCTCTCCACTAACTTCTGGTCAACAAAGTTATGCGTAGCCCCTGTGTCTACCAAGCTCATGACCCGCTTACCCTTAAGTGTACCTTTAACCGAAAGGCATGAAATTTAGGATAACTGGAGAGGGTAGCCATAGTTACTTTGGTTGACGCCATGGGCTCAGGTGTATCTAACTCCAACTGTGTCTATACCTACTCAACATCCTCCATGCTATCTTCAATATTAGTGTCGGGTACCACCTCATCCCCTAACTCAGATGTCACCTCAATCAAATGAACCTTTCCTTTACCCATACAACGGTGTTCGGGTTCCCAAGGTTCTTTGCAAGAAAAGCATAACTTTTTCCTTCTCAATTTGTTCTTCGTCTCCTGATTCATCCAAGGGGTTCTAGAAGATGACACTCCTTTATTCTGTGGTGTGTTGACCTTCTCTGCAGGCTGAGAGTCCCTGAATGGTTTCTTATCTGCCTGATAAGAAATGGGAACAGTATCCAGTCTTAATGTCACATCAATGACCTCCTTAAGAGTGGCTGGTTGGAAAGCACGTACCAGACCCTTAAGTCTATCCTGTAATCCCTTAATGAATAACATCACACTCCGTCTTTGGGGCATATTAAGTACCATAACCGCAATACGCTGGAACTCATTAATATAAGCTTCTGCGTGACCAGTCTGTCTAAGATGGGCCAACTCTCTATAGTAGAGCTCTGTGTCCTTACGATCAAAACGTGTAATGAGTCGCTCAGTGAACTCGGCATAGGAACGTACCAAAGCGTGATCATGGGTGACCAATCCATGGTGCCACCAATCATATGCAATTCCCTCTCAATGCAACACAACAAACTGAATAGCCTCACGCTCAGGCATGTGCCGCAAGGATAGATATATGTCCAACTTGTGCACCCAAGCTCGTGCACTCGTATCACCCGAGCCATCATATGTAGCCAATGTGATCTTCCCAATAGCTCTATTGAGGTCAAAGTTCTGTTGCTGAGGTGGTCTATAACCACGATCTCCCCTGAATCTAGTTGTATCTCTACGCTGCGCACAGTACTGGGGAAGAGGGAAAACATCCCTAACCTTTGGGGGTAGAGCTCTCCACTCCGCTGTGGCTGCCAAAACAGACTCCTTGAACCCAACCTCTGGTGGCTCCACCTGTGCTGGTTGTTCACCTAGTACAAATTGAGGAAGCAACGGTCTATTCGGAGTACGTGTACGATGGCAATTCCGCCTACAGGAATGAAGGGAGCTCCCAACTGAAGAATGGGATTGATGGCTATGCTGACTGCCTGCTACTGAAACTGATCTACTCCGCCTGCCTTTGTGTCTATCCATCTCCAACCGCTCCAAGGTATCCTGTAATCTGTCTAAAGTCTGAACAATCCTGGGCTAAGTAGTGATGAGAGTCCTCACCATCTCTCTCTCTTCTTCATCCTGATTTCTCTGAGCATCCACCTGTTCTTCTGTCATAATAGGTTCCTGTTCTGTTTCAAACGCTCGTACTGAGCTCCTCTGCGTGTATAATATCTATTTATATCAACTCTTCCCGGATGCATAGAAAACGATTCTCTGAACCCCACAGGCTGGCAGGTCAAGAGCTCTGATACCACTGAAAGATCCCTGATGGGTCTCTTCGGCTGATATGCTGTAATTTTGTTATTTTAAATTGATTTGTCCTGTTTGTGAATGTTTTCTTTCCGAAATACACGGAAGTTGCAGAAGGGTTTGATTGTTTTTGTGTTTTGATGATTTTTCAGCAAGTAAATAATGAAATACAAGAACATGAACAATTCTGAAATTAAATACCCAATATAACCAAACAAAGTCACTTATAGGCAGAATTCTGGATATTAAACCAAAATAGGGAACCAGATACAAATTTTCAATAGTTTCAGGGAGATTACAATCACAAATAGACCCAACCTGAAACGTTGAAGGAGAATTGTACACCAGAAGAAAGCCGCGGCAAGATTCCAGCCCTTAATGCGTTGCAGATGGGAAGGAAGTTGGCTGCCAGGTACACCCGTACAACTGCAAGGGCTGCCAGGTACACCCGTACAACTGCAAGATCCTCTCAATCTGAAATAAACCCTCAAATGCCCGTTGAACTCTGTCACAATCCCTACGCCTACCAGAAGGAATACTGAGCAATCTCCAGATGCTACTGAGTAAATCGACAACCACTGAAATGGGGGCTACGTCCCAAACAGGGAAGCATTGAGGTTTGGCGTCCCAAATGCTGAAAGCTCTTCCAGAGCCAAAGCGCAAATTCCAAAGTTAAAAATGTCAAGAATAAAATTAGAATTTTGCTTTAACCTCCTTATAACCCCTTCACAATTAGCTCGAACCCTAAAAGCAATCCCATGTGGCGTTGAGTTATAACATGTTATATTTCTCCTTTTTAAGTGGTCAAGTACATAGAAATTGACCCTTTCTTCAAATAATGAGAGATCCGTCCACCGAAAGGATCTGAGTCAAGAGAGAAATATTTAGAAAAGTCCAAGACCTTTCCAACGAGCTATTACACCATGGGATACGCATCCAGATGAGGCCAAAAAGCCCTTATTACTCCAAAATGGCTATAAACTTAGCCTTATCTTATTAAAAGACGGTAACTTAGGAAATATTAAAAATATAATCCAAATAGCGACAAAATGTACCAATGACACCACAAACCAGAAAGTCACCCTGCCACCTGTCTGTGACAGAAGTCGGAAATCAAGGATTCACTGGCAGTCTCATCCCTAAAATCTAGGGATACTCCTAGAAACTAGGAAACAAACCCTAATCCTCTGAAACTGAACTCAAAGAATAATCTCATGGAGACCCACCCCTGAGTATGATCATACCCTCCTAAAAAGTAGGGGTAACCCCATAAATTTAGGAACTGCCTCCTAAAAAATAGGAACGTCTCCAAACTGATTAGCGACGGCCAGAACACCAAGTCCCCAACACTGTGTAGCCATACTGGGTCTCTATCCAACAATGTCAACCTACAAAACCCCATAATAAGCTGACTCACATGTCTCTGCTAGATCGAGCTAAAGAGGGGACATGACACATGACCCGTTTTCCACCACCGAATCAAGCCAAAACATGCCCTAATGCACTCGTGCAACCCTCAAAAGAAGTCGCCAAGCCTAGGGAACCTCCTTGCTGCTCTTAGAGCACTTGCCCACCTTCCTTGACTTGCAATTTGTGTTTTTTCAACTCTATAAGGAGTTCGCTCAACCTTTGAATGAAGGTGGTGTTCCAAAACACTTTTGTAAGACCAATTGCATGCAACCATGCAAATCTGAAACACAATTACAACTCTTGAATAAAGTTGCTCGCAATAAAAAAATGGAGGTTTTCATCCCCAAACCCTAGTACACTTGAAGGTTTTCGTCCTCAAGTCACAGTGAACAAGCTTGACATACATGATCAACAATTCAATATCCAAAAATACATAACCCCTTCAAATGAACCTTCAATTCCCTCTTACATCCATCCCCCAAGGTAGTGCGCAAATTGGAGGGAGTTGAGTTTTCGAATCATAAGGCAATTTATTTTTTGAATTACTTTTTTAAGAGTGGACTCCCATGATCCTTAAAGGTCCCCCACTTAAGTGAAAATAAACCAAAAGCACTTTCACACAACTCAACTAAAAATTAGAAAACTTAAAGTACATTTTCACCTTTTTACTCTTTGAATGGCCCCTCCAACGTTCCCCTCTTTCTTTCCCTTAGCCTTGTGGGAACAAAACTAGCGTAAGGGTCTACCAGCGAGCTATGCCGAGAAAGGGGACATTACAGCTGGAATCAACAAAAGTAGGAATAAATGTAGGCAGGGTGGATTAGCCAACCACCAAAGCTACTACTGTAGTGACAATCAAAATAATAGCCATTTTACATGTAATGTCCCCCTTTTTGACATAGCTTGCTTATAAACCCTTAGCTTGGTTTTGTTCCCACAAGGTTAAGGGAAAGAAAGAAAGGAGAACGATGGGGGGACCATTCAAAGAGCAAAAAGGTGAAAAAATCTTTAAGTATTCTAATTTTCAGTTGAATTGCACAAAAAAGTACTTTTGGTCTAGTTTTCATTAAGTAGGGGACCTTTAAGGGTCATGGGAGCCTAACCCCTCAAAAAGGTAATTCAAAAGATAAAATTGTTTATGATTCAAAAGTCACATCCTTCCAATATGGGCGCCACCCTCGAGGATGATTATAAAGAACAATTGAGGATTCATTTAAAAGGTTATGCATGTTTGAAATATTGAATTGTTGATCAAGTATATAAAGTTTGTTCACCATTACTTGAGGACGAAAACTTTCAAGTGTGCCAAAGGTTTGAGGACGAAAACCTCCATTCTTTCATTCAAGGCAGCTCTATTCAAGGGCTGTAATTGTACTTCAGATTTGCATGGTTGCATGCAATTAGACTTACAAAGGTGTTTTGGAACACCACCTTCATTTGAAGATTAAGCAAACCCATTAGAGAGCTAGAAACTTACAACTTGCAGGTCAAAGAGAAATGAATCACCCTAGGGCAGCAAGGAGACTCCCCAAGCTTGGCGACTTCCTTGGAGGGCTGGGCAAATGTCTTAGGGCATGCTTGGACTTGCTTTCGATGGCAAAAATTAGGTCAAAGTCAATAATAATATTTTTAATATTATTATTATTATTATTATTTTTTGATCATTTGCAAGCTGAAATTTGAGTGAATTGAGGGCTGAAAAAAAGGTAAATAATTCAGAAATTATTTATATTAATTTTCCTAGTGGAGCCATTCACTTAAGAGGGTTTAGAGTGTTTTGGGGCTCTAATTTTGGAAGAAAAAATCATATATTATTTATTTTATATTCTGAAAATTATTATAATAATTTCCCAAGTGGGGCAAATTGATTTGGAGAACTTGGAGGGCTTGTTGAAGGGATAGATCAAGGGTTTGATTTTCAGATTTGACTCTACCTATTTTTTCAAGTGTGGTGACTTGTTTGGATGGGCTAATTGGACTATTTGCAACCCTATCGTGTTCATGGGAAGCCTAATAAATTGCATAATTTTTGCATAAATATTTGAAAGTTTGTGCCAAGGGTTTCAAGGTAGATTGGAAGGAGAAAACGCAATTGTATCAACATCATAAAATCAAAATTATTGCAAGAGAAATTCCAGCCACATCGCCATTCCATCTTGCCACAAAAGAAGTACTTTATTTTAGTTTCATATTCAATAAATTTTGGGATTATATTGGAATGTTGTTGCTTGGAGATTGTTCATCTATTTCTGCTAAGGGTTGCTGATTTCTAGATAGATTTCAGATTGTTTTCAGATTTACTTAAGGGTTTGTTGAAAAACCCTATCTTTGCCTAATTGTCCCATTTGGAGACATGACAGTGGTATCAGAGCCATATTTTGGCTATACTGTGATGTGAAGAGTTGTTGATACATGAATGGCAATAAAGAGGTTAAGTATTACTTGGGGAGTAGTAGGAGGGAAGTAGGACTTCTCCCAGTTGGGCCACTAGAAAAAAATAAGTAATGGGTGGCATGGATCACCAAGGGGCAGAGAGAGAGGAGAGATAGGATAGTTGAGGAAAGGTATGAGAGATATTCCCAGTCTTAGGGGCGGATGACAATCGTGGTGGAGGGGTTTCTCCATTCCCTCAATGAAATGAGTGACTTAAAACCACTCAATGGAGATAGTCGTGTTTCAGAGAGCAGGCCAGATTCGCATAACCCCCTCAAGGAATGGAGCATCCACATGTAGGCCAACCCAACCTACATTTGTTCAAAGGAAGGAACCTGCACCAGTGAGGGAGGGGTTGCCTAACCCATGTGAGGAGTTGGAGAGGGAGATGGATGAGTATGCTACTTTATCCACGACATTGAGAGAGGCTATGCCTTTTTTCAAGTTTTCAACTTGGAAACGGGAACAGAGTGGGCCCAAGATCAGTCAAGAGGCACAGGGACAGCCAGAGAGATCTCCAACATGAGTTGGGGAAGTTATCCCTCTCCACTTTCAATGGGTCACAGAGGAATTCAGCGAGGGCTTGGATTCAAAAGGTATACACCTTTTCACTTAAACTATGGCAGAGGGGGAGGCTATTAAGTTTGCCACATTGCATTTAGAGGGAGTAGCCCACGATTGGTGGTACCATGGTTTGATCACACAGGGACCCCAACACATATACTCCTATAAGGAGTTCAGCAGGAGATTGATAGAGAGATTTGATAGAGCAGATCCAGAACTTCATTTTTGGAATTTAGCTCAATTGAGGCAAAGGGCCTTAGTGGATGATTATATTACAGAGTTTCAAAGACTTTCAATCATGGTGACTGATATATCGAATAGGAGATTGGTGGTGTTGTTTGATGAGGGCTTGGTTGATTCCTTGCAAGGATTGGTCAAGGCATTTGATCCACCTTCTCTGAGAGAGGCCATCCAAAAGGCCTATGATTTGGAGTCTTCTACTCCAAGGGACAAATTCATACCATTGGGGCAGCCAAAGAGTACTTTTTTCCCACCTATAGGGTAACAGAAAGGTCACAGTTTGGGGCAACCAAAGAGTAACTATACAAGGCCTCCAAAGGCCAATCATGAGGGTCCCTTGATTAGACCAAACCAACCAAGTTTGGGGCAGTAGAAGGAGCTACCACATAGTAGCTTTGATATAAGAAATGAATTGAGAAAGAAAGGTCTTTGCTTCACATGTAAGGATCCTTAGGAGAAGGGACACAAATGTTGTAGTAAAGGGCAAGTACACTGCACTGAGGTACATCCCGAAGAGAAGGAATTTGGGACAGCCACCTATGAGGAGAGTACATTGGAGATGGAGGGAGAAGAGGAGTTGAGTGGCACCTTAGCATCACTTTCAGGAGCTCCTAGTAACTATCCCTTTAGGGTGAAGGGATCATTGAAGGGTATACCAGTCACTAGACTTATTGATAGTGGGGCAACCCACAACTTCATTGATAGAGGGCTTGTGGCATCATGTGGCCTACAACCCATAGAGTTCAAAGGGTTTAAAGTCACAGAGGTGGATGGGTTCACCATCCCTTGTACTACCAAGGTTCTAAAGCTTAGTCTCACTTTGAAAAGGCATGTGGTAGAAAATGATTTTTATGTGGTTGGCATTGGGGAGAACAATATGGTCCTTGGTATTCAGTGGTTGCACTCACTTGGTGAGTACATTCAAAACTATCAAACCATAAAGTTGAAATTCAAAGTGGCGGGTAATGAGATCATTTTGCATGGTTTGAATGATAAAGAGGCCCCTTTTTCTTCTTCAAATAGCATGATAGGAGGATGTTTCATGAGCATGAGGAAGACTGAAAATAAGGCTGCCACAAGACATCAAATGCAGCACCTTAATTCCAAGTTAGAACACTCTACAAGACAATTAGTAAACATAATATATGTTTTGGGAGGATTGAAAGGAAACTTGATTGCCTGGGCAGCCCAAAAATTGTCTTGGGCAGCACCCTATTCCATCTTGCAAGAATAAAAATGTGGGTGTTATAAAGAGCATGAGACCCTTCTTGATTTTAGAGAAGGCTAAAATTGCAAGCAGCTGTTCACAAGGTTCAAATTGCAAGAAAAGATCACTATAGCACGACCGACCTATTGCCAAAAAATGTTAAAATTAACTAGGTTTACCTATGGACTTTTTTGGGCATCAAGGGCAACTTATTTCACATATGGCAGCCAAGGGGAAGAGCTGGAAAAATAAGTTTAAAGTATGATTTTTGTTGCTCAAAATTTTCTGAGGCAACAAGGCAATTCCAACCACCAAAAAGGATCAAAAAATTGCACTTTAGGGGCATGCTACAGCCCATGGTTGGGAGGATATATGTCAAGTTAAATTCTGAAATTAACCACTCAAAAAATTCTGATTTTAAGGGGCAGGTACAACATGTGGAAGGTAAAAAATCTGATTTTTTTGATAAATTTCAGCCTGCGGTGCATTTTGAAAATGTTCATGATGTGGCACGCTTTTGGCTTGATAAAGAACGGGAAGTACAATCCTATCTTGTAAGTGGCTTGAGGCTTTTATTTGATCACTTTGATGTTCTTCCTATGCATGAAGGATTTGATTAAGGGAAGTCAAAGGGAGATTGCATGCCACATGTTTTGAGACACACCCAAGGGAGATTGCATCTATGTGCTACTTTCATTACAAGTATGTTTCAAGGTGAGCTTATTGTTACTTCTTTTCAAATTTTGGAAACACCTTTTGAGGGCACACTAATAACCATGAGAGGCTTCATCAAAGGCAAATCAGCATGGCATATGTTGTTTCTTTGGGGATATGAGAAGTCTTTGAAAGGTGGTCATGACACCTTTAGCTCATGGGGGCAGCCTCCAAAGTACAGGTTTAGCAAGTCAAAAACTCAAATTAGAGATTTTTTTCAGTGGGAAACAATTTCAGTTGGTGAGTGCATCATGAAGAACGTGTGGACAACCTCATGCCTTTTGCAATTGCTTGATGACAAGCAATTTTGGATAGGGAGGGTTGTAATGTCCCCCTCTTTGGCATAGCTTGCTTATAGACCTTTAGCTTGGTTTTGTTCCCACAAAGTTAAAGGAAAGAAAGAAAGGGGAATGATGAGGGGGCCATTCAAAGAGCAAAAAGATGAAAAGATAATTTTCTAATTTTCAGTTGAGTTGTGCAAAAAGTACTTTTGGTCTAATTTTCACTTAAGTAGGGGACCTTTAAGGGTCATGGGAGCCTAACCCCTTAAAAAGGTAATTCCAAAGGTAAAATTTTGCTTATGAATCAAAAGTCACATCCTTCCAATTTGGGCGCCACCCTTCGAAATGATTATAAAGAGCAATTGCGGGTTCATTTGAAAAGTTATGCATGTTTGATTATTAAATTGTTGATCAAGAATGTCAAGCTTATTCACCACTACTTGAGGTCAAAACCTTCGAGTGTGCCATGGGTTTGGAGACAAAAATCTCCATTCTTTCATTTAGGGCAGCTCTATTCAAGGGCTGTACTTGTGCTTCAGATTTGCATGGTTGCTCGTAATTAGACTTACAAAGGTGTTTTAAAATACCACTTTCATTTGAGGATTGAGCAAACCCATTAGAGAGTTGGAAACTTACAACTTACAAGTCAAAGAGGAGTGAATCACCTTAGTGCAGCAAGGAGACTCCGCAAGCTTGGCGACTTCCTTGGAGGGATGGACGAATGCTTTAAGGCATGCTTGAACTTGCTTTCGATGGCGAAAATCAGATTAAAATCAATAATAATATTTTCAATATTATTATTATAATTTTCTGATCATTTGCAAGCTAAAATTGAGTGAATTGAGGGTTGGGAAAATGGTAAATAATTTAGAAATTATTTATATTAATTTTCCTAGTAGAGCAATTCACTTATGAGGGTTTTTAGAGTGTTTTTGGGCTCTAATTTTGGAGGAAACAATCATATATTATTTATTTTATATTTTGGAAATTATTATAATAATTTCCAAAGTGGGTCGAATTGATTTGAAGAACTTGGAGAGCTTGTTGAAGGTTAGATCAAGGGTTTGATTTTCAGATTTGACTCTACATATTTTTCCAAGTGTGGCGACTTGTTTGGATGGGCTAATGGAACTATTTGCAGATTTATTGTGTTCATTGGAAGCCTAATAAATTGCAATATTTTTGCATAATATTTTGTTGGAATATTGTCATTGATGTCAAATGGAACTATTGCCGGAAGTGAACGGAATTGATTGCCAGAAGTGAACGGAAATGTTGACGAAAGTGAATGGAATTGTTTCCGGAAATGAACAGAATTGTTGACGGAAGTGAACGGAAATGTCGACGGAAGTGAACGGAATTGTTGCCGGAAGTGAACGGAAATGTCGACACAAGTGAACGGAATTGTCGACGGAAGTGAACGGAATTGTCAACCTTGGCCGACCTATTGGGAGTTGTGACCGTTCGAAAGGACCTTTTCACTTGAAGAGTCACGACCTTAATTTGTGGCTTTCCGTGGGTTATAAATAAGTGCATAACAAATGGCAAAAGTGTAGATTCGAAAGTGGAAGATATATAAAAGAATAACAGAATTTTTAAAGGCAAATTTTTGTGAGGATATTAAAAAGAAAAAATCAGCAAGTATAAGGAAGAGTATAGCAGCGAAAACACTCAAGTGTAGATCGAATCTAAAGGAGATAAAGAAAATGTTCTATCATCCGTTGTTTTGACAACAAATTTGAGATAGAAAAGTGATTTTTTCTGAGAAGGTTGGTGCCTTCGTTTTGAAGAGATTGGTGTCTCTTGCTGAGTTGGTGTTCGGTGAAAGGGGTTGGTGATCCTGTAGGTTGGTGCCTACAAAATTGTTTTTGGGGTTGGTGCTCCAATAGGTTGGTGCCTACGAATATTTATATTAAGAGAATTTCTCCGTGGTTTTCTCCCGAAAGGGTTTCCACGCAAATCTGTGTCTATTTGCATTGTGTGGTTTTGCATTGTATTCTTTGATTGCTTTGAATATATTAATTGAGGAGTAATTTGAGGTTTTGGATTTAAGATTAATAGTCGAAAGCGAAAAAATATCTTATACTGATTCACCCCCCTCTCAGTATAAGCGTGTGCTTAACAATTGGTATCAGAGTCGGTTCCTTCGATGTTAGCACAACTGCTAGAAGATAGATCTTGGAAAGCACATATGGCAGGATCTCAAGTGCTAGATGGTTTCTCTACTAACAAGGCTCCTTTGTTCGATGGAACGAATTACGCATTTTGGAGCATAAGAATGAAGACTTACTTGATGGCCCTAGGTTTCGATATTTGGCAAGCAGTGGTAATAGGATACACAATGCCACAAATTGCACCAACGGATACCACAGGTAAAAAGGCCAGTGAGAACAATGCAAAAGCTATGAATGCAATCTTATGCGGGCTTTCAGAAAATGAGTTTGTTAAGGTTATGCATTGTGAATATGCAAAAGAGATTTGGGATAAACTCAACACTATTTATGAAGGTGATAGTAAGGTTAGAAAAGCAAAACTCCAAACCCACCGGAGGCAATTTGAAAGTTTAAAAATGATGATGAAAACATTGTTGGGTATCTTTTTTGTGTCGATGAGATTGTTAATGTCATTCGAGGACTCGAAGAGAAAATTGAAGAATCTGTGATTGTTCAGAAAGTCCTAAGATCCTTACCATTGAGATTTGATGTGAAGGTCTCCGCCATTGAAGAAATGAAAGGATTTAGACACGATGAAAATGGACGAGCTCCATGAAATTCTTACAGCCTACGAAATGAGAACCGAATCTGAGAGACAGTCGAAGAAGGAAGCATCATTCAAGGTCTCAAAGAAAGAGAAGATCAAAGAACTAGAATCAAGTGAAAATTCAAGCAGTGAAGAAGATGAAAATGAAGCTCTATTCATTCGGAAGCTAAAAAAAAGATCAGGCAAATATAAAAGAAAGTTACCATTTAAATGCTTTAATTGTGGTAAAACTGGTCATTTTGCAACCAAATGTCCAAATAAAAGAAATAGTGATGATGAGAGAAACAAATCAAAGTACAAAAAGGGATTCAAGCCGAGCAAAGACAAACAAAGATTTGAGAAACAAAAAAAAAGCCTATACTCCAAGAGGTATAGCAGCTCATCCGAAGAAAACAAAGAAAGTGATGTTGAGAGTGACAATGAAGAGATTCTGTTCATGGCTACAAAAGAAAATGCCACCACCAACAAAGATAATTTGGAGGAAGACGAAGACATGGAAGAAAAAGATGAAGTGAACCTTGAAGAAGAACTTATTTGCGCATTGGAAGAAATAAAAGCATTTAAGAAGAATCAAAAACTAAAGTTACAACTCCGAAAATATGAAGAGAATCAAGACTTCAAAACGAAGAGATCACAAGTCTTTGAGGAATCAAACAAGGTAATTGCTGATCTAAAAGTCCAAATCGAAGAAGCAAAGAAAATTGAAGAAGATCTAACGAATCAGCTAAAGAAGAAAGGAGAAGACTGTGAAAGGTATGAATCTGAGATAGATGTTTTAAAAAGGGATCTAGAAAAGGCGAATTCTAAAATAGCAAGTGAATTGAAATCTGAAAAAAGCACTCAAGTTTTGAATAAGATTCTAGAGAGTCAAAGATCACCATCTAACAAGTCAAGTATTGGGTATGAGAAGGAAAAAAAAGAAAGCTAAGAGCTATGCTGAAAATCTTAAGGAACCAGTGAAAAAGGAGACCAAGAAGGAAGAAGCCCAGAATACAAAAACCAGCTCTATCAACAAAGAAAGCAAAGGAGAACAAAACTTCAGAAGATCTTTTGCTCCAAGATATGCAAATAAAACCAGGTTTGGTAATTATTTTGATGGATATTGTTATTATTGCAATCATTTTGGTCATAAGAAATTAGATTGTAGAAAGAGAGCCAAGGATATTGAAGTCAGGGGCAGAAACAAAGGAACCTATGGAGCTTCGAACAGAAACTACAATTCGTTTGCTCCCTTATCAAACTTTGATGAAGCTATAGTTTGTTACAAGTGCAACAACTATGGACATATAGCATGCTATTGTAGAAGTGTTTTTGAATCTGTAAGACAAGATCAAAAGTTCAAAGCTCCAATGATAAAGAAAAGAGAACCATCAAAGCCCTGGCAGAAGAAGCAAGAAGAATCCATGATTGTTCAAACAGCATTCCATGCTAGAGATGAAGGACAACAATGGTTCATTGATAGTGGATGTTCGAGACACATGACTGGAGATAAAAGCAAATTCATCTTGTTAAAAAGGGTCAATGAAGGCACGGTGAAGTTCGGAGACAACACTACACCCAAACTAATAGGAAAAGGTACAATTAGTCTCGATAATAAAAAAACCAAAACAGAAAATGTGTTCTATGTGGAAGGGTTAAAGCATAATCTTCTAAGTGTTAGCCAAATGTGTGATCAAGGACACACACTCAAGTTCTTTTCTGAAGGTTGCGAGATCAGAAAAAGAGACACAGGAGAACTAATTGCAGATGCTCATAGAACCACAAACAACCTATACATGCTTGGAGAAATGAGAGGAGAGAAATGTTGTCTGAGTCAAGTTGAAGAGAGTTGGCTATGGCATAGAAGGTTAGGTCACATAAATTTTGATAATCTTGTGAAAATCAGCAACAAACAGGCTGTGCGAGATATGCCCAAGATAACGAAACCTTCAAGCACTCTATGCAAGCAATGCCAACACGGGAAGCAAACCAGAACAAGGTTCAAAACGAAAGAATATTTCGACCACCAAACCACTAAAGCTGATTCATACAGATCTTTGTGGTCCTACCAGAACTGAAAGCATGCAAGGTGAGAGCTACTTTATGTTGTTCATTGATGATTATACTAGAATGACGTGGGTAGCCTTTCTAAAAGAAAAATCAGAAGCATTTGAAAGGTTTAAATCTTTCAAGGCATTAGTAGAAAATGAAAAAGCGCTGAAAATAAAATGCATAAGGTCAAATCAAGAAGGTGAGTTTATTTCAAATGAATTCATTGAGTTTTGCGAAGATCATGGAATTAAGAGACAATACTCCGCTGCAAGAACTCCACAACAAAATAGAGTGGTGGAAAGGAAAAATCGAACCGTTCAAGAAATGGCTAGAACTATGTTGAATGAATCTAAGCTATCAGATAGATTTTGGAGAGAAGCAGTTAATACAGCAGTATATATCTTGAATAGAGGGCAAATCAGAGTTAATAATGACAAAACTCCTTATGAATTGTGGAAAGGAAGACCAGCTTCGGTCAAACATTTCAAAGTGTTTGGAAGTAAATGTTTTATTAAAAAGAATGAAGAAAACTTGGGCAAATTTGATTCAAGAGCTGACGAAGGAATTTTTCTTGGCTACTCCGTCAAAAGCAAAGCCTATAGATGTTATAACAAAAGGCTACAAACTATGGTAGAAAGTGCTAGTGTTAGAATAGATGAGATCATGAATCAAAAGGCAAAAGAACTTTAAAAGAGCCTCTAGAAATACCCAATCTTGTAGAAGGGGAGGAAGAAAATGTAGAAAAATTGAGTGAATTTGAAAGGCAGGACACCAAAGCACCATCTCACTTTGTTCAAAAGAATCACGCTGAAAGTCAAATCATTGGCAACATTGATGCTGGGGTGCAAACCAGAAGAAGAATTGTAAGTATACCTGAGCATGTAAATTTCTCTTTGTTATCCAAGGTAGAGCCTAAGAATTTTTTTAAAGCTAGTCATGATAAACATTGGGTAAAAACAATGGAAGAAAAGTTAGATCAAATTGAGAAGAATGAGACTTGAGAACTTGTGCCCAGGCCAATGGATCAAAATGTGATTGGCACTAAGTGGGTTTTTTGAAACAAATTGAATGAAAATGGCCAAGTCACTCGAAACAAAACAAAGTTGGTATGTAAGGGGTATGCTCAAGTAGGTGTAAATTTCGAAGAGACTTTTGCTCCTGTTGCTAGATTAGAAGCAATTCGAATATTTTTTGCATTTTCAGTATTCAAAAATTTCAAAGTTTATCATATAGATGTTAAATCAGCATTTCTAAATGGCAATCTAGAAGACGAAGTTTACATAGAACAGCCAGAAGGATTCCTCTTATCAGAAAACAAGGATTATGTAAGTTGAGGAAGGCTTTGTACAGATTGAAACAAGCTCCTAGAGCATGGTATGCTAGGCTTGATAAATACCTACAAGACCAAGGATTCAAGAGAGGATATGCTGATAGTAATCTTTACATCAAAATTGAAGGAGATCACCAGTTAATTATTTGGTGTATGTAGATGATATAATCTTTGGAGGCGACAATGAGGAAATGTCTACGATATTTGTCGAAGATATGCAAAGGGAATTTGAGATGTCCATGTTAGGTGAGTTGTCATTTTTCCTTGGTTTACAAATCTCTCAATCTAACAAACGAATATTCATATCCCAAAGCAAGTATGTAAAAGAGATGTTGAAGAAATTCCCCCTGTTAGCACACCTATGGCTACAAGTACGAAGTTGAACAAAGATGATGAATCTCTGAATACTGATCAAACTCTTTACAGATCAATGATTGGGAGTTTATTATATGTGACGGCATCTAGGCCAAATATCATGCACGTAGTAGGTATGGTTGCACGATTTCAAGCAGCTCCAAAAGAAACACATGTGCAAGCCGTAAAACATATATTTAGATATTTAAAGAGAACCTTGGATTATGGGTTGTGGTACCCAAGAGGTAAAGACTTCACATTGGTAGCGTACACAGATTCAGATTGGGCAGGATGTGTAGATAATAGAAAAAGTACAAGTGGAAGAGCATACTTTCTTGGAGATAGCCTAGTATCATGGTTGAGTAAGAAGCAGAATTTTGTATCTCTATCCACAGCAGAAGTAGAGTACATAGCAGCAGTGCTATGTTGTACACAAGTTCTATGGATGAAACAAACCTTGAAAGATATCAAAGTAGAGTATAATCATCCAATCTCCATATTTTGTGATAATACTAGTGCGATAAGTATTTCGAAGAATCCAGTTATTCATTCCAGAACTAAGCATATCCCTATACAGTATCATTTCTTGAGAGAACAGGTGGCAGAACAACAACTAAAATTGGAATATGTTTCCACATCCGAACAGATGGCAGATATCTTCACTAAGCCACTTCCAAAGGAAACATTTGAGTACCTACAACAAAAGTTGGGAGTAATTTATTTTGCTTCTTGCCACTGAAGGGAAACATCAGCTGAGGGCGAGCTAAGTACTAGCTCTTGGATAGACCCTTTGCCATTGATGTCAAAGGGGGAGAAGTACAGAAAGAGGATGTCACAGAAAGGAGGAGCTACAACAAAGAAAGATTCAGACAAAAGAGGCAGTGCAGCAAGGGGGAGCAGTTTCAGTATGTGGTTGCCATCAATGACAAAAAGGGAGATTGTTGGAATATTTTCATTGATGTCAAATGGAACTATTGCCGGAAGTGAACAGAATTGATTGCCAGAAGTGAACGGAAAAGTCGACGGAAGTGAACGGAATTGTTTCCGGAAATGAACGGAATTGTCGACGGAAGTGAACGGAAATGTCGACGGAAGTAAATGGAATTGTTGCCAAAAGTGAACGAAAATGTCGACGGAAGTGAACGGAATTGTCGACGGAAGTGAACGGAATTGTCAACCTTGGCCGACCTATTGGGAGGAGTTGTGACCGTTCAAAAGGATCTTTTCACTTGAAGAGTCACGGCCTTAATTTGTGGCTTTTCGTGGGTTATAAATAAGTGCATAACGAATGGCAAAAGTGTAGATTCGTAAGTGGAAGATATATAAAAGAAGAGCAGAATTTTTAAAGGCAAATTTTTGTGAGAATATTAAAAATAAAAAATCAGGAAGTATAAGCAAGAGTATAGCAGTGAAAACACTCAAGTGTAGATCGAATTTAAAGGAGATAAAGCAAGCGTTCTATCATCTATTGTTTTGACAACAAATTTGAGATAGAAGAGTGATTTTTTCTGAGAAGGTTGGTGCCTTCGTTTTGAAGAGATTGGTATCTCTTGTTGAGTTGGTGCTCGGTGAAAGGGGTTGGTGCTCCTGTAGGTTGGTGCCTACAAAATTGTTTTTGGGGTTGGAGCTCCAGTAGGTTGGTGCCTACGAATATTTATATTAAGAGAATTTCTCCGTGGTTTTCTCCCGAAAGGGTTTCCACGCAGATCTGTGTCTATTTGCATTGTGTGGTTTTGCATTGTATTCTTTGATTGCTTTGAATATATTAATTGCGGAGTAATTTGAGGTTTTGGATTTAAGATTACTAGTCGAAAGCGAAAAAACATCGTATACTAATTCACCCCCCCTCTCAGTATAAGCGTGTGCTTAACATATTTGAGAGTTTGTGCAAGGGTTACAAGGTAGATTGGAAGGAGAAAACGCAGCTATATCGGCATCATAAAATTAGAATTATTGCAAGGGAAATTCCAGCCACAACGCCATTCCATCTTGCCACAAAAGATGTACTTTATTTTAGTTTCATATTCAGTAAATTTTGGAGTTATATTGGAGTGTTGTTGCTTGGATATTGGTCATATATTTTTGCAAGGGTTTGCGCGTTTTTAGGGAAAATTTCAGATTGTTTTCGGATTTATTGAAGGGTTTGTTCGAAAACCCCAGCTTTGCCTAATTGTTCCATTTGAGGACATTACATTACAGCATGGATATGAGGTGGAATTTCAGTAGAACAAATTTTCCACCAATATAGAAGTCTGCCTAGGAGTGATTGTAGGGCTCCCAAACATAGCCAGTGAAGAGTGGGTGTTACAAATGTTCCAGTGCTGCAGTCAGTTCAGCATTTCATCTACAACGCAATACTAGCTCATAAAAATCGGGAATAAAATATGGTCTTTCTTAGAGAAGGGGTTCCTTTGACAGTTTCAGGGAAAGTTCAGTGTATTTAAGATGTTTTTATGGAGGAGGCAGCATAGCAGGCGATAGGAACTTCAGGGGTGAAGCCACAACAAACTGCGATTCGTTTGAGGAATATGCTTTCTCTAATTTGTATGCTCTTGGTGGTTTGAAGCGCACGAAGCATAGCCTTATCCTTCCTGGTGTTTTCCCAATATGGTGCCAATTTCATGTGTGTGATGTTATTATTTTCCTTTCATGTTTGTTCAGTTTCCATTATTGTCCCTTGAACTCTGGTTCATTGGAACATATTTCAGTTTGTTTCCATTGCACATTAAGGATGTTACAGGAGTGGGGAGCGTAATCAAACATTAGCTTTTGCAAATATATGTGTTTGTAAATTGTCTCAAAAATATTTTGAACAATTACAGATCAACGAGGGGGAAAGGCCCGAATATATCCAATTATCTCATCCACCCATTTCTTGGGCCTTCATATTCCTAGTATAGCTCTGTGGAAATAAGTTGCCAAGAATGACAAGTCCTCTTCTTGCGAAGCTTTCCATCCAGAAGGAAGTAGTCCCCAATTACATCAAAAACAAAAAAGTCCTTTGGTACATGCCATATCTGCAATAATCACTAGGCAATGCAATGCCAGAAATTGCTGAGCATCTAAACTAAAAACACTAACCACCCTTTGGCAACCAATGCTGTTCCCTCAGCTTCAATGTATGTCAATCCCCTTTATCCTTTGGAAGTGGACACACCACCCAGGAAACAAGGGGAGATGCATTCTATGTTACGTGAATTTATTGAGTAATGCCCCTTACATCCATGTTGAATGATAGATATTGTTATATAGTGAATTCCCTACCAATTAGTAAAGTGGCATGCTCAATGATGTGTTCTTTTTACATTTTATGACTAGACAACCTTCGGTAGAGTTATAGAAACAGAATTCCTGCTTTATTCCAGCTTTCACAAAAATGAAAAATAATTATAATTATAATTAAATAAACAAGGATTCAAAAGAACAAAATGGATAGATTACCTGAGCAAATGTAGATGGATTGACAGATACATTCAAAATGTTCTTTAACCCTTCAATTACCTGCACCACAAACAAGTCATATAAGGAATCTGAATAATAGGAAACAACCAAAACAAAAATTTGAGTAAGTTGCATTTAGTGGTCACAAGGATTGCTTTAAATTGTGTCTATTGACCAAAACAATTCCATGACTAAATATTCAAGTCAACAGAAACAAATTCCTCTTGAAACTAGCTAAACATTTTTAGCAACAAAAATAAAAAAACCACTTAAGCGTAATATTTTTCCTTCCTACTCTTTAGAATCATGCCATGCCATATATTACAGCTCCATCACATTTACCTACAAGAGATAACACAAGAAAAACAAGGCAGAAGAGAGATCAAACTCCATGCCTTAATATGAATGTGTCCTACATAGGACCAAGGGATAATGCAATAGCCAAGTCCTTCATGTTATTGATTCTCCCATTCACCACCATGGGAAAGTGGACAAAACATCTTAAACCTTCCAATGAGGAAGTCTAGAAGGATAGCCAACTATTTACTAGACCCTTCTGATAATCACCTGCACTCTATAGCAAATGGCTGATTTAATGGTTCCAACCATTGTACCCCCACTAATGGTGCACAATGACTTTTCCAAGCTTTAGATTTACTCCTTTAACATTGAACATGAAGAACAAGATACTTAGTTTTGTCACTGCATCAAGCTTAGCAAGCCAAGCGTGCTCAAACAAGGGCACATTTTGATTGAATCAAAGTTGGCAACAAGCCTTCGAAAGATTTCCTTTACTTGTGAAAGTCAAAATAACTCCAAAAGAACCTGTGCTATTTAGAATGCTGTCAAATCATTTACCAATCTCGTAAAATATTCAAACATACAAGTTGGCTTTCCAAGCTCAAAGGATCACCGAATGTAAGATGGCCATGAAAAAGTGTATGGACATCATTCCTCATCAGTTATCAAAATTCCAATAAATTATGTCTAACGAATATCTTTCCTTGGAAGAGGTGCACACGGCAGTTGCAAATGGAAGATGGAAAATCACCAAGTTTGGATGGCTTTCATATGCAAATTAATAAGGCAACATACAATTTTGTGGGCCCTTGTCTTCTTGAAGTGTAGCAAGAACATCTAAAAAATCAATCTTTGGGAGATCTACTCAATCAATGTAACATCAAATTTATTCTTAAGACCACGGATGGAGAGCTTATTTATAGTTGGCATCATGTCACTTTCTCATACAAAATTGTTGTCAAAGCTTTAGCCTTATGGATTAGAAATTGTTTCCATTTATCATTTTTCCAGAGAAGATTATGTTTATCAAAGGACATTATATCCTTGGCATCACCATCTGGGTCTGGGAAGGTATAAAATGGGGCAAATGCTGAAGACAAAACATCCTCTTCATCAAAATTGGCATTGAAAAAGCCCATGGATATATAGAATGGAACTTATTTCCATAGTGAAAACTCTTGGGTTAGACCTTTCTTTTTCAGAGTTAATCAAAATCATTTTGCCAATACTTCAACCTATTTCACAATCAATGGGGATTAAGGTAGGGAGATTTGACCTTTTTGGTCCAGCAGGAAAGGTTGGCCACTAGCTCCAGCCTTGTATGTGCTTGCACTTGAGACCTTCGATTATTTACTTCCAAACTATGATGCTGCAGGCTCCATTGAAGTCATCATTCTTGCAAGAGGAGTTGCTCAGCTAGTCAATAGGAATTTTGCAAATGTTTCCTTTGTCCAATCTTTAAAGAAGAGAAATCATTTAACATTGTTATTCTGGGACCTTTTGTGAAGTCTGTCTCCAAATATTGAATTAAAAAAAACACATTTTACAAAGACAATCTAATCTTTTTGATTTGGACAAAGGAATTTGTATGGAAGTGGATACGACCAAGGGAAATCTTCATATTCCTAGGGTTTCCCTATGATTTTCAAGCTTCGAATGTTTCCTTTGGTAGAATATTGTGCAAATTGCTGAGAAAACATATAGCAGCCAAATATCAAATTTGTTCTAAACTTTTAGATCCTACACATATCTATTACTCTTTATAGTGGGCTCCTTAAGCCTTGTGATAGACTTTTTAAAATTTTGTGATTCTCGTTTGGTTTTCCCGCTTTGCTCTGACACTTTTGTACTCTGCAGTCCCTTTGACCTACTTTTGTGATCATTTGTCAGACATTAATATATTTATCTTATCTCTATGCTTCTCATGGCTCCAAAGGATTTCATCGAGTGGCTTGCAATATGTCACACTTCCTATGATAGATAAAATGGCCCAACTTTTTGTACTAAATGGATTATCAAAGCTGGCGATGGAAATGAGGCTTGGAAAGTGATTTTATGGCATGGTATTTCTATAGATATAATATTCCAAATCGGAATATTTTACAAGAATTCAGATTTCCCGTAATTCCCTTTAAATAAAATATAGATTTTATAATTTAAATAATTATGTTGAATTTAATATAGAGTTTTCGGATCTCAAACAATAAAATATAATTCCACAAGGGGTTTCGTCCTTGGGTTTGATAACAAGGGTTTTCGTCCTTGTATCTGGATTACGCAATTTAAAGGGTTTCATCCTTGAATGCCATTGTAAAGCAGCTGCTTATACAAGTTATATGTTTGAATTCATTATTCGATAATTCTTTCCATACCAATGGTTTATTATTTATAGCTTCAAATCCTTCCATCGAAAAAACATGTCTTCTCCAAAAGGTGTAACTCTTCCAAAAGTGGTGTCCGTCCATTAAATGATGTGTTGTTTATTAATTAACTAATAACTAACTATCAATGTTGCTTATCAATGCTGAATATTAATTATTGTTATGGGGCGACCTTCCTCAAGTGTGGCGTTGTTCTCTTATGTGTGGCGATTTCCATTTGAAGTCTCCTTAATGCTGTTTATTATTGCTTTATTGCAGACCTGCGATTGCATTGGTTGTTGTGATTTCCCCTTCACTATTGCAATTCCTCCTTGACTGCTGCAATTACCAAGACTGTTGTGTTTTCTCTCTATTAATTTTGGCTCTTCTCTCCATAGCAACGATTTCATATTGTTGATGTGTATTTGTTGATTGCTGGTATTTATTGGGGATATTACAGATCTTCCTTCCTCAATTTGCTTGTCATCAAGCAAATGTAAATTGAGGGGTTCAAGTATGAGAGCTCCGTCCCATGATGTATCTTTTATTGGCAATCTCACAATATGATCCAACACCGTAAAACAATAGTAGTCTTAGTGGGAACCACCAAAATGTCAGGTGGTTTTGTATACTTCTCTCATGAAAAGATTGTATGAATAACCAACACTCTGTAGCCT
The DNA here is from genome assembly GCA_037957365.1 of Torreya grandis. NCBI lineage: Eukaryota > Viridiplantae > Streptophyta > Pinopsida > Cupressales > Taxaceae > Torreya > Torreya grandis. Next base: position 208,684 of record JARHVA010000905.1, on the reverse strand, counting down.
TTAGTTTTCTCATTTTTACTCAACAGCGAAGGGTAGTATTATGAATAGCGCATGTTAATCAAGAAGTAGATATCATCCCCATGTATATTTTCTTGTTCTTCGATAAACCCTTGTTGGCAATTTGAGCAAGGAGACAGTTGACAGTTTGAATATCATTATCCAGAAAGCAGTCTGAGGATTGAAGAATTGTCATTCCCATCTAAGGCAGCAGCGAATTGTCATTGATGTCAAAGGTTGATGTCATTGATGTCATTGAGATTGAATATGATCATGCATTAATGCCAAAGGTTGAGTTGAGCAGAATTGTGGAGTAAATCAGGATTGTGAAGTGCTCTTATAAAATAAGTAAAGCAGTCTCGAAACTTCGAACTGGTCTAATAAACTTGGTCGGGTTTATCGAACGACTTTACTTCTTTCATGTTTTTAAGTAAAGCAAAGTCGAAAACACGAAGTGGTCTAGAGGAGTTATTCAGGGTTTTGAAGTGACTTTACTTGGTCGGGATTCTGGAATGACTTTACTTTTGTATGCTTTATAAGTAAAGTAATGTTAAAATCCCGAGTTGGTCTAAGTGGAAGTTATCGGGTTTCCAGGATAGCTTTACTTCTCCTATGTTTATAAGTTAAGCATTGTGGAAAACCCAAAAGGGTCCAACGAAGAGGTAATCGGGGATTTGCAAGCACATTACTTCCTTATGTTGGTAAGCAAAGTAAAGGTAAAAACCCGAAAGGGTCTAGACGAAGTAATTGGGATTTTGAAGAGGGACTATTTCTCTCAAGTTGATAAGTCAAGTAATGTCAAAAACCCGAAAGGGTCTAGAAGAGGCAATTGGGATAAGTCAAGAATGATGGAAAACCCAAAATAGTCTTGAAGAATTCCTTCGGAGGAATTCTTTCATAAAAAATGGCAAGGACAATTCTTTCAGAAAAATTGGCAAGGACAATTCTTTCAAAAAAATTGTTAAGTCCTTTTCAAAAAATTGTCCCTTAACAAAAGTCTGAAGGGTACATTCAGAAAGTCCAAAGGGTATCTTTTGAACGTTCCGAAGGGCAAGTGGACTTTTTCAAAAAGTCCGAAGGGTATCTTTTGAACATTGCAAAGGGTATGTGGACACTTGCAGAAAAGTTGAAGGGTAGATTGCAGAGAATCCGAAGGGTATGAGGACCGTTGGAATATTTCCGAATGACACTTCCAAATAGAAGCCAATGATGAATTCTTTCAGAGAAATTGGAGGACACTTCAAGATGAAATGGACCCGGACAAAAAGTCTGCAGAAATTATCTCGAAGACACAAAGGCCAGCAACAATTTGTATAAAAGAACCTTCTGAAGGAATTAAAGCACGGTTAAAAGATGAGCAAGTCTTCAAAGATCGACGTTGCAAGGAGCATTACAAGAATGTCGAAGAAAATAAGATCACGCCAACATGCCAAAGTTTAACACACAATACAAAGGGTAAAGATCAAGCATATCGAGGACAATCAAAAGGAGTGGCAGTGAACACATGATATAGAAAGTAGCGAGATGTGAAAAGGGAAGAACAGAAGTTTGATGGTTAATGGCAAAGCAAGAATTAAAATTCATGCTACTTTAAAAGATCAACAGCTCATGTTCGATCAGTGCATTAGATCCAATGGTGCGAAGCAAAGCTAGATTACCCTCTGAGTGCAAACGCATTTGACAAATGTCAAGAGGTCATAAGGAAAGATCCAACAAAGAAAAGAACGTGAACTTGACATGACGAAAAAAATAAAAAGCCCACATTTAATATCTTTTGTCTGTAATGGAATAGTTGAAACAGGTGATGAACTCAATATCTCTTTACGGAGCTCGAGATTAATCAATCTAATTGATCGAGGAAGCGACGCAGTTAAGAACAGTAGGAGTGCACATGTCAAAGATAGTAAAGACATTTGAACGTTGCCATTTGAAGCATGAATCGAGACACGAAGTACAAGTCACATTGAATGCAGATCAGAAGCTTGAACCGGTTAAAAGCAGTTGAAGTGTGAACACATTACAGATAGAAACCCTAAAATGCATTTGTCTATATATGCTACGAACAGAACATTTGAAAGTGTCTTTTGCTACTGCTGTCATAATAATTAGAGTGTTAACTCAAAAATTGTTGAGTAAGGACATATGCAGACGGTGTAAAAAGGCAAAGCAAATAAGGTGTGTCAATATAGAAATTCAAACACAAGGGGATAGAGGCAGATAAGACGAGAAGGCACATAGCATGAAGGTGCAGTTACAGTCAAGACTTGTAACAGAAAACTAAACAAGATTCATTTTGAATCTCTTTTGTATTCTAAAGTTGTAGCTTCAATTTCTTTGATAGGTTGGTGCCATCAAAAAAATTGAGTTAGTTCAATTAGGAAGTTGATGCTTCCTTAGAGTGGATGCTCTTGAATGTAACTAATGAGGTTTATCTGTGAGACATGTTTTCTGTGAGGTTGGATTAGAACAGTAGCTTCTAACAACTTTTCTCACCGTGGTTTTTCCCTTTGGGTTTTCATGTAAAAATTTGATGTTGAGCATTCTTATATATGTGTATGATCTCTGTTTTTGTTCTTTGCTTTGCATATACATTCTGTATCTTGTTTAAAATTTTTAAAAACCAGGGTTTATCTCATCTACTGATTCAACCCCCCTCTCAGTAAATAGTGTGTTCAACAATTAGTATCAGAGCCAAGGTTCCTTAGGATAAGCTTAATCGGCTCAGATAAATCGTGGTTAGTGAACACAATGCCCTGCCAAGAAGGATCTTCATCAAACAAGGCTCCTCTATTCGATGGGTCTAACTATGTTTTTTGGAGCATAAGAATGGAATCATACTTGTCTTCCCTAGGGTTTGATGTATGGATGTCAATGGTAAATGGTTATACAGCTCCTGTTGTAACTCCTGTTGATTAGGTGGCCAAAAAGGCTTCTAAGAACAATGCCAAAGCAACGAATGTTATTCTTTGTGGGTTGTCAAACTCCAAGTTTGTCAAAGTTATGCACTGTTAGAGTGCAAAAGACATTTGGAATAAGTTAAAAAGTATCTATGAAGGAGACGTCAAAGTGAAACAGGTCAAGCTGCAAACGCACAAAGGACAGTTTGAAAGTCTGAAGATGAATGAATAGGAGAAGATCGCTAACTACCTCTTCAGGGTAGATGAAATAGTCAATGCCATAAGAGGACTTGGAGAAACAATAGAATAATTGACTATTGTCAAGAAGGTTCTGAGATCCCTTCCTTCAAGATACGACTCCAAAATTTCGGCTATTGAAGAAGCGAGAGATTTGAACAAGCATACTGTGGACGAACTACATGGAACGTTTACAACCTACGAAATGAGGATGGGAGAGACAAACACAGTCAAGAGAGAAGCAGCCTTCAAAGTAGTAAATTTTGCAAAAGAAGAAACCTCTGTGCTCAATTCTGAGGAGACTGATGGTGAAAAAGCCAATTTTGTCAGAAAACTAAAGAGAGGATCAGGTAAGTATAAAGGAAAACTTTCGTTCAAATGTTTTAACTATGGCAAGGTAGGACACTTTGCTGCAAAATGTCCATACAATAAGAAGAACAACTCCAAGCAAGTAGAAAGTATCAAAAAGGTGAAACCACATTATGCTAAGAGGAAAAACTTCTTCAAAAACAAAAAGAGGTTATATATAAAAAAAGATAGTGACTCAGTGGGAGAGAGTAATAGTGACAGCTCTAACGATGAGCATGATTGTGCTTTTCTAGCTGAGAGAGATGAGTTTCTATTTATGGTAGAAGAATTCACCTCCTTGAATCAAGAACAAAATGAAGATGAAGATTGGGATGAAGGAGAAGGTGAGCTTGACCTTGAAAGTGAACTTGTGTGTGCTCTTGAAGAAATTGAAAATCTGAGAAAAGAAAACTCAATGCAAAGGAAGCATTAGAAGGAGCTTGAAAAGGCTAATCAAATGATTGTGACGCTAAAAACTCAAGTTGAGAAGCCAACAGGATAGGAGAAGTCGTCAAGATGGATCTCCAGTCAAAACCCAACAAATGCATGAGACTTGAAGCAGAAGTGGTATCCTTGAGGAAAGAACTTGAGAAGGCAAGACACCAACTAAACAAAAGCTTAAAGCTGACGAAAGGATTAGAAGTTCTTAGTGAACTGATCAGTGCGCAAAAGCCTTCAAATGAAAGGTTAGGTCTTGGATAAGATAAAGAAAAAGGATCCTCAGCGTGTACATCAACGAGCTTGTATGATAACTTCAAGAAAGGAGGAGAAGCAAAAGTTATGAACAACAAGATCAGCAAAGAAGCAACGAAGGCAAAGATCAGAAAAGACAGACTAATCCAAGGAAAGATGCAGAAGGATACAACAAAGTGACAGACATGAAAAAGCAAAAAGGTAAGAGTTTTCAGTATACTGCACCAAAGAACGTTGTGACTAGGTACTTTCCTTCCTTTTATGTTATTGTTTAGCTGTAATCAGTTCGGTCATAGGGCTCTTGATTGTAGAGTTTTTCTTACTAAAAGATTTAATTTTGCTAGTAGAAATTCATTTGCTCCTTTGATAGATTCATATTTAATATGTTACAATTGCAATAATTCTGGACATATAACTAAGTATTGTAGAGCTAACGTTGCAATGACAAGAAATTACAATTTAGGCAAAGTCAAGTCTTTAAATGAGAATAGAGTTTCAAAGGCCACTCTTAAAGAAAATAAAAAGGCAAATGAACGACCCAAAAAGATGTGGAAAGTGAAAGATCAATCCCTGATTGCTCAAATGGCACTCCATGCCAAAGAGCAAAACTTGTGGGTCATAGACAGCGGTTGCCCAAAGCATATGACTAGGGACAAGAGCAAATTCACCAGTTTAAGCAGATGCAAGAAAGGGACTGTCAGTCTGGGAGATAACACTGCAGTCAAAATCAAAGGTAAAGGAACCTTGAAAATAGATGGCAAACTTCCTACACATGACGTATTGTATGTTAAAGGACTTAAACATAATCTCTTAAGTGTAAGTCAGATGTGTAATAATAGTTATGAAGTCATATTTAACATTGAAGGTTGTACACTGAAAAGCACTGAAAAAACCGTTGCACAAGAAAAAAGAACTGAAAGCAACATATACAACTTGATTGAAGAAAATGATGCAAGTTGCCTCATGGGAAAAATCAATGAGAGCTAGTTATGGCATAAAAGAATGCGTCACATCAACTTCGACAATCTAGTCAAAGTAAGCTCTAACAAGTGTTAAACATATGCCCAAAATAATCAAACCTGTAGACATCACATGCAAAGCGTGCCAACTAAGAAAGCAGACAAGGGTCAAATTTGAAACGAAAGAATATGCAACCTCAAAACCCCTACAAGTAGTTCATATAGATTTATGTGGTCCTACTAGTACAAAAGGATCCAAAGGTGTATACTACTTTATGTTGTTTGTAGATGACTGTTCAAGGATGACATGGGTAACTTTTTTGAAAGATAAATCACAAGCCTTTGAGAGATTTAAGATCTTTAGGGCCATGGTTGAGAATGAATTGGAAAGAAAAATCAAATGTTTAAGATCAAACAAAAGTGGAGAATTCACCTCCAACGAGTTTATAGAATATTGTGAGAAGCATGAGATTAAGAGACAGTACTCTACTACACGAACTCAACAGCAAAATAGGGTTGTAGAAAAAAAAAACATAACTGTGAAGGAGATGGCCAAAACAATGTTGAAAGAGGCAAAACTTCCTGATGGATATTGGAAAGAGGCAGTTCAAACAACAGTACATATCCTAAACAGAGTTCAACTTAGGATAAAGAGTGATAAAACCCCGTATGAAGTGTGGTTTGGAAAACTTGCATCCGTAAAGTATTTCAGAGTGTTTGGAAGCAAGTGCTACATCCGAAGAAAAGAGGCCAAACTTGGAAGTTTTGAGTCAAAATGTGATGAAGGAATTTTTCTTGGATGCTCCACTCATAGCAAAGCCTATGTGTGTTACATCAGACAGCTGCATAAAATAGTTGAAAGCATCAACGTCAAGGTAGAAGAAAGATTCAAACAAGTTAAGCCTAATGAGAAGATCAGAATTAAAGAATCAGGAGCAGAAAATGAAGTAGAAGATAGTGAAGAGGAAGAAAAGAGTAAAAGGACACTTGCAAGGTTTGTTCAAAAAGAACATCCCAAAGAGCAGATAATTGGCAACAAAGATGAGAGTGTTCAAACTAGGAAAAGAGTTGTAATAAACAAGGAGCAAGTAAACTTTGCTCTACTTTCAAAAATTGAGCCTAAGACCTTCAATGAAGCCAACAAAGATGAAAACTAGCTAATAGCCATGGAAGAACTCAGCGAAATTGAAAAGAATAAAACTTGGGAGTTAGTTCATAAACCCTCAAACAAGAATGTAATAGAAACTAAGTGGGTTTATAGAAACAAACTCAATGAAAATGGAGCAGTCATAAGAAACAAAGCTAGACTAGTGTGCAAAGGATATGCACAAGTAGAAGGCATAGATTTCAAAGAGACATTTGCTCCTGTGATAAGACTGGAAGCTATAAGAATGTTCTTAGTATTCTCTATTCACAAGAAATTCAAGGTATATCCAATGGATGTGAAGTCAGCATCCCTGAATGGAAACTTAGAAGAGAAAGTGTGCATTGAACAATCAAAAGGATTTCAGTTCGCAAAGGAAGAAAATTATGTGTGCAACCTAAAAAAAGTTTTGTATGGTCTGAAACAGGCACCTAGAGCATGGTATTCACGATTGGATCAATACTTGCAACGACAAGGTTTCAGAAAAGGGTGCACAAACAACAATTTGTATTTTAAATCAGAAGGTGAGCATACGTTGATTCTTGTCTATGTGAATGATATTATCTTTGGAGGTGGTGATAGTGACATGTGCAAAGAATTTGCCATGCAAATGCAAAATCAATTTGAAATGTCAATGCTAGAAGAACTCTCCTTGGTTTGCAAATTACACAAACTAATGAAGGGATATTCATATCTCAAGTTAAGTACGCGAAGGAAATACTCAAGAAATTTGGAATGGAGGACAGCAAACCAGTTGGTACTCCCATGATGACTGGTTGCAAGCTAAGCAAGGAAGATGAGTCTCTTGATGTAAATAACACGCTACATAGATCAATGATAGGCAGCCTATTGTTTCTAACAGCATCAAGACCAGACATCATGCAAGCAATGTGCATGGTTGCATGGTTTCAAGCAGGACCCAAAGAATCACATGTTAATGCTGTAAAAAGAATTTTTAGGTACATCAAGAGCACAATTGACTATAGGTTGTGGTACCCATACTAGCGAAGATCTTACTTTGGTTGCATATACTGATGTTGATTGGGCAGGAAGTGTAGATGACAAAAAAAGCACAAGTGGTGGTGCATTCTTTCTGGGTAACAGACTTGTGTCTTGGTTGAGCAAGAAGCAAGAATCGATTACTCTCTAAAGTTGAAGCAGAGTATGCCGCAGCAGCTGCTTGCTGCACTCAAGTCTTGTGGATGAAGCAAACTCTTAAGGACATAAAGATAGAATATCAACAACCTATCTCTATTTCTTGTGATAGTTCAAGTGCCATAAATCTATCCAAGAATCCAGTGATGCATTCCAAAACCAGACATATCTCCATAAAATACCATTTTTTGAGAGAAAAGGTAGCAAGTCAGGAGGTCACAATGGAATATGTGTCAACCAAGGATCAGATTGCAGATATCTTCACCAAGCCTCTTCCCAAGGAGCAATTTGAGTATCTGAGAGAGAAGTTGGGAGTTGTAGCTCCCACTCCATATCACTAGACTCTTGTGATAGGTTATAAGCCCAGGGGGAGCATTACAGGCATATTATTAACTCCTAGATTAAGATTGAAGGCAATCTGGTGTGTACTTTACACATCGTTTGCCATTTGATGTTAAGGAGCGGACTAAGGTATGTTGGATCTAGATTTCGATGCTCATCTATGTAAGAGATATATCTATTGTTGATTGGTCTTTCAGACCAATGCTATATCTAGGATCGGTTGAAGCATATGAAAGCCACGAGAATCATAGGAACAACTCAAGTCGATATGCATTATCCAAGGGGGAGTCTTTCTTCATAATGCTCTATCCAGACAGGTACAAGGATCAGAGCAGCTCAGAAGCCAGTAAAGCAGCAGTTTGTCTTATTTGTTTAGCAAACACTCTTTGTCATTAATGTCAAAGGGGAAGAAATCAGAATAAGAGCAAGTAAGCAAAATGAGAAGGAAAGTTTGAACATGTTTTTGTTCTTGAGGGTGTTTTGCCATCAATGACAAAAGGGGAGATTTTTGGCAATTTGAGCAAGGAGACAGTTGACAGTTTGAATATCATGATCTAGAAAGCAGTCTGAGGACTGGAGAATTGTCATTCTCATCTAAGACAGAAGGGAATTGTCATTGATGTCAAAGGTTGATGTCATTGAGATTGAATCTAATCATGCATTAATGCCAAAAGTTGAGTTGAGTAGACATGAGTAAATCGGGTTTGTGAAGTGCTCTTATAAAATAAGTAAAGCAGTCTTGAAACTCCAAACTAGTTTAATAAACTTGGTCGGGTTTATGGAACGACTTTACTTCTTTCATGTTTTTAAGTAAAGCAAAGTCTAAAACCTGAAGTGGTCTAAAGGAGTTATTCGGGGTTTTGAAGTGACTTTACTTGGTCAGGATTCTGAAACGACTTTACTTCTGTATGCTTTATAAGTAAAGTAATGTTAAGATCCCGATTTGGTCTAAGTTGAGGTTATCAAGTTTCCAGGATAGCTTTACTTCTCCTATGTTTATAAGCTAAGCATTGTGGAAAACCCGAAAGAGTCCAACGAAGAGGTAATTGGGGATTTGCAAGCACTTACTTCCTTATGTTGGTAAGAAAAGTAAAGGTAAAAACCCGAAAGGGTCTAGACGAAGTAATCGGGATTTTGAAGAGGGACTGCTTCTCTCAAGTTGATAAGTCAAGTAATGTCAAAAACCCGAAAGGGCCTAGAAGAGGCAATCAGGGTAAGTCAAAAAGGATGGAAAACCCGAAATAGTCTTGAAGAATTCCTTTGGAGGAATTCCTTTGGAAAAAATGGCAAGGACAATTCTTTCAAAAAAATTGTCAAGTCCTTTTCAGAAAATTGTCCCTTAACAAAAGTCCGAAGGGTATCTTTTGAATGTTCTGAAAGGCAAGTGGACCTTTTCAAAAAGTTCGAATGGTATCTTTTGAACATTCCAAAGAGCAAGTGGACCTTTTCAAAAAGTCCGAAAGGTATCTTTTGAACGGATCAAAGGGTATGTGGACACTTGCAAAAAAGCCGAACGGTAGTGTTGACAATTCTTCCACAGGACGGATTGTCTCTTGCCATTTGGAAAATTCACATCTCCATCCAAGGAAAGAAAGAATTCATTGGGAAGAATACATTGTTTTTCTCTTGTGAAGGCCTTTGCTATAACGGGAATTCCTTCGGACTTTTGTCCAAAGGAATGGTTCATTTGGAAGGCAGAATGTCACATAGCTTCGGAGAGGTTCTAAGGACATAAGTCCGCAGGAAATTACAAGTTTAAATTCCTTCGGGGAATTTGCAGAGCTTACAACAAAGGAAGTAATTCCTTCGGAGTTTTCATCCGAAGGAATACTTCGGAGAATTTACAAAGGGGACACTCGCAGCCGAGCAAAAATCCGCCCAAAACCAAAAAGCCCAAGGAATAATTCCTTCGGACAAAAGTCTGAAGAAATTCGAAGGAATAAGTCCGTGGAATTGCAAAGGGATTTGGAAGGCAGAAGGGGTCCCCTGCAAAAACCCGAAGGGCAAGATACCCTTCGGAAGGGTCATTTTCAACAATCTCGAACGGCACCTACCCTTCGGGAAGGTACACGTCAAATTCGAGACCCCTGCAAAAACGCGGGTGCCCTACAATTGTTTCAATAAGGCACAGATGAATGGATAGAAGCCCTTGCAGAAAGCACTTGGTCGGTGCCTGGACCTTTGTGCAAAGTCTGAAGGACACTCTCAGCGGAGTTAAAAAAAAGACAAGGATTAATTCCTTCGAGCAAAAACCCCGAAGGAATTAATCCTTGTCTTTTTTTTAACTCCGCTGAGAGTGTCCTTCAGACTTTGCAAATTCCTTCGAACAAAAAGTCCGAAGAAATTTGGAGAGACCCGTGCAAAAATGTCGACAGCAAAGTCCGAAATTAACAAAGAGCAAAGGCAAAGGACAAAGGATTAATTCCTTCGAAATTCCTTCGGACAAAAAGTACGAAGAAATTCGGAGAGGAGCCGCCAAAAGAGAAAAACCCGTGGAATAAAAGCCCAAGCCAAAGGAAATGACAAATGAAGATATCCTTCGAAAAAAAGTCCGAAGGAATTCCTTCGGACTTTTTGTCTAAAGGAATACTTCAGAGGATAAAGCCGAGGAAATATGAAGCCATAGGATTCCTTCGGACTAGTTGCAAACAGAAAATTCCAAAGGTTCGGCAAAATTGGCAAGGATAAAGTCGAAGGAAATCAAAGTTAAAGTCAACAAGAATTCCAAAGGAAATAAGAAGACTAAGGGGCCTGACAAGAAATAAGCCCGAGAAAATGCCAAAGGGTGACGTCTCTCAAGACGTCAAATTTTGACCGCAAGAAGTAACCGTTGAAACAAAGGTAAACCCAGAATTCTGAAAGAATTAAACCACGGAAAGTTGAAAAAAGGCCAAACGGAGGAAATATAGACTAATACATCCAAATATAGAATCCCGCCAAAAATAGACATGAACAGGAAGACCAAAATAGGATAAAATGCATGCAAGCAAGGGCTATTTGCGATCGACCAGTCAAAGCTTCAGTTGACTGGTTGTTGAAGTCATGCTCATCTCCACATCAACTCATGCATCCGAGGGTCCAACTCAGCTTCAACCGGAGTTCTAAATTCGAACGTCAAGTTGATTGTTCTAGCTTTAGAGTTGACTAATTGTTAAATGCCACATCTATCAGGAGTGTCCTATGCAAAGGAGAATGATCTCTTCGTCCAACTCAGCGTTTCAAACGTTCCAACTCGGCATCAAGCAGCTCACGTAGAATTCTAAAAATGACATTGGCGTGGATCTCTATGCAAAGAGAGGTGGGCGGTTCAGAACAAAGACAAGTTCACTTCCTCAAGCGCAAGAAGCTTCATGCAAAGACAAAAGAAAACATATTTTATTGAAAGGCCAAGTCAGCCTTGAGTTAATCTAAGTTAATCCTTCTCTTCAATTTTTCAATGCCAATCTTTGGCTTTTGTAATTTTCTCTATAAAATGGCTTTCAGCCTTGATTAAAAATCATCCCTCTGTTGGCTAGACCAGACTCTGCCATTCGTGAGTTGTGTAACCTCTTCGATCAATAGAAAGACTGTACTTTTAGATTTCAAGTGTTGGCATAGTGTATATTCATTCAACAATTTGCATAAGTGGTAGATTTCTCTCGCTTCCCAAATTTTGATTCGTACCTAGTTGCTAGCTTATCGTATTATGCAAGTTATGTTAAGTGTTCTTTATGTCTTTTGCTAAATTTGTAAGTGGACGTTAAGTGGCTGCAAAGTGTCTTGTATCAGACCTCTCTCCATCGTGTTCCTTCATGTTTTGGTCATTGGATCGAACCTCTTCATGAAATATTTATGCATAAGTGATTGATTGAAATCAAAGGTCTTCACTTTCCCTTGTTTGTTCAATGTTCAAGGTTCCAAGTTGAGTGGATCAATCCTTTGGTGTATCACCTTTATTAGGTAGGATTTCCCCTTAAAAGTTTCCTTCTCCCTTTTCCATGGTAGTCCGCAGCATAGAGTAGAGATCTTCATTGATACATCTTACAGGAACCAGCCTTCTCTAGAGGTTCTTCTCACCATTGAGGCACCCACCCTCGTGAGAAGATCCCATTGTTTCAACCAGATAGAGGATTGGCCATTTCATGCACGTCTTCGATTCAAGTCGCAACTCCAGGTTGACAACAGGTAGATTGCAGAGAATCCAAAGGGTATGAGGGCCATTGGAAGATTTTCGAAGGACACTTCCGAATAGAAGCCAATGATGAATTCTTTCGGAAAAAATTGGAGGACACTTTAGGATGAAATGGACCTGGACAAAAAATCCGTGGAAATTTTCCCGAAGACACAAAGGTCCGCAACAATTTGTAAAACAGAACCTTCCGAAGAAATTAAAACAAGGTTAAAAGGCGAGCAAGTCTTCAAGGATCGATGTTGCAAGAAGCGTTACAAGAATGTCGAAGAAAATAAGATCACGCCAACATGCCAACATTTAACACACAATACAAAGGGTAAAGATCGAGCATATCAAGGACAATCGAAAGGAGCGGAAGTGAACCCATGATATAAAACAAAGCGAGATGCGAAAAGGGAAGAAAAGAAGCTTGATGGTTAATGGCAAAGCAAGAATTAAAATTCATGCTACTTTAAAATATCAACGGCTCATGTTTGATCGGTGCATTAGATCCAATGGTGCGAAGGAAAGCCGGATTACCCTCCGAGTGCATGCACATTTGACAAGTGTCAAGAGGTCATAAGGAAATATCCAACAAAGAAAAGAACGTGAACTTGGCACGACAAAAGAAATAAAATCTCTGCATTTTATTTCTTCTAACTGTCTGTAAAGGAACAGCTGAAACAGGGGATGAACTCGATATCTCTTCACGGAGTTCAAGATTAATCAATCTAATTGATCAAGGAAGCGGTGCAGTTAAGAATAGTAGGAGTGCACATGTCAAAGATAGTAAAGACATTTGAACATTGCCATTTGAAGCATGAATCGAGACACGATGTAAAAATCACATTGAACGCAGATCAGAAGCTTGAACCGGTTAAGAGCAGTTGAAGTTTGAACACTTTATAAATAGAAACCCTAAAATGCATTTGTCTATATATACTACGAACAACATTTGAAAGTGTGTTTTGTTGTTTCTGCAATAATAATTAGAGTGTTAACTCAAAAATTGTCAAGTAAGGACATATGCAAACAGCGTAAAAAGGCAAAGCAAATAAGGTGTGTCAATATAGAAGGTACCCAAACACAAGGAGGTAGAGGCAGATAAGACGAGAAGGCATATAGCGTGAAGGTGCAGTTACAAACAAGACTTGTAACAAAAAACTGAACAAGATTCATTCTAAATCTCTTTTGTATTCTGAAGTTGTAGCTTCATTTTCTCTGATAGGCTGGTGCCATCAGAAAAACTGAGTTGGTGCTCAGTTAAGAAGTTGATGCCTCCTTAGAGTGGGTGCTCTTGAATGTAACCAGTTAGGTTTGTCTGTGAGACATCTTTTCTATGAGGCTGGATTAGAACAGTAGCTTCTAGCATCTTTTTTCACCATAATTTTTCCCTTTGGGTTTCCACGTAAAATTCCGGTGTTGAGCATTCTTATGTGTGTGTGTGATCTCTGTTTTTGTTCTTTACTTTGCATATGCATTCTATATCTTGTTTAAAAGTTTTAAGAACCAGATTTTAGTTCATCTATTGATTCACCCCCCCTCTTAGTGGATAGTGTGTTCAACAACCCCAGAACTCATTTCTGACCATGCATGTTGAAAAACTTATCTCCAAGTGAGGGAAAGCTTATCTATTTTAACCTTACTCTTGTAAAGTTGTGGTCATCATCATTAAGTACAATTAGAACTTGATCAACCCTTAGTCTCATTCTACTCATCTCCGTTAGAGTCTGGAATGGATTTATTGTCTTAAGGCTTGTCACAACCCTGGGGCATTTGGTATTGACTTTGTGAGGATGAGACCAATTTCTTATAAAAAAGGCTCTCACGAAACCATTTGTGAGGATTGATGTGTCAACATAAATATCCATTGACTTAAGGTTCCCACGTACTGAAAGTTATCTTGGAATTCTTTTGCCCATTCTAGAACGGAAATGTCTAACCAAGCCATGCAATTTATGTTCCAGCAGTTCCTCTGCAAGTCCCAGTCTTTTGTTCTTGCAGTCACCTTTGTTTGCAACATGTCTTCATCTAAAATAAAACAATAGTAGATAATTGACCATGTATCCTAAAAAGATGGTTTTTTGTTTGTAGTCCACAATATATGGAAAGAAGTATTTTTTAAGGTTCACGTGGCTATGAAACAACTTATTGCTACTGTAAATAACAATTGGCATGTCTGATGTTGCAAAAACATGTGTTGCATTTTCAAAACCAAACGTCCGAAGAGTAATAAGTTTTATACCCAATGAAATCTTCTTTCTATTTAGTAAATCTCCAACGACTGTCAACTCACTACACATTGGATTATCACCAATAGGATTCATATCAAGGCAAGATACATCATACTCAATTTCCAAATGTTTGACCTTGGTTAGGAACCCTTCTATTTCCAAATAAACAAGATTTCCCCGTCCAATGGCTAGGAAAACCGGTGTAGCATTAGTTGTGGCTACAATGATAGAATTTCCAAATGGTACTCTCCATTCCATCAACAGTTTTCGTGATGATGCACTTACCAACCTTATAGAGTTGGTGGTTCCCTGAACAAGCTGGTCATGAATGGCATCATAACAAAATAATGATTGAGCATCAAAGGCAAATCCTTTTATTTTTATTTCTTCTAGTTCATCTTTTGATAATTTCTGATCAACACCTTCCCAACAAAGCTTATTTGGAACGTAATATTGTTTAATCCTTGAAGAATGAAGCCTTTTTCTAGTTTCCATCACTTGATAAGAGATTTCTGCAAAGGTCCCTTCGTGTTTTCCCATAAGCAAAAGAGATTTCTTATCTTGGTTTGACTCTCTATATAGTGGTTGGTAACCCTGAAATCCATGCAACAGTTCAATCTTTATGTCATCAATTTTATTGACATCTATGCCAAACTCATTAGACCCGATTATGAAATTAACTTCATGCTCCACACACTAGAGATTGGGCTCCTCCATAGAAATCTTGCTAGTGGTAGTAGATGTTTGAAGCCAATGTCCCCAAACACAACCATTTAGAACCCTCATAAAGCCTTGCACGAGACAATATTGAGTTGACTATACCAAATAGAAGTTTTGCAAATGTTCTATGTTCTTTCATGTCCTCAACAAGTGCAAGTTTATCTGTGCTAGGATGTTGTTTTCTTTTGTTGCACCTTGATGGAACAAGCAACTTTAAATGACTATACAACACATTTGTAAGTTTTGACTTAGAATGTAGCACTTGAACCTGAGCAACACGTCTGCAACATCCATTATGTGCCACTTTTCCCATCAGAGTTATCCACCTGCCAGCCCTATTGGTTGTAGCAGCCACCTCCCCTGACAACCGTTTCTTCACTCTCTGCTCCAATGTTGGGTAGACTGTATTTTCATCTAGCCAAAGGAGCCATGCCACAAGACAAAGGTTAATGACATCTTTCACATCCACCAAAAGCAGTGGCATCAAAGGTACTGCTATCAATACTTCAGTCTTCTTCATAGATGCTTCATCCTTATTCTGATTTGGCAGCAAGATTCCAGGCTTCATAATGGCCTGAAATTGACATTTTAAGTTCCAAGTGACTTTCTTCACATCCTTCTGAAACATAATGTTTGCTAATTTGTTCCACCTCTTTTTAGCTATTTCATACCTTCCTTTTGGAAAGGCATCATTTGGTTTTGTTAGAGGTAACTCCTTATCAGCCTCATCTTTCTTTTTGATATCACTATCATTGTCATATATCTCAATAGCCGCATTAATGGGCATTTCATTAGATTGTAACTCATCAGTAGGTTCTTTGTCAGAGGACTTATCATAAGCTTCCATTGATTTCTTTCCAAGAGGAAAGGTCTTCTCCCCATATTTTGAGTGTGAAGCACCTGAAGTCTCTAAGGATTTTTCTCTTAGTTCAACATTGGATGCTTCATTCGTTTTCTCCTGGATAAGTAAGTCAGTGTTGGCATTTGTCATCTCCCTTTCTTCTGAAACCTCTTGAAAATTGAATTTCTCTTCATATGCAAAACTGCCATAACTATGATTCATGAACTCGTCTTTCTCATGGTGTTTGTTTCTATTCCATGACTCTTTCAAATCCAAAAAGTCTGA
This sequence comes from Torreya grandis, assembly GCA_037957365.1. Taxonomy (NCBI): domain Eukaryota; kingdom Viridiplantae; phylum Streptophyta; class Pinopsida; order Cupressales; family Taxaceae; genus Torreya; species Torreya grandis. The sequence continues at coordinate 192,682 of JARHVA010000905.1, read as the reverse complement.
AAAGGAGATTTATTTTTGAATTTCTGTTGAAAGGGCATTGTACGACTTGAAACTGTCCATAATTTCCTTCTGTAGTGACCCCATGGTTCACAGAGTGGCAAGAAAAATAGCTCTGATACCACTGTAATATTCCAAATCGGAATATTTAACAAGAATTCAGATTTCTCGTAATTCCGTTTAAATAAAATATAGATTTTATAATTGAAATAATTATGTTGAATTTAATATAGAGTTTTCGGATTTCAAACAATAAAATATAATTCCACAAGAGGTTTAGTCCTTGGGTTTGATAACAAGGGTTTTCGTCCTTATATCCGGATTACACAATTTAAGAGGCTTCATCCTTAAATGCCATTGTAAATCGGCTACTTATACAAGTTATATATTTGAATTCATTATTCGATGATTCTTTCCATACCAATGGTTTATTATTTATAGCTTCAAATCCTTCCATCGAAAAGACATGTCTTCTCCAAAAGGTGTAACTCTTCCAAAAGTGGTGTCTATCCATTAAATGATGTGTTGTTTATTAATTAACTAATAACTAACTATTAATGTTGTTTATCAATGTTGAATATTAATTACTATTATGGGGCGACTGTTGAATATGGAATCCATTTCAACCCTAAGGTAAAAATAAAGTTATCGGGACATTTTTAATATGAAATATTTACCTTTTACATTGGTGGGACAAATTTTAACCACTTCCCCTATTTGTGGCACGTTTTCTGAGAAGTGGGTATGATTTAAAGGTATTGAGAGAATCGGGGGATTATGTGGTTGAAACCTCCCTTATTTTTTGCCTTATTTTGTGGGGATATGGTTATCTTTATGGTTATGGTGCATTTTTCAAGGGATTTTGAAAAGTATAAATAGGGGTGAGGGGTAACACATTATTCATTGCATTTTGCATCTCATTTTGAGCTCTATAATTCTCTCTTCAGTCGGTGTGATCGGGTTTGAGGTGTGACTTCGTATCTTGGAAATTTAGGTGTGAATTCAAGTTGAAGAAAGTTCTTTGTAAGAGGTTGTTGTTGAGAGTTGTCTTGTACTCTTGTTTATAATATTATTGAGAGCTTCTTGATGGACGTAGCCCACATTGGGTGAACCACGTTATATAAGTGTTATGTGTGTATTTGTTTAGATCTGAATTTTCTTTCATGTCTCTGTTGTGATTTTGAGAAATGAATTCCGTGTTGCATTTTATTGCATAATTAATCACTTATTCCTAACGACTGATATCAAAGCTAGCTTTAGTGGTTTTTCTAAAGTGGTGAATCACAGAAAAAGATATTAGCTTGAGTGGGAACTATGACAGATAATGACAGATCTAGAGTTGAAAAATTCAATGGGTAAAATTTTAGATTATGGAAGATGCAAATGGAAGATTATTTGTTTCAGAAAGATCATCTCCCTTTGATGGGGAAAATAGGGCAACCTTCAGGGATGAATTAAGCAGATTGGAATGTGCTCAATAGGAAAGCACTGGGAGCCATACGGTCATGCCTTGCATCTTCGGTTGCCTTCAATTTTTTCGAAGAGACAGCCACATTTGGTCTGATGAAGAAATTAGGGGAGTTATATGAAAAACCCTCTGCCTCTATTAAAATATTTTTGATGAAAAGGTTATTTAATATGAAAATGTCTGAAAATGGTTTTGTAGCTAATCATTTGAATGATTTTAATACGGTTGTGAGTATGCTAACTTCTGTTGGTATTAAATTTGAAGATGAAGTTAAGGCTTTATTGATTTTGTGCTCCTTACCAAACAGTTGGGATACCCTGGTTATGGTTGTGAGTAATGTCGTCCCTATTGAGGGAAGTTTAAAGTTTGGGGATGTTATAGGTGTGATTCTTAGAGAGGAAATGCGAAGGAAGAGCATTGGGCAATCATCTTCAGGGAATGCTTTGATGGTGCAAACTAGAGTGAGACAAAAGGATAGAAGCAAAGGAAACCGTGGAAAGTCAAAGGGTCGAGCAAGATCTAAATCTAGAGCCAAGATGGTGTGTTGGCACTTTGGAAAAAGTGCACACAAAGGAATGTTGGGAACTTTGGGACAAGAAGACCAAACATGAGGAGACTAAGGAGGTAAATATGACAACAGAGACTGTTAGTCAAGATGCTTTAATTCTTTCCTTGGATAATGTTTCTGAATCTTGGGTATTAGATTCAAGGGCTTCTTTTCATGCCACCCCACATAGGCATCATTTCTTGATTATGTTCAAGTAGATTTTGAACATGTTTATCTTGGTGATGATGAACCATGCAGTATAGTAGGGAAAGGTTGTGTTCAGGGGAATATGCAAAATGGGAACACATGGCTACTAAAGGATGTCAAACATGTTCCACAGTTAAGGCGGAATTTAATATCAATAGGGCAGTTAGACAGTGAGGGTTGTTCCGTGTTGTTTACAACAGACGCTTGAAAAGTTACCAAGGGTGCTCTTGTGGTTGCAAGAGGTAAAAAAGTTGGCACTTTGTATTTAACTAGTAGTGTTGATCACTATATTTTAGTTGCTACAAATGAAGATGCAACTTTGTGGCACTACAGTGTTGGTCATATGAGCCGGAAGGGCATGGAGATCTTGAAAGACAAGTTGCCCAGATTGAAACAGGTTGATTTGAACTTCTGTGATGATTGTGTGTATAGGAAGCAGAAGCATGTTAAGTCCCTAAGGGTTGAACCTACGAAGGAGAATAAGTTGAAGTTGGTTCACTTGGATGTATGGAGGCCAGCTCGAGTATCTTCTATTGGTGGTTCAAATTATTATGTTACATTTATTGACAATGCAACTAGGAAAGTTTGAGTTTGTTGCATTAAAAAAAATCTAATGTATTTGAAACATTCAAAAGATGAAAAGTTTTAGTTGAGAATGAAACAGATCTCAAGTTGAAATGTCTCAGGTCAAACAATGGAGGTGAGTATTGTAGCAAAGCATTTGATGATTATTGTTCACAGAATGAAATTCGTAGGCAAAGGACGGTTCCAAGGACACCACAAGAGAATGGAGTGTCAGAGAGGATGAATAGGGCAATCATGGAGCGTGCTATGAGCATGAGGTTGCATGCAAGGCTACCCCTAATGTTTTGGACAGAAGCAATTAGCACAACAGTATATTTGATTAACGGAGGACCTTCAGTGCCTTTGGATGGAGGCATACCTGAGGAAGCTTGGTCTAATAAGAAAGTTAATTATTCTTTTCTTAGGGTCTTTGGATGTGAGGCATTAGTTCATGTTCCAAAGAAAGATAGGACCAAGTTAGAAGCAAAGTTTGAGAGATGCACCTTTATTGGTTATGGTGAGGATGACTTTGGTTTCCGAGTTTGGAGTCTTAGAGACAAGAAAATATTACAGTCTAGGGATGTTGTCTTTAAAGAAAAAGTCATGTATAAGGATCAGTTGCAGGAACAGAAACAAAAAGAGTACACAATGTTGGATGAAATTACGAATGGTAAGGTGTCCAAGGAGACAGTTCAGGAACCTCCTACATAGGAACCCCAAACTCCTATAGTAAGGTCTTCTAGGGTAAGAAAAACTCCTAAATGTTTTTCCCCGTCTTTGAGTTATTTGTTACTTACTGCCAGTGGAGAACCAAAATGTTTTAAAAAAGTAATGCAGAGGAATGCTAAGAAGTGGGAACAAGCCATGGAAGAGGCACATAGTTCTCTCATGAAGAACCAGACATGGGATTTGGTGAAGCTACCCAAGGGCAAGAGAGCATTGCAAAACAAGTGGGTATACAAAATCAAAGAAGATGATGGAGAAAGAAAAAGGTACACGGCTCAATTGGTGGTCAAAGGGTTTGCACAGAAGAAAGGTATTGATTTTGATGATATTTTTTCTCCTGTTGTTAAGATGACTTATATTAGAACTGTGTTTGGTATAGTTGCAGTAGAGGATTTACACTTAGAACAATTAAATGTGAAGATTGCGTTCCTTCATGGTGATTTGGAGGAGGAATTATATATGGAGCAGCCACAAGGTTATCAGGTTGAAAGAAAAAAGAAATTGGTGTGCAGACTAAATAAGAGCTTGTATGCCCTGAAACAAGCTCCAAGGCAAAGGTATAAGAAGTTTGACAGTTTTATGTTGGAACAGGGTTACTCCAAGTGTCATTCTGACCATTGCGTGTATGTCAAGAGATTTGAGGATGGTACTTATATTATCCTATGCTTGTATGTAGATGAAATGTTGGTTGCAGGAAAGAACATGCAACAGATTCAAGTACTCAAGAAGCAGCTTGGTGATTCTTTTTCTATGAAGGATTTGGGTGCAGCGAAGCAAATCCTTGGTATGAGGATAACTCGGGACAAGGAGAGGAAGTTGATCTTATCCCAAGAAGAGTACATGAAAAAAGTTTTGGAGAGGTTTAGTATGCAGGATGCTAAGCCGGTTGGGACTCCTTTGGCAGGGACTTTCAGATTATCAAAATAGCAGTGTCCCAAGACAGAAGAAGAAAAGCTAAAAATGTCCAAGGTACCTTACTCATCGACGGTTGTACTAGGTCAGATATTGTCCATGCAGTGTGAGTAGTAAGTAGGTACATGAGTAATCCAGGTTATGAGCACTAGCAAGCAGTGAAGTGGATTCTTCGATATTTGAGAGGAACCATGAGTACAACATTATGCTTTGGTGGATCGGACACCACTTTGCGTGGTTATGTGGACTCAGATATAGCCAGGGATGTTGATAGCAGGAGTATGATAGGTTATGTATTTACTATTGGGGATACAGCGGTTAGTTGGATTTCTCGGATACAGAGGGTTGTGGCTTTATCAACCACAGAGGTTGAGTATGTTGCTGCTACAAAGGCTAGCAAGGAGATGATTTGGTTACAATTGTTATTGTGTTGCGGCATAAGTAAGAAGTTGGAGGATTACATAGTGATAGTCAAAGTGCTATACATTTAGCCAAAAACTCCGCTTTCCACTCGAGGACAAAGCACATACAGTTATGGTATCATTTCATCAAGACAACTTTGGAAAAAAACATAGTGAAGCTAGAGAAGATACATACGAGCTAGAATGTTGTAGATATGATGATGACCAGGGTAGTCACATTAGAGAAGTGGAGGTTATGTTCAGCTTTGGTTGGTCTTCATGAAGATCATGGAGTGTTAAATTTGGTTCAAGGGGAAACAAACTCTAAGTGGGAGATTGTTGAATACGGAGTCCGTTTCAACCCTAAGGTAAAAATAAAGTTACCGGGACATTTTTAACATGAAATATTTACCTTTTAAAATGGTGGGATGAATTTTAACCACTTCCCCTATTTGTGACACATTTTTGGGGAAGTGGGTATGATTTAAAGGTGTTGAAAGAATCGGGAGATTATGTGGTTGAAACCTCCCTTATTTTTTGCCTTATTTTGTGGGAATATGGTTATCTCTATGGCTATGGTGTATTTTTCAAGGGATGTTTTAAAGTATAAATAGGGGCGAGGGGTAACACATTATTCATTGCATTTTGCATCTCATTTTGAGCTCTATAATTCTCTCTTCGGTCGATGTTATCGCGTTTGAGGTGTGGCTTAGCATCTCGGGAATTCCGGTGTGAATTCGGATTGGAGAAAGTTCTCTGTAAAAATTTATTGTTGAGCGTTGTCTTGTACTCTTATAATATTATTGAGAGATTCTTGGTAGACGTAGCCCACATTGGGTGAACCACGTTATATCGATGTTATGTGTGTATTTGCTTAGATCTGAATTTTCTTCCATATGTCTCTGCTACTATGATTTTGAAGAATGAATTTCGTGTCGCATTTTATTGCATAATTAATCACTTATTCCTAATAGCAACCTTCCTCAAGTGTGGCACTCTTCTCTTATGTGTGGCGATTTCCATTTGAAGTCTCTTTAATGCTGTGTATTATTGTTTTATCAGACCTGCGATTGCATTGGCTGTTGTGATTTCCCCTTCACAGTTGCAATTCCTCGACTGCTACAATTACCAAGATTGTTGTGTTTTCTCTCTATTAATTTTGGCGCTTCTCTCCATAGCAGCGATTTCACATTGCTGATGTGTATTTGTTGATTGCTAGTATTTATTGGGGATATTACAATAGATGCCCCTTATGTTAAGAATGGTCAGCGATAAAACGATTTCCACCTTGATTATTACCCAGCCCATATCATATTGTTGACATCTTTGTCCCTAAAAATATAGGGAACGCCTATGAATCTCTCAAATTCGATCTATATTGGAGGGAAGATCGATTCTGCACTAGCTTGTTATTCAACGACCAATCTCTTTGGTGATCGCTAGTGCTTTTGCACAACGAAAATGCTTTAGATGGCATTTAGCATCCATTTTTTTTAGAAAGGTCATAAAACTATTAGAAAAATTATATAAAAATGTAGGTCAACGATACTCAAGAATACATCCAATCGCAATAAAAAGTGCTAGGGTAAACGGACCCTATGATCAAATACTAACTAAATAAAAAGGAACTAAGGCACTGAAAATAAACGAGGGGGAGTAAACCCAAAGCAGTAAAGCCCCAACCTATGTGGTTAAAGTACCAATACAAATAGCCATGTGGGGAGAGCAAGAACCCCCAAAAGCATGAGCAGATGAAAGTTGGAAAGACTTGATGCTAGTCCCATCAAATATATCTGACCATGTTAAGGACAGAGGAATGAAAAGGCCAATGCAAGATCTAATAATGCTCAATAGAGAGGGTCTAGCGCTAAGTGGGGCAAGTCAAGTAATCCTAGGAGGAAGCAAAGCACTTCCCCTAGAATCCCTCCTAACATCCAGGCTGAAGAAACTCCCATAGCAGTGAAGAAACTCGTAATGACCGTATGTCCCAGCAACCTGGGAAGCAGTTGAGAAGGATATGATCCATGGCGTCGTGAAGCATATCCATGACGCTAAGAAGGAGCAAATCCATGTCACCAAGAAATGGTGTATTAGGGCTAGGCACCGTTGGTTTGGGTACTGAAAGAAAGTGGATAGAGAGTCAACCGAGTATCTTTTAAGACATTGGTATCTCCCTCAAATCTCTTAATAAATGGGGCATTTGAAATGGAAGTGTTCCTCCGTCTCCATCTCCTGTAAAGAGCAAAATGACAATTGTGGTACCCATGTGGAATATGATGAGTCTCAACTCGCGACTGGTGTGAGCACACCCTAAACTAGCCGAGGGAAACCTCAAGCCATGAGACCAATGATGTTGGAGATAGTCAGTAAGATGAATAACACCATCCACCATCCAAAAGAAATGATTGGAGTAAAAGGCAAGCTTGGGTTGAATGATCAAGAGAGGTCCAAGCACCCTGGATGTAGTGCCTATAGATGTCCTCTTTGACAACTCTAATAATGACCTCATTTAAGATAAGTAGGCGATGAAGGTGTTGAATAATTAATTAGATCGTAGCCTAAATAAATGTTGATAATAATATTAAATGCATTAAGTGAGTGCAAATATTAAATGTGCACTTGTAGGATAGTCACGTGTCACCACCTTTTGTAAATGCCACCAAGAGTGTGGCCAATAAAAAAGGAGGGATAGTTCTTGTTTTAACTATATATACCCTCATTTCTATGTACTTTTGTTATCATGTTGGATACAAACAATTATATTTTTACTATCATTTGGTATCAGAGCAGGAGCTAGGAGATCAAGGAGAAGTGACAATTTTATTGAGGAGGCTCATGCACTCGTATTTCTTGCAATTGAAAGGAAAAATGCACCACTACTTTTTTATGTGTTTTTTTTCTAGATCTATATCCTGCTTTGTTTTCTTTTTTGGAAGAGCTCCAAAGCATTCCAAAAATTACTTTAGAGAATAGAAATCAATCAGGGGCATACAAAGGAGAGAGATTCATTTTAATTGCAAAGAGCATAGGATTAACTGTGAAAATCTTCAAATCTAAATTGATAGGGAAATAGATCAAAGAAAGAGAGAAGAAAATAAAGATGAGCACCATTGCACTTGAATTGTTCTCACAAGAATTGTATTACTTTCTTTCCTGAGACAATACATGAAAAATAGACAAAGAAACTCTTTTTTTATTTTTTTCAAAAAATTGGGGAATTTCTTGGAGATATTGCAAAAAAAACATTAGAGAATCGTGATTACCTTGCAAAAGGTTTTTCTCCTCACATAGGTGTCTAATTCAAACAGTGCTTTCACAGTTGGAAAAAGGATATCGAGAGCTTTTCGAAAAGTGGTCACATAAAAATTATGAGTAGCATCAAAGAAGATATAGCGATCTGACGCTAACCCTGTGACCTAATTTTTAACGACTTTTTAATGCATGATGTGCAAAAAAAAATCAAATCTTTTATTTTGGATGAGAAAATCAGGGGTTTTTTGTATAGTTGAATATAAAATTAAAATATATTTTTCTACATATTTTATTTTCATATCCGTGGCATCAAGCAAACAAATCAAGAAACTTTAAACTCTACAAAACTGTGCATTTTGTAAACGTACAGTGTTCGGTACATGTGGTGCCTCCGGTTCACATTTACAAGTCAAGATATATCCTTCATTTGTTTGCTTATTTGATAGGTAATGTGAAATTGTTGTGTAATTTGTCATATACCTCAATTTGGTATATCGGTCTGACAGTATATAGAAAGGGAGACCTGTTGGCGTAATAAAGCACCAATCCATCTTCCACATACAATTTTGTTCAAATGATTAGAACTGATCCAAGATTTGCTCTATCAAATTCACAGTGTCTTCTTGGTGATAACAATGCAGCATGGAAAACCAAGGTGAAAACTCAATTGGAATTCGAAGATATTTGGCCAATTTTTTATGGCTCCTACACTCGACAAAACAGACATTGACTAACGACATAAGTTTGGCAAAGCGAACAAAAACGCAAAGTTGATCATTATGTTTGGGTATCCCGTGATGTACAGCCTCATATCCGAAATGCTAATTCAGCCAAAGATGCATAGAACAAACTCAGCATTGTCTATGAGACTAACAACCAAAATACCATTCTTCATCTACAAAGTTAGCTTCCATGTGTCAAGCTAAAAACAAGGGTAAATTTTGAAACTTTTCTTCGACGTGTTGCAACACTACAAGCCTCACTCCAAGCTTTGGACGAAGAAATGTCAAATGTGTCCCTAGTAACAATTGCCCTAAGAGCACTACCCCCCACTCACCCACCTGTAAGATCTATGTGACTACTCTAATTATTTTAGAGATAAAACCAACTTTTCAAAAGTTGGTTAATATATTGCAATAGGAAGAATTCATACACACAGTAGAAGTCGATGAAGAACGTACACTTGCATCATGATAGAAAGAGAAAAAGCCCATGAAGCCTTCAAAACAATCAGTAGCACCAACAAGAGAACAAACCTCATTCACAAGAGGTTTGTCTAATTTGTGGAAAGATAGGTCATGAACTAAAGGATTGCTCGTACAATGCATTTACATAGGGCTCATCTAGTGACAAGAAGCCCACACAACGACAATCCCCATGAGCAAAAGAAACAAAAGCCATAGTCCACACGTACTTGGAAATAGAAATCTTCTTCACAATAGCAACATGGGAACATTGCAAAAGGTAATGAATCTTCATATGTGGATTTTGTCTCCGCTACACAAACAACTGAGGAGTTCCCCCTCCAAATTTAATCCGGTATATGGATTCTAGTGCCACAAGGCACATGACTAACTAAAAAAATTGGTTCACCACTTTAAACATTCATCATATCATGGTAATGTATCTCTTGGAGATGACCCATCATATAGTGTCCAAAGTATAGGGGTCATTTCCTTGCCACTTGGTGATATGGTTGTACAATTATTGACATCCTATATGTTCTAGGCCTAACCAAAAAATTTTTGTTTGTAAATCAATTGCTCACTCACAACCTTAATGTTTTTTTTATCAGCAAAATAACAAAAAAATTGTCTCATTCGAGACAAGTTTTGAAGCTCGAAAATTGTTGCAAGAGATTCCAGTGTAGCCAAAATGTTTCAGCTTGATGGTGTCCACAAAGACAATCAAGCTCTAGTTGTCAAAGATACCAACTCATCCAATCTATGACATAGGAGGTATGGACATTTGAGATTTGGGTAACTGATTGCATTAAGCAAACAAAACATGGTGAGAGGCCCTCCCTCACTTAAGAAGACCATTGTTTTGTGTTCTTATTGTTTGGCTGGAAAACAACAGAGCTCCATTTGGCACAAGTACATATTGCGCAACTGGTCCATTGGAACTGGAGCACACTAATGTGTGCAGACATTTCACTCCTAGTGTCAATGGATTTAAATATTTTCAGCTATTTGTTGATGATTACTCACGCAAAATGTGGGTATACTACTTGAAGACCAAGGATCAAGCCTTCCAAGTATTCAAAGAGTTCAAAGCTCTAGTTGAGCAACAATCTATTGTGGGGAGGAATACACCAGCAATGAATTTTCTATATATTTTTAAGGCACATAGCATTTGCCATCAGCTAACAGCTCCTTATATGCCACAATAAAATGGTGTTGTTGAGTGACACAATCATACCCTTGTCGAAATGATGTGATGCATGTCAAATGATGCCCGCCTGGGACATCCATATTGAGCAAAAATTGTTCATACAGCGATTTACTTATTGAACTGTGCTCCCACCAAGGCTCTTAAGGGTGTCACAAAAGAAGCATGGTCAGGGAATAAGCCTTTTGTCTCTCATCTTCATGTTTTTGGTTGCAAAGCACATATGCACATTCCAAAGAAGAGGAAAAAGTTGGATGAAAAATCTTTAGAATATATATTTCTTGGGTATAGTGAAGAATCGAAGGTCTACCAACTCATGGATCCTAAAACCAACAAGTTATATATCAATAGAGATGATGTATTTGATCAGAAGGGTGAGTCTAATCCACCCTCCACACATGCACCTAATATAGGGATTAGTCATGTAAACATTTCTAATTTTGATAGCAGTAGTGAGCATGAGGACAATGATGGTGGTCAGCCATGTCCTCTTGCTCAACCACCCACTAATATTGTTCAACCTATGCCCAAGTAGTATACAGGTACAATTCGAGATGCAAATTTGGATGGAGTCCCAGACACTTCCACATCAGGACCAAGGATTCATAGCAGGGCTCGTGAAGAGGTTAATTTGGCCCTTATGAGCATAGTTGTGGAATCATTTGAGCCCTCAATAGTTTGTGAAGAAGAAGAGTCAAAACCTTGGAAAGAGGCCATAGATGCAAGGTATCAATCACTGATGAAGAACAATACATGGTAGTGTGTTGATCTTCCAACATGGAAGAAGCCAATCGGTTGCAAATGGGTCTTTAAAACCAAGTATAAAGCAAATAGGATCATTGACAAGTGCAAAGCAAGACTTGTAGCAAAGGGCTATGCACAAAAAGAAGACATTGACTATGAAGAGACTTTTGCTCCCACAGCCAAGATAAAGACTATCAAAATGGTATTTGTTATCGCTACTCAATTCAGATGGAAAGTTCATTAAATAGACGTAAAAGGTGTCTTCCTAAATGGAGATCTGCAAGAAGTCTACATGACCCAACCCGAGGCTTTTGTCACAACTGGTCAAGAACAAAAAGAATGTAGACTTATCAAGTCTCTATATGGTCTCAAGCAAACTCCCCAAGCCTAGTATATAAAGATTGACAAGCATCTCATTCAGCATGGATTCCAATGGAGTCCATATGATCCAAACCTCTACCTCGAGGAGCAAAAGGAGAAAGTTGTGATTCTGATTGTATATGTCGATGATCTAGTCATCATTGGCAACTCAGTGAAGATGTTTGATGCAATAAAGAATGATCTTAAGCAATCGTTTAACATGACAGATCTCGGGCTATTGTACTATTGTCTTGGTTTGGAGTATATGGCAGAAAGGACTTCGCGTATTTATGTCTCAAAATAAATATGTCAAGACAATGCTCGAGAAATTCAAGATGATGGATTGTAAACCTATTGCAACACCCATGGAGACAAGACTTCAACTATCTTGTTCAAATCCATCACCATAAGTAAAATCCACTCTTTATCATTAGTTGATTGGAAGCCTCATTTAATTTAACTTGCACTAACTTAGATATCAACAATGTTGTCAGTGATCTTTCAAGATTCATGCAAGAACCAAAGGTGAGTCAATGGTAAGCCATAAAGCGAATATTGAGATATATTCGAGGTACTTGGAGCATGGCCTACAATATAAGAATGATAAGTTCTTGATAGGATACACAGAAGATCATGTAGGCTCTACTGATGTCAAGAAATCCACATCTCAATTTGTTGTCTTTTTGGAATTTGGTTCTATCTCATGAGGGAGCAAGAAGTAGAACTTTGTTTCTCGATCTTCCACTAAGGCAGAATATCGTGCAACAGGTGAAGCTGTCTATGAAGCAATATGGCTACGTCACATTTTGGCAAGACTGGGAGTACGACATGAACAACCAATGATTTTGTATTGCAACGATCAAGGTGTTTTATAACTTATTTGCATTCCCCTATTTCATGAGCGCATGAAGCACATTGAGGTTCAAGTCCATTTCATACACGAGCATGTTTAGCAACACAACATTCAGCTCTAGTTTTGCACCACTCAAGATCAGTGTGCAGATGTCTTCACCAAGTCACTTGCACATGAAAAGTTTGAAGCATTTCAGGTATTCAATAATTCTCTCTTGTACTCTTAAGACTATGATAAAGGGAGGGAGGAGTCGGGGGGAAGGATGTTAGAATAATTAATTAGATCATAGTCTAAATGAATGTTGGTGATAATATTAAATGTATTAATTGATGGTGCAATTATTAAATGTGCACTTGTTGGATAGTCACGTGTCACCACCTTCTGTAAAGCCACCAATAGTGTGGCCAATAAGAAAAATAGGGATAGTTCTTGTTTTAGCTATATATACCCTCATCTCTATGTACTTTTGTTATCATGTTGAATACAAGCAATTATATTTTTGCTATTAGGGGGGCATCCACGGAGTAAATGAAAGGAGGTAACTTATCTATAGAAAAACAGATAGATTGGAAGAGAAAACTAGTCTTAAAATACCGATAACCCGAGTGTATATCAGAGCGCAATCATGCAATCCTCTCTAAAGAACAAGGGATAAGTACGGACACCTTTCATGGCTTGAACCTAAATCCCTACAGTTTTGAGTCTGTAAATGTAGAAACTAAGCCTAAAGAAAGTCTCAATACACAAACATTGGGTGGAAAACTCAGCTTTGGGCGATACACCGAGGAACAATCCATTTGCAATAAATCATACACTGAATCATGAGAGTGTAGACCCACTCAATATGGGCCAAATCAACAGGGCCCAAACTAGGTCTTAAAACCTCAGACCCATACAAAGTTGTAAAGGTTTGATGTTTGTATTGAAGAGGCGCATCTCCGAAGACATCCTAAAAATGGATCTAAAAAATTGGGACTCCAAGATAGAAAGGTCGGCATATCCCTTGCAAAGGTGTGACCAAGAGGCAAGCTTCATACTTAAAGAGAATCCAAAAAATTGCACCCCCGAGTAAGTGTAGCCCTGTGTGATATTCAAAAGTTCCCGTTTGTAGAGGAACTAGAACCAAGAAAGAGAACGTTTAAAGGTGTTCAATATCATGATCTTAGTTTTGCTAAGGTTGACCACCAACTGATCACAAAAATGAGCAAGGGCATCAAGTTGTCTTTGTAAACCATTGGCAGAGTGAGAAAGGAGAGCAACATTCTCAACAAAAAGAAGTATGGCTCTCACCACCTCATGTAAAATGCAACCATCATCTACATGGTACGTTGTCAAATAAAATCCTCTAGTTCATCAATGTAAGTGTTGAAGAGGGTCGATAAAAGAGGGCATCCTTGCTTGACCTCAATGGTACTCTTCATGAAGCAAGAAAGACTGTGAGAAGTGCAAAATTGCCCAACAACTGTCTCTGATAGCCTCCAAGTGTTGGACATAGACATTGATGTATGAAGGGTTGTCATTGATGTCAAAGGTAGCAAGTGCTATTATGCATTAATGACAAAGAAGTTGAGTTGAACAGACTTGTTGCAGAGCCCCATGGAGTTGTGTGTGTACTTTGAATGGCTATGAAAATACGAGAACAGTGATATGAATGTCTTTGCTCACATGGTTAGCTTGACAAATATGGCTAAGTACACAGGGGGATGTTAACAAAATTTGCATATATCTCTTTGTGGTCTAAGTTCTAAGTCATAAGGATGAGTAGAGCAAATGTTACAAATGCATAAGGTTGTTCCTCAGCTAAAAGCCTACAAAATTTCCATACTTAGTCGATTTTTCACCTTCCCATTTGTTCGGGGAATTCTTTTGGAAAAAGTGGTTCGGCGAATTCTTTTGGAAAAAGTGGTTCGGCGAATTCTTTTGGGAAAATGCTTTAGACTTTGTTGGACAAAATGTTTGCAACAAAGTTTCCGAAGGAAATGAGTACAATTTGGAATTCTTTCGGAGAAAGTGGTTCGGCAAATTCTTTCAGAAAAATGGCCAAGTCTTTGTCGAAAAAATTGTCCCGAACAAAAGTTATGAAGGGATCTTTGCAAAAATCCCGAAGGGTAAGTGAACCATTCAAAGTTTCTAAAGAGTACTTTACAAAAGTTCCGAAGGATCTTTTCAAAATGCCAAAGGGTAAGTGAACCGTTCAAAGTTTCCAAAGGGTACTTTACAAAAGTTCTGAAGGGCATGTGACCCAAACAAAAATCCCAAAGGGTACTTTGCCAAAGTTCCAAAGGGCATGTGACCCAAACAAAAATTTCGAAAGCTACTTTGCTAAAGCTCCGAAGGGCATGTGATCCAAACAAAAGTTCCGAATATGTCACTTATAGAACTCCCAAAGGACACTTTCGGAAGAAGGGCATTAATGAATTCTTTCGAAGAATTTGTCTAAGGCAAGTGGACACAAAGTTATCGAAAGATACTTTTGGATGGAGAGAACGCTTACAAAATTTCTGAAGGATACTTTCGGATGGAGAGGACACTTACAAAATTTCCGAAGGATACTTTCAGATGGAGAGAGCACTTACAAAGTTCCCGAAGGATACTTTCAGATGGAATGGACTCTTACAAAGTTTTTGAAGGATATTTCGGAAGAAATATAGGTCACTTACAACATTGTCGAAGGATAAGTGTGGAGTCTTGTAGGGCATTTTCAAAAGTGTCAAAGGATCAAGGCGAGTTAAAAGTCGAGCAAGTTTGAAGAGATCAAAGGAGCAAAAGCAATACATAAATGCCGAAGAAAATGAGATGAGGTCAACATGTCGAAGTTTAACGACCAAGCCAATATAAAGATCATGCATCTTCAGAGATCAAACTACATGCAAAAATTTGGATGAGAAAGATCCAACAGAACACGAAGACACAGTGGAACAAGGTGATCGATGATTATCAACTCAACAGGAGATTATGGATCGAGCATGTTCAAGTAAATTGAAATGAGCGAAAGCGACCCAATTATATAGGAGATACCGAGATGCAAAAAGGAGCTCGATGGTTAGCAAAAGAACTTAAAAATGGAGCGAAGAAAGAAATCAAAGGCTTGCATTTAATATGTTTTAACGGTCAAGTGGAGGAACAGACAAAACTTGTGATGAACTCGTCATATCTGCATGGAGCTCAAGATTGAATTGATCCGACCGATCAATCTACAATTAAGAAGGCTACGCATTTATGACTTGAATCCAGCAATTGCCAAATATAGTAAAGAGACCAAAACATTACAACATGAAGCAAGAATCGAGACGTGAGAGGTGTAAATGCCAAGCCACATTAAATGAGACCCATAACCAGAACCGGTAAGGTGTAGTAAGAGTGTAAACACATTTTGAAGACATGAAACCCTAGACTCGTCTATATATATACGACATCTAGAACATTGTTAAGTGTCTGTCATTGCAATTGCAAAAGGAGCTACTAGAGCAACTCAAAGTGTGTCGATTGTAGACGCATGCAGACAGAGAGAGGGTCAGAGAGATATATCCAAAAACAAAGAGAGTGAGGCAGAAAGGAAGAAAGAGAATGTGCAAAGATTGAGCAGTTATAGACAAGACTTGTAACAAATAAATAGAGTGTGATTCTTTTTGTATTCTAAAGTTGTAGCTTCATAATTCTGATCGGTGGGTGCCATCAAACAAACTAAGTTGGTGTTCAGTTAGAGAGTGGGTGCTTCCTTAGAGTGGGTGCTCTTGAATGTAACCAATGAGGTTTGCCAGTAAGGTGTTTAACTATGAGAATGGATTATAACAGTAGATTCTAACAGCTATTCTCACCGTGGTTTTTTCCTTTGTGTTTTCCACGTATAAATCCAGTGTAATGTGTTTTTGTGTGTGTAATCTTTGCATCTGTTCTTTTATATGCATATGCATCTGTATCTTCTCTAAAGGGTTTAAAGAACTAGTTTTAGTTGATCTACTGATTCCCCCCCCTGTCTCAGTAGATAGTTGTGTTCAACACCAAGCGAAAATAATGAAAGGATTCAAAATGTCAATATCACACAACTTTTGGAAACACAGATGTCTCGAAACTAAATCAACGGCCTTCTAGAAGATTACAATACAACAAAAGATTTTGGAAAACCAATGAGAAGTGTCCCAAATAATAGACTAGAGTGTAAAGATGTGGTCCATAGTCTAGTATTCACTTTTTAATCTGACTTGCCCCCTTGCCTAAGATTACCTTGCTCCAAGCGCTCTAAAAGCTACAAGTATAACACTGTGCCATAAAGTTTAGCAATTGCATGCCCAATTATGATGTTCTTGTAGTTGTTAGGGTTGTAGCTATCCCCAGACTTATGAATGGGATAGATTGTGTTAGGACCATGAACGAGTAAAACACGAGCAAGCAACCTCGATAAAGAGCTTTGCCAATAGGGAGACAAGGGAATTCACACCATATTTGAGGAACTCATCTTGGAGGCCCTCATAATCCATCGCTTTGCTAGTCCACAACTTCTAAATGGCCTTCTTGACTAAAATTGCATAGAAAATAGTAGATGATGGTGGTGGAGTGGAGACGACAGCAAGTTGGTCTAAGATGTCTTAAAGAGGATTGCATAGGAAACCCATCCCTTAGGCTTGATCTCTGATGCAAGAATTTTCTTTGAGAGAAGAGTGCACCAATAGGTCTTAGGGGAATGCAAGAATTTTCTTTGAGAGAAGAGTGCACCAATAGGTCTTAGGGGAATGGTGGAGGGCAGCAAGGAGAGCAAGTCATTTAAACGAAATAAATTCATGTTTCTTTCATCGGAGAAAACAATAATCTCTACAAGTGGAAGGTATGGAGGGAGGGTCACTAGCTAGGGCAAAATGAAGTCTTTTAAATGAAATAAATTCATGTTGATGGTTTTCAGAATTGAATTGATTTCTTGAGCCACACACACATGGGGTTTGAGAAATCCATCAACTCAGTCCAAGTTGTTCACCGATTGATCACTATCTATATATACACACACAAGATGTCACCAAGTTTATGCATTGGTTTGTAGACCCAATGAGGTGTATCTATTCCTTTCCTCTCTCTTATATCTTTACTCAATTTTGTCTTTATTATTAGCCAAGCATATTCATAGATAGCCATGCTTGGGTGAGGAAGTTCAAGAAATGTTCCATGTTTATAGGAAAAGAAAGACTTATTACCTTACCTCTTCAATAAATTTCAGTGGATCAGCCCTTTGTATACCAAGGAAGACAACAATAATCCCTACCAATGGAAGGCATGAAGGGAGGGTCATTAGTTAGGGAAAAATGAAGTCTCCAATGCAAGGATTCAAACTTGTCATCATACCAACAGCTTAGAGGGCAAGACTCATGGGGACAAGGTTGGCCAGGCCACTGCACACTTTGGGAAGAAGAGTCAAGCACTGCATCCCAGAGGACATGATGTAAAAACTAATATATGGACTCTACAGTGGGAAGGAGAGAATGGTATCCAGAAATAAGTTGGGAGTTAGGCAAAATAGGAAATGGTGTAATTATCATCAAATTGGATTGTTGTGTGGTGTGTTGTGGGGGATGGTGGGAGGTGGTGGGTGATAGGAGTGAGAAACAGGATGGACGGTGAAAGTCAAGGCAGCATGGTCGACAAGCGGGCGCTGATGGGAAATACGGAAATCCTGAATGTGGGGGATGAGAGATCTACAACTAAGAGCATAATCCATTACATTCGCTCCCAACCCCATGGGTGGAAACCAATGAATCAGAGAAACAAGAATACCCACTGAGAATGTGGAGACTTTGTGATTCCTCCATTTGTAGAAGGTGCCTCGCATAGGTTGTCACCGAAGCATTTCCATCCATTTATACTCTATGTAGACACCTAAATTCCATCACATTTACTATCGTAATTAACCTCATTAAATATTGACACAATCGTCTAATTTCTTTACTAACTCATCATTCATATTCCAAATTTTATCCTAAGTTCACTACTACCATTTTTCCCTACATAATTTAAATGTTTATTTAATATTAATTAACTAATTCATTTCTAATTAATCATACACACATAATTTGTCATGTCCCCACTCTAGCCCTGTCTAGCAGTGACATGTGAGTCAGCGTATTATGGGGTCTTGTAGGCTGACAGGACGGTATAGAGACCCAGTTTGGTTTTTCAGTGTTGGTGACTTGGTGTTCTGGCAGTTATTGTTCAGTTGGGAGACATTCCGTGTTCTTGGGAGGCAGTTCCTACATTTGTGGAGGTTACTCCTACTTTTTAGGAGACATGGTCAGGGCCAGGGTTGGGACTCCATGAGTTTTTTCTTTGGGGTTCAGTTTCAGGGTGATAGGGCTTGTTCCCTAGTTTTTAGGAGCATCCCTAGATTTTAGGGATGAGACTGCCAGTGGTTCCTTGATTTCCGACTTCAGTCACAGACAGGTGACACGTTGTTTTGATGATTCGTGGCGTCGGTTGTGCATTTCTTGGTTACTTTGGTTATATTTTTAATATTACCGAGTTTCCGTCTTTTATTTAAATAAGGCTAAGTTTGGTGTTCTAAGGAGTTTTTGGCTTCTTCGGGATGCGTGCACTGGAGTGTAATAGCTCGTTGGAAAGGTCTCGAACTTTTCTAAATATTTCATTCATAAGCCGGAGCCTTTCGGGAAACAGATCTCTGTTAAATTGGAAAAAGGCCTTATTTTCTATACACTCGGCCTCTTAAAAGGAAATTATTATAAATCATAACTTAAGCGCCCTTGGTCCACTTTTAGGGGATCGGATAAGTTTGAAAAATGTTATAAAGGGCGTTGAGAGGAAAGGGAGAAGGAGCCGATTTTCATATCATTTTATTTCTTATTTCCTTGGAGAGTGCGCTTTGGAAGCGTGTGGACTTGGGACGCAAACCCCAAGCCGATTTGTGGGACGTAGCCCCCACTTAGTGACATAGATCCATTCCACCGTGGAGATTTGCGCCTTCTTCTTGTAAGGTGCCGGACTGCAGTTTGGCAGAAGCGCAGCCTTTGGAGAAAGGCGATTTCAGTTGGAGAAGGTTCTTGGGAAGTGCTGGACCGCACTTTGGACAGAACGCAGCAGTCAAAGGTGCGACTTCAGGTTGGAAGAACTTTCTTAGCGCTGCTGTACCTGACAGAACCAGAATTCGTATGGCTGTACTTGACAGCGAATCTCATCCCATAGCGCATTTATCAAGGAGTCATCTAGCTGGCCGTTATTCTGTTCTGTTCTCAGTTAATACTCAGCGATCCAGGTTGGCTGTTAACATTATTTTTCACCTGGATTATAAGCATTCTGTAATCAGTTTAATTTATATTAAATATTCAGAAATTCTGCTCCTTCAAATCAGGATTAAGTTGCACTCAGTTTAATTTCCATACTTTGTTTATGTATTCGCATTTCAATTATTTCCCTATTGCAAAATTCGTCAAAAAACCAAAAACAAAGAAAAACACAAAATACAGAAAAAAATACAGCAGTTCAATAGAAGAGATCCATCAGGCATCTTTCATAATTCCATATTTCTAATTAATAATTCTAATTTCCAAGTCGCCAAACCATATCCTCAATTCTCTCCACCAAGAGGTTGAGTCACCCAACCATTTCCCTATTTCTTTCAACCAAGTGTTGAATCATCCAACCAATTCCTTGGAACATGCAACTACCATAGTGAGTCATTCAACTACCTTGACTCTTATGAATCTTTCAACTACCAACTTCTCCCATATTTCTCAACCATTTGAGAAATTGGTCTTCTCCACTTGGATGAGGACTCAAATCTAACCATCCAAGAATTAAGACATCTAATAATTCAAGATTAAATCTGACCATTATTTTCCATGCAAGAAGTCTATAAATTGACAACCATCTATTTCCCATGCAAGAAGTCTATAAATTGACATACTTTCTCCATGTTGAAGCATCCATCACCAGGGTATTGAAGTGCTATCAAATTATCGAATCAACCATCCACTTGAAATCACAATTTGTATGTCCTTATGCTACTGAATTTCCCTTACACTGAAGATTTGCATTGAGCAACCACATACCAAGATCACAAGAGCACAATCAAGTTATCAAAGCAGAAGATCTTCACTTGGTAAGGTAAAGGTAACTTGCATTTTGTTTTTTTTTTGTTGAAGCTCTATGCAAGGTTTTAGAAAGTTTTTAAAATATGGAGAAATTTAATTAGTTTTGATTTCTTAGCTTTGCAAGTTCTAATTTCTGCTTATCACATTTTGGCATGCCCGGTGGGACTCATTCCCAATCATCCAATTTTCTAATGTTTTTCTTATTTTGAAAGCTTAGTTATTTTTTTCTTTCTTTATTTTTTGTGCTATGCAAGTTTTAAGCTAATATGAATCTAAAATTTTATTGTATTTTTTAAGAACCCAGTTCATTTATGATCTGGGTTTCTCTAATTTTTTGCAAATTTGTTCAGCTTTAGATTAACAATAATCTGTAAATTTTCGTGCAAATCCAGCTTGTGGTTTACGAGATATCATCAAAATTGTGATTGTTTCAATTAAAATGACTATAACTTTTAATTTACAATATGAGTTTTTATGATTTTTTTCAAGTTTGTTCAGTTTTAGACTAATAATACCTTATTGAAATTTCATGCAAATCCAATTTGTAGTTTAGGAGATATCATCAAAATCATAAGATTTTTTTTTTATCTTTTTTTGTTTTGCCATTTTTTTAGTTTTTCTAACTTTTTCTAACTTTTAAGTTTGTAGGGTTTTTTTTATTGCTACTAACATTCTTGTAGATTTTTCACTTGTCAAATACTGCTTTTCACAAACTACTAACAATTTTTTGTGTAGCACTGCAAGTTAAAGTTGCAAAAGAAGCTAAAACTACTAACATTCTTTTTTGTTTATTTACATTTTTGCTAACGCTTTACTTTTTGTTAAAGTTATTTCTTTCTTCTTCTTTTTTTCAATTCTCACAAAGTCTTTGTTTGAAACTGTGAATGCTCTTCCCTTGCACCACCTGGGTGGTGATCTTGTAAATCAAAAGTAGTCCTACTAACTTTTGCAGCTTAAGAATTGGATTAGAGTATGCTCTTTCTTAGCACCCCCTATGTGGAGATCTTGGAAATCAAAAATACTCCGAGTCTTTTTTTTTTTTTTAAATTTCTGGGAGCTCTATCAATCGTGGATTTCACCACCACACGATAGGCCAAACCCCGTGTTATGGTGGGTATAGAAATTAAGGAGTTGTTTCTTGTGTAATGTCCCATTTTCAATGCTAGCTCGCTAAGGAGACCTTTGACTCAATTTGACTTTCCATGGGTAAAAAGGGAATACAATGGAAGTACTTTAATGTTATATTTTTAAGTTGATTAAAAGTGGCTTAAATAGGGGACTTTTAAGTTAGCCCTTAATTAAAAGGACCATGAGGATTCACTTTTTAAATATTTGAATCTTTCCCTCCATTTTGAGCACCCCAATTGGGAGGAAAGGATATAAAAGAAAGAAAAGAGGTTCATTTTTGGATTATGTCATTTTTATCAATCAAAATTATGAGTTTGAGCAGTTTGCTTGACCTTCACCCTTAGAAGAAAACTTTTTGGAAGACTGAAGTTGATGACGAAAACCTTCACCCTTCAGCTGGGTGACTCCATTTCAGGGGTCATATTGGGCAGATTTGATTAGTTTGGGGTGTCTAGACACCATTTCAGGTATAGCATAGCAGTTGGACAGCATTGTGGAGGTGTGGCGCAGCCATTTCAAGGGCAACAATTCATTGTGGACCCCTAGCAAGGGCAGCGAACCAGTTTGGAGCCCTTTCCTAAGGCAACAACCTCCTTTGGGGGTTTAAATTGTAGTTTTTGGAGCAATTTACAGAGTTTTTTTGGTGTTTTGAACACAAACTGATATTTTTATCATAATTATCAGCCCTTTATTCAATTCAAAAATCAGGTTTTTTGAGATATTTGTATGGTGGTACGTCTCCAATTTTTCGAAGGGTTTATATCAATAAAATATTGAATTTTGATCTAAAAATAAGCACTTTCAGAATACTGAAATTTTATGTGGCAAATGAAAAATCAGAAATTGCAATTATTGTGTTAGGGTTTGTTGTGAATTCCACTTTTGTTTAATTATGTCCTAAAAGGGACATTTCAGTGTTGTCCGAGCCAATATTTTGGCACCCTGTGAAGGAGAAATAATTTTTTATTTTTCAATTGCAAATCCGTACGAATCCGTACGGCAATCATACCCCTATCAAACGGATTAGATTCTAACCCGTACAGCTCTAGACTAGCGGTTGTACCATTCACAGTTGGGATTTCAATCAAAGTTTCAAGTTTTTATATGTTTTTAAGCATTGGATCTTGCCAACCTGTGATTAAGACGGATAAGATAAAATGGCAGACAATTTTTGATGACGCTAGGTTTGAGAGGTTTGCCCAAGGGCAAGAGAAATTGACTAATATAATGGCACGGCTAATCCATACCATGCAAAATTTGAATGGTGAAGGAAGCTCTTTGAAGGCAAACAATAATATTCAGCCACCAAGGACCATGAATGATTCTTCATCTAGGTCATTCCGGCCTACTTTCCTTCCAAGAGAAGAAACCATTCCGATGAGGGAAACTCAGCCTTCTATAGTCGATGACATTGATGCCAGCTATGTTGAGTATAGAGCCCTTCTTGTTGAGATCAGGAAAGAACTATCACTTACCAACTTTATGGAATTGAAGAAAGATCGAGTTGGAATTGGACCAAGGTCTAAACCATGAGCTACACAAGGAGACGCAGCATGCCATGAGAAAGGAAGTGAAAAAGAATTTCCAAATTGTGATGGCGAGGCATGAAGAAAAATCAAGGTTGCAAGGGAGAGGGAATAGCACATGAAGACACTTATCCTACAAAAAGAAAATGGAAAAAATGTTCTAACCCAAGAGGAAAAGATTTTTGCCCTTGTAATGAGGAAAGAGATGGAAACAAAACTGGAACCTAGCATTGAAAGGTAATCAACTACATTGCAAGCAAGTGCAAAGGATGTGATAAGGAACCAAGAAAGGTGTGATGAATGGTTGAGTAGAGCTAAGAAAGCTAAGTAGGTAGTTATTCTAAAAAACAACACCTAAAGGAATTTAAATAAAAAGGTAAGCAATTTTATTGTCTTCATGATTATAACAAGAGTAGTGAAAGTATTGATTTTCAGAGGAGCATTAGGGATGGATATGCATCTGTGGTTAAACATTTTGGTTAACCCTAGTGTGGGAGTTCTGAGGCACATGGATGTTGGAGTTGAGGTTATCTCAACAATCTCTATTCTAGAAAAAGTGGACAAACACTTTGATGGCAGCCAAAGATATGTAAAGGAAAATCATACTTACGATTTATTATTTCCTAAGGATTTATTGTATCACCATCATACTATGTCCTTACAATATTTTTATCATCATGAGAATCATTCTAAAAATGAGGATAAAATGAAAGGTACCAAATGGAAAGAGGATCTTTTCCAAGAAGCCCCTATCCATCTTCCAAGCTTTCCAAAGATTGAGCTATTGCCATATGAGATGGATTTTCAGGATAGCTATGGGAAGGTACTTGACAATATTAATAGAGTGGAGACAAATCTATCAAAGGCTCCTACTTCAACCAAAGGAGATGAGCATGCTAAAAGCAGCCCAAGGAATGATGGTCATGCTCCATATTCAATGCTCCATACTAAGGCAGTTTCAAATTGTTGTCAAGAGGGTCAGCACCCTGATAATTTCAGTTCAAGTTATGGTAGGGACAGCAGAGACCTATTCCAGCTCTGCCATCATTTGGAGAATGGTAAAGGGATGAAAGTAGAACCTTGGGTTCTAAATTGTCGTAAGAAGCCACAATGGGATGTACAAGGAATCAAAGCGAGCAGCAACAAAACAATTCAAAATTCAGCTAATAAGCATGCATTTAAGGAAGTAATTCTAAATCCCAAGGTGGGAGGTGTTGAAAATATCCCAACCAATCTTCGTCCAGCAAAGGAAGGTGAACAAGTTGAAGGCAGCCAAAGGTACGAAAGTGTTGTGGATTTGTTGCTTCCTACTATGTCATTTTAGATATCTTCTCATCATAGATAGCATGTTGAAAAGAATGAGCATACCTCAAGTTTGATGCTTCATAGTATATCACAACAAATTTGTGGTTATCATGGACAGCATAGTGAAAATGGTGATAGAGTGAAGAACACTTTGAGTGCCAAAGGGCACATAGATCCTTTCATACAAGTTCCAAAATACTTGTACATGAAAGTTTGGGATCCAGGTGATCTTTGGAGATACAAGAAGGGTAAGATCTTTGAAGAGTGCAATGTTACTGTTGTTAATAAATTCTTTATCTTATGCATTTGGCTCGAAAAGAAGTTCATGAGGAACCCTAGGAAGTCTGTCAGGGATTCTAACAAAGTGGTGAAGAATCAATGCTCACTATCCATAGATCACTTCTTGGAGCCAAGTCCTACATTTGAGGACAAGGCTATGAAGAACCATTGTCGAAGCAGCGAGATGCTTGATGTGGAAAGTGGCAGATAATGGTGTCCAACATGCCATGGAGTTGAACATTGGCTGCCATCTCTCAAGGACTGATTAGAGATCAAGCTACAAGCAGATATTTGTTAAATTTTCAGTCAAAGAAGGGTTGTGTCCAGCCCCTAGATCTTTCACATGGCTGAGTTTGGCAAAGGTCATGTATGGCAGCTGTTGTACCAATATTTTATATGCTGCTAGCAACAGTCCCAGTCTCTTTTACACTTGTATGACAGAGATAAAAGTATTTTCAATCGCTTGGTGTGAAGAAAAACTCAAGGAGGATGTGTTTTTACAAAAAGACTTCACTATTTCAGGTTGTAGAGCTGTTGTCATCCACATTTTCAACCAGCTCAACAATTTGTATGCAACCGTACAAGTAGTCCCAATCATACACTTGAGTAATCTTCAGTTTGTTAATGTTGTTGAAACATTTCCAATCACTATATGGTTGATTCCAGCTCCTATATCATGTCATTTATGAATTTTGTGAAGAATTTATAGTATGACAGTTGTCCTATTCTTTTTGTTGTTGAAGCAACATAACCAACCCCTTAACACTTTTTATGACAGTCACAAGAGTGTTTTCAGTTGCAAGGTGAAAGGATGTACCGCCTACCATCAATGAGGGATTGTTTGCAGCTGTTATGGAAAAGTTCCCAGCCACCCCCAGTGTCTTTTGATGCCACCTTTGCTAAAGGAGGTTTGTTACTTGCCCTAGAGGGGCGATTTGTTTGAAGGGTTTGTTGAGAGGGTTTGGTGGACTATTGGAGATCCAACTTGGTCATAATATATCTAATTATTATTTGCATTAATTTTCTCAAGTGTGGTGACTTGTTTGGGATTGAGAGTTTGATGTTTAAAGAGGTAAATTTTGAAAACTAGGGTTTTCCAAATTTTAGAGCAAGTTTCGGTGACTTTCCCATGGAAGGAAAAATTTTAAAATTATTTTTACTTGATAGTCATTATTTTGTGATTAGTTTGAGCTCTTATTTGCATCATAATTCTAAATATTAAAGGAGTTATGCGTTTTTTAAGTTTTCAAATGTTCGTAGGAAATAATATTTTTTGAGAGCAGATTTGCAAGGGTTTCATTCTGATTTAATTATTGCAATAATTTTTTGGATGCTAGCAATTGAATTGAACTAAGCTTGAGCAAGGATTAGAGTGGGAAAGGTCTTCAAATCAGCTAATGTGACGCTAGGGTTTGGAGGATTGAAACATTCATTTTTGGCTCTTTCTTCATTGCGGAAAAAACCATTGGTGACTAAATTCACAAAGTATTTATTTGTTATTTATTTCAAGGTGAATTGGAGTTAATTTTCAGTTTGAAGGTGCAATTACAGTAGCTAGGGTTTGCTGATTTTTCTAAATTCAGAATTCAAAAATTGCGGATTTTAAAGGAAACCCCTTTTTGGTTGAATCGTCTCATTTGGGAACATTATAGTGGTATCAAAGCATCGATCTTGTCCACCTATGAGGTTTGGTATTAATTTGGATATGAGGTAAAAGGATTTTGTGCTATTAGAAAATAGGAAGAAGCCATGGAAAAAATGGAGAAAGGCTCTACAATGCAGGTAGAAGGCTAGGGGACCTATGCCAACCAGTGGAGGATGTA
Source organism: Torreya grandis (assembly GCA_037957365.1). Lineage (NCBI taxonomy): Eukaryota > Viridiplantae > Streptophyta > Pinopsida > Cupressales > Taxaceae > Torreya > Torreya grandis. The sequence goes on along the minus strand of JARHVA010000905.1, from coordinate 166,112 downwards.
ATCAGCACCTTGAAATAAATAGAAAAGAGGTTATACAAGGTAAATCAATCACAACATGAGCCCATGAAGTGGACGGTACAACCCTTAAGGACTTAGTTCAACATAAATTATTAAGCGATACAGATGAGGAGGTAAGGCTCTTGATTCCTAGTTGTATTAATAAAGTTTTAAGACTAACAGTTCCTGAAGTTCCCTAGAGTGATAAAATCATGAGGAAAATATTTTCGTTGATTGTGGAGAGCTTCCAAGGTCTCAAAGAGGACAAAGGACACTCTTTGGCTAGAAGGGTCAACATCCTAGAATCCATGGCTTCAACTAAGGCATGTATTTTGATGTTAGATATGGAGTATGATGAACTTATTGTTAAAATATTTCAACATTTTCTTGCAATTGCTTGTAAGAATCCTACCATGACCATGACCATGAAAATGTTGTAGATTCTATGCAGAGACTCTTGACCATGACATTCAATGAGAGTGATGATCTTTCTGAACCATTATTATCTATCTTGTTGATAGGTTTGGGGCTAAAAAAGGAAAAATTTCCAATTGCACATATGTTTGAAAATGTTGCAATTGATTGTAAGGAAAAATTGAGGCCTTATTTGTTAGTGGAGCATGTAGAGGAAGAGAGTATTGAACTACATGGAGACTTGGAGTAAAAGAACGACGGGATAGACCTTCATGAGAGTTCCTATGAAGAGGCCAATGTAATAAAAAATTAGATTTGAAGAAGGAAGTTGAACTACAAAAAGATGACACTTTGGGGCAGCCTAGAGTAAGAAACTGTAAGAACCAAAAATCTGAGTTTTTGGAGCAGCAAAGAGGGCTGCAAATGATGGATGAAAATGAGGAGATGCTAGGTGCCTTGCGACAGCCAAGTACCCCAAACTTTGGTATTTAAAAAGATGATTTTGAAGAAGCCAAAGAAACCAAGATTTCATAGAAAGGTATGAGTTGAATGATGATTTTTGTTTGGTATCTAATAATTGTTCAAATTTGTTGCATGACTCTAGATTTGATGAAAGAGCTTGGAAGGAACAATTCATAATCACAAATAAGAAGGGAGTGCAAGCCTTGACAAGGTTGGATGGCACAGAGGGGCTTCTAGATAGATCAATGCACAATGAGATGAAGGAATGCTTGAAGGAAAAGAACACTATAATGGACTTGCATACAATCAAAATAGATACGGGAGAAGATCAAGATTCCAACATATTGTGGAACGTAAAAGGCAACCCATTGTGTGAAATGGATAGGAAGGATCAAGACATCAAGAAAGGATCCTAGAATTTGACAAGTGGATCAAAGGGATGTTATTAAACACCAATGATTTTCTTAATTTGTTTGTTCCATGTGTAGGTTTATTTGGGAGATCCCTTGTAAAGGTGCAAGCAAGGAAGTCATTTCACATGACTTAAATGAAGAAGAGGGTCCTACATCTTCATCTAACTTTATGTTTGGTAAAAGTTGTGTGAGCACGAGAAAAGAGAGGTTTGACGGTAGAGCAAGAACCACCATGAGACATCATGACCAACTTGTTAGGAGATCCCCAACAAATTTCGTGGTAAGCATGAACAAAGCTGATTTTTGTCATTTATATTTTGGAGACGTGGATAGGAAGCTTGGCTTCAAGAGGCATGAGATCCCTTTGGATGGGGCAAAATCCCAAGTGGTGCACAGCTGGATGGAAGATATGTTTTTGAGCAAATTTTGGTTTCTCTTGTCAAAAAAATTTGAGGATGTTTTGCTACATTCATGGCTCAAATCCTACATAGAGGGCAATTTTTTTGGCATGTAACAGCCATGTGAAAGTTCTGAAATTTTGCAAATAAAGTCTAAATTTGTTGCCTCAGAAATTTCCAAGTATGAGGAACATTGCCAACCACCAATTGAGGACAGAGAGGAGAAAAAAGAGAGCATACTACAGTCCCTTTATAAGTATGAAAAATCTGAATTTTTCTATTGCTTACAGCTGTCATCAAATATTGAAAAGTTGGTAGGAATACATGAAAATCTTGCCTCCGAAAACTCCGAGTCAAAAGAAAATTTCCAGCCACTTAATAAGAATGAAAAAGGTAGGGAAAAGTCTTGTATACAGCCCTTTGAAAAGCATTTGTTGACTGATTTTATTGCACCATTCACGTAGTCCCTATGGCATGAGGAAAAATCAGGTTCGTGTTTACTTTTACATTTTCTTTCCAAGTACGTGTCTGATTTTAAGGTACAGTTACAGCAATTTTCTACATGGTATTTTTGGAATGTTTGAGTTGTTTTTTAGGTCATTTTCCCACCCAACATTCAAAAGGAGGGGCAGCTGTGGGTTGATCATAATTTTTGCATGGGAGTGACCTTTTCTAGTAGGCTTCATGGAAGGGTAAGTTGCTTCCAAGGTATGGTTCTTTTTCCTACATTGCATTTTTGGGAGGTTATTTTGAGGATTGGAGTATGGAATTGGATACTTTTTGGAGGACATAGTTGAGGCAACAAAATTGGATACCTCTTCATACCCCACTCAGTTTTGAGTGAGATGGGGGCATATAGGTGCAGTGAGTCATTGGATGGCTTTCATATGATTTGGGACACATTGGGGCACTCCCCAAAATACAAGTATTATAAGTTCAAGATTGATGTGGATATTTTTCTCCTTGGGAAACATATATAGGAGGGGTTTACATTGTGGGACGTATTGGCAAGGTGAAATGGCATTCATTATCCATTTGAGGAATGTCACGCTATGTTTTTTGGCAAAAAATATTACACTTAACAGGTACAGGAGCAAAACTTTTTGAATACGACAAGTTTACCACTTGAACATGGTAATTGCGCATATGAGCTTGCATTTGCTTGAGGGCAAACAAATTTGGGAAGGGAGGACTATAATGTCTCATTTTCATATATTTTAGTAATTAGTTCAATTGCCCAAATAGTGATTTTAATCATTCGAAAATATAAGGCAATTTAATTAATAATTAAAATAGAACTATCTTGGATAATTATTTGAATTCCCGAAAAAATGGTTTTAACCATTTGAAAAATTAAGGTAATTTTAATGATTATTCAAAGAGGTTTTATAATTAATAAATTGCTTGAAAAGTGATTTTTATCACTTCAACTATTAGAGCAATTTAATTAATTATTACCTAATATAAAATAATGATTTAATTTGCCAAAAAGTAAATTTAATTACTAATTTATTAAGGCAAGTTGTTTCATTAATTCAAAAAGGCCTAAAATGAAATTAAAAGGAATGTCAGCTTGGGAGCTAAAGCAAAGAAAAGAACATTTATCTTAAAAAGTTGGCAAAAGAGGCTTTTGAGGTATTTTATCTCCCTAAGGTGGTTCACCCCCCTTTGCAAGGTTCAAATACAAGGTGAAGATCACAATTAAAGACATGTTGAATTTGATATTATTTCTTCATGCTTGAAGAAGATATTGGGATGCATGCCCAATAGGTGTTTGCAGATTTGGAGCCGATTATTCTACAAAATGAGTCTTTTGACACCACCTTTGTTAATGGAGGTTTGTTACTTGCCCTAGACTGGGGCGATTTGTTTTGAGGGTTTGTTGAAAGGGTTTGGTGAACTATTGGAGGTCCAACTTGGTTATATATATCTGATTATTATTTGCATTAATTTTCCCAAGTGTGATGACTTGTTTGGGTTGGGGGTTTAATGTTTAAAGAGGTAAATTCTAAAAAATAGGATTTTAAAATTGTGAAGCAAGTTTCAGTGACCTTCCCATGAAAGAAAAGTTTTGAAATTATTTTTACTTGATAGTCATTATTTTTGTGATCAGTTTGAGCTCTTATTTGTATCATAATTCCAAATATTGAGAGTTATGAAGTTTTGAAGTTTCAATTCGTAGGAACTAATATTTGTGGAAAGCAAATTTGCAATGGTTTCATTCTGATTTAATTATTGCAATAATTTTCTGAATATTGGCAATTGGATTAGACTAAGCTTGAGCAGGGATTAGAGTGGGAAAGGTCTTCAAATCAGCTAGTGTGACGGTAGGGTTTGGAGGATTGAAACATTCATTTCAGGTTCTTTCTTCATTGCGGCAAGAGCCATTGGTGGCCAAATTCACAAGGTATTTATTTGTCATTTATTTCAAAGTGAATTGGAGTTAATTTTCAATTTGAAGGTGCAATTACAGTAGCTAAGGTTTGCTGATTTTTCAAAATTCAAAAATTGTGGATTTTAGGGGAAACCCCTTTTTGGTTAAATCGTCCCACTTGAGGACATTAGAGAATTTCAATTTGTTTAATTTTGTGGGATATAGAAATTGAGGAGTTGTTCCTCTTGGCTAAGCGGTTTTCTGTTTTACCAATGTCATGAAGTGAGGGGGTTTCATCATCCAATACCAGACCTTCGATAGCACTCTCAAGGTTAGATTTTTCGATGACACTTTACTGAAATCCTATGGATGGAGTAGGCACATGAGGACTAGACCCTTTTGTGCAGCCCGTTAATCTTCCTCTTCCACAGACTTGGGCCTCCTCATACCAAAAGATATATAGAGGACATCACCTAGTTAAACTTGCGAAAACCTTATGCTTTAAAAAGTTCTTTTGTCATTTGATTCGTGGTGCACCTGAGAGGAGCGTATCGCCTAGGGAAGTTACTCTCGTCGTACCCATTGAAACCGGGTTTAGTGGGCTAACTACGGAAGCCTCTATAGTCAGTGCTCTAAAATATTGGGCTGACACTATCCAACAGGCAAGTATATATGAGAGCCTACGAATCACTCACACATTGCCTAGATTTATCCTTTGATGTTGTGGTTTGTTTGTTTGGAATTCATATTTTGCTTGAATAGTTTAGGCTTTTGTGTTGTATGCTTTGATTATTCTCCTTGTGCTATACCAGTGTTTGAATCATTATCTTTTGTGTTAAGTCCAATAAATTTATTTTGCAAAATAATGATCAAACACTTAATAACAAGACTAAGTTATAAACACTCCTATAAGCACAAGCTATCCTGAGTAGGATTATCTTGAGTCAAAAACCAAGTTCTAAATCCAAAGCAATCTTGAGTCAAACCATCTTGATTTCAAGACGTCAAAACTATTGTGAATCCAAACCATCTTAGGTTGCAATTATCCTAAGTCCAAAACATTGTGAATGCAAACCATCTTGGCTCAATCATCTTGAGTCGGAATTATTGAGAGTTCAAACTATCTTGGATCACAACATATTTTGAGTCAAAATCCAACAATCCATCCAAACTATCTTGGATCAACCAATTCATCCAAACTATCTTGGATCATATATCTAGCATCCAAACTATCTTGGATCTAATAATAATCTTGAGTCAAATCATCTTGATTTCAAGACATCCAATAATCTATTGTGAATCTGAATTGTCTTGGGTCACAATCCATCAATCCACCTTGAATCCTAACTATCTTGGATCCAACCCAATGGCACATACATAGAGCCGCATCATGCCTCCAACTACCCGACTCTAAGAATATTTGAATAGCATGCAAAATAGGGAAGAACCTTTTGGTAGAGACCCCTTTCACTTTGAAAACCAAGAGAAGTATGAAGAGATGAATGATGATGATAGCCTTGTTAACTATAGTGACCACAGTCCCGAAGCTAATGATCTGCCTGAGGAAACTCCTTATCAAGTCCATAGCTATCTCTTAGAATACAAAGATCAAGCCTTGCTACATCTTCTAGGAATAGGTGCTAAGCTGCCTCCAGATTTCAATCCCAAAGATTTGCAGTATCTCATAAGCAAGAGAGATAAAACCCCTCCTAAACATGGTCAAGATCCACCTAGTACTTCCTTAGATAAAGGCAAGTCAATCTTAGAATCCTCTCATGAAAATTCAAACAATGTTTCCTGCATTTGTGACGATAAAAGGAAGGCAGTTCCAAAAAAATAAACCAACAAAACGAACCTTTTGATGTATCCACACATGTCCAACAATTGAGCCAACAAATAGTTGATCTCCGATCTAAGATCAATCCTTCAAATCCCATAGTCAACAAAACCAATCAACATCAATCAAACAATCAAAATCAACCCACATCCTCGCCTCTCAAGGACAAATTATTTGTTCAAGAATGGCAAAACATGAAGGCCCAAATCCAAGGATTGCAAGATGGAAGTCTATCCTTGAGTAAAAAGTTTTTGTTCGAAAGAATTGTGCCCCTGCCCATTTGATGTAAACATGATGAAAATACCCTTTCCCTCTCATTTCGAACCTCCAAAGTTCGATAAATACAAAGGGAAAGGTGACCTTAGGGATCATATCAAAGAATTCTACATGGCTTGCCAAGAGGTTGCCTATAGTGACAACTACTTGCTTCGACTTTTTCCACGTAGTCTAGATGGTCAAGCTCTAGAATGGTTCATACGCCTACCCAAAGGTTCAATCATTACATTTGCAAATCTCTCTGAGAGATTTGTTAAGCACTTTTTTTATAACATGGAACATGAGTTAACCATGCTAGACTTATGTAACGCTCAATAGCGATATGGAGAAGATTCTCCTCTTTTATACAAAAAGGACGTGCCTTAGCTAGTCATTTTCCTTGGTAAATCCCTGAAAAAAACTTATCACTATCTTCACAGATAGTCTTAATACAGAGATGGTTTTTCAGCTCAACTTCATTGTGCCACCTCCTTTGATGAAATCATTGAAAAAGGAGTTCAAATAGAAACGGCACTTATTGCCAAGGGTCTTGTCAAACTTTTCAATAAGGAAAACCAAACTCAAACTAACAACAAGAACTTGGTGGGTTATGGTGTGATAGATGTCAAATGTGTTCAAAACATACAACCTACACCAAACTTACCCTATCAAGTGGTCAAACTAGACAGGGGGCAAGACGAAGGACTTATACTCCTTTGAATGACCCCTTGATGTAACCATAAAATGATACTGCCAAAATGGTTGTATTTCCAAACACTTAACCCTTTGATGAAAATGGTCCTAAGCATACAAGGTATAAAAAAGATCAATATTGCGAATACCATAGAGTCAAAGGTCATGACACCAATAAATGTCTAAAACTCAAAAACTATATCCAATATCTTATTGATCACTGCGATATAGAAATAGAGAATAGTGCATCTACATCCAATAACCAAAAGCTAGGGATATACCAAGATCCCTTTCCGAAACATGACCAAGATCATTCTAAAACAACTCAAGGTCAAACACAAACCAATAATGTCAACTCTACCCAACATACCCATCCATTTGCTGCCATTGTCAGTCATATCCAACACATGGATAACCATGTCTTCGCGATCAAAATTAAAGCCCAAGATTGAACAATCACTACAAGGCGTGAAAAAAATTGATCTACCAAGTTATGTGATGGATGTATGACTTCGACATCCATCACCCACGTTCACGAGTTGGTCTATGTTGATTAAGATAGCCGTTAGCTTTCTTTGTGCAGTGATTTGAGTGAATGCAAGTTTGGACTGGCAAAGTGTTGGAAAGCGAAGCGATGTGCATTTTGTCCCAAGTTGTTGTAGGCAATAGGCATGTATCCGTGCAGTGTCGTGCGGGTGTCTGTGGGCATTTCTGCTAGTCTTAGATTTCGTGAAGCAGGCGCTAGGTTGTCCTAGGCAGAGAGTAATCAGGTCTTGGGAGGGAATTGTTCATTGTAATCATCTGAGTGATTCCAAGCATAATCGATTGATCCTAACTTGGTGGTTGTTGTGTATGTGGTTGTTTTCCCTGTTTATTGTACTTTGGACCGTTTTGTCCTGCAAGAGTAAATAATATACACGTTCTCCCGGTTGTTCTTGCATTGTGTGAATGCTCATGTGTGTTTGAGTTGATTTCCCGATCTTTGCAAGTGTTATGTTTGACTTCCACTGCTAATCCATTGAAATACAAGTAGAATACCACTGTGTTGTGCATGTTCTTGTCCAAATAAACACTGAAGGTAAAGTCCGTAGTTCTTGCAGAGTTCCATTCTCACGGAGGGACTTAGGTGAGAGCAAGTGGTGCCACATGGTTTTCAGCTCCATCAAGCTAGCCCCGTGACAGTTGGTATTAGAGCACACGGTTTGTATCTTGGTTGGGTTGTGTTTGCCTAGTTAAGTTGTGTTGTACACCTTCCCCTGCCAAGTCAGTCCAGTGTGTCGTGTCTGAGTCAGTATGGTAGGAGATCTGTCCCAAGCATTGCTCGAGAATGTGACCGGCAAAGGTGGAGAGCGGGTTAAGGATAAAGGTGAAGGTAGTGGCAATCGTCACAAGAGTAAGTCAAAAGTTGTTGTTGTGGAAGAAGGCCTTGCCAAGCAAGTTGGGGCCAGGCTCCAGTCTATGGAGGAGAGTTTGCATACAATATTCAACGAGCTCAAGGAGAAGGTGGAGACCATGGAGCAGAAGATCATGGAACTTACTACAAGGTTGAACAAGAGCTTGGTGTTCCAGACTAAGTTACCGGATGAAGTGACTTTGTGTCAATCAGCGATACTAAGTTTAGTGAAAGCATCGGGATCCAACTCTTCAACAGTTTCAAAGCTCCCCAAGTTGAAGGAACCAGAGTGTTATGATGGTGCATGAGATGATCGTCTTCTGGAGAATTTCTTCTGGGACATGGAGTATCTGGTAGGTTCGAGGGAAATGAGAGTACATTGATTCTTTCCAGAGCCTTTTGTTGTAAATCACCGACATGTCTGAGGCAAACAAATTGTTCCAGTTTACTCGTGGTTTTCAGTCATGGGCTCAGGTGTAGCTCTATCACCATGAAGTGTTCAAAGTTGGCGAAGCAATTGTTGTAGCAAATCATCTCTTTAATTTTAGGGATGAGTTTTCATCCAAAAGCACCTTGGGCTCTTGTGCATCCACGAGTGAAGGCGTTGGTAAGGGGTCGAGTAAGTCTTCAAGGAACCCAGTTGGTTACCAGGGAAGGAAGGCTATTCTGGAATCGTCAAAGGGATCTCGAAAGTCTTGGAGCACTTCCAAAGGTGGCAAGGAGAAGTCACAGGATGGAGAATCAAGTGGGAAACAATTATGTTTGAGGTATTGGACTTGTGGTGTGGATCACTACAACAAAGATTGTCCGAAGCAGTAGGGAGTGTTTGTAGTTTAGATGGAGCAGTGAAATGAACTGTGTGAGCAGATGACGGGTGTGCTCAGGGGGCTCAACGTTAGGTAAAGCTTGGGTTCAAAGATGGTCAACGTAACTTGTTGGGCTGGATATTGTGGAGTTGGTGATCATGTGTGTGAAAACCACTACGCTCGTGGACTCGGGTATGCCCTGCAATTGTGTTTTCAGCCAATTAGCCTTATAGCTTGGCCTCTAGTCCTCCGGAGGTGCGAAAAGGTTTAAAGCAGTTATAAGCCATCTAGCTAGTTCTGAGACAAGAATTTATCTAAAAGGGTAAAGTGGTAGTTTTTCCCCATCTTGGAGCTCTTTTGTGTTGGATCCGTTGTAGATGTGCGTGGTGAAGACTATGCAGAGGAGTTAGACAAGAAAGATGATGGGGTGTTTAGTTGTAGGTATACGGAAGACTGCAGGAATTGGCAAGGAGTCAATGTATCTTGCATTTCTTGTTGGCAATTGGGATGTTAAGGGGGAGCAGCAGGTTCCTTTTCCCGTTGATGTGAGGTGGGTTATTCACAACCAAGTAGTATGCTCAAAGAGCTATCATCTCATTTGTCACCGAAAAGATCAATTATCATCGCATCGAGTTGGTTCTAGAGGAGAGTCCTTTGGTAAGGGCTCTATTCCTGTTATTTGGACCTGAGATGGTTGCTCTGAAGAGTTGTCTTCGTCCGTTGCGCTCTTGTTTTGGAGCCTCAGTATTGTTGTGGAGGAAGTTTGATGGTTCACTTAGGCTTTGCAGCTTTTACAGAGTCTTGAACAGGTTGATCATCAAGAACCATTTTCCTCTACCCCTCGTTGAGGATTGGCAAGATTGGGTTAATTTGGCAAAGCTGCATTTGTTGGGTGTGGCTTGTGTAGACAAGCTTGTCTATGTGTTGCAGTTGCTAGAGATTTAGTTTGTTTTTCAGTTGTAACCAGTTGAAACGTTTAGTTGCTGATGAAGTGAACCAGTTTGGTTCCTGCCTAAGCGCCCTTCTACGTACATGATGGGTAAACCAGAGAAACAATTGGATTGGTTTGTTGAGGTGAAGACAATGGGTTATATGGCAATCTAAAGCAGCAGGGGTTTTTAGTGCATTGGAATGGTGGTTTTTCAGCACGCTGGGAGCAATAAGAAACCCTCAGGATCTACAAGGATAAGGTCAGGGAGTTGGCCTTGGTCTCTTGGCTTTGGGTTGAGTCTGAAAAGGGGACGTGTTGGTCTCTTGGCTCTAGGTTGAGTCTGAACAGAGGACGTGTTGGTCTCTTGGCTTTGTGTTGAGTCTAAATAGGAGACCTCCAGGGCACTAAAGAAAGAGCCATGCCGACACTGAGGTCGTCGCTGATTTTAAGTAGGGGAGTCTATGATGGATGTATGACTTCAACATCCATCACCCACGTTCACGAGCTGATATGTGTTGATCAAGAGAGACATTAGCTTTCTTTGTGAAGTGATTTGAGTGAACGCAAGTTTGGACTGGCAAAGTGTTGGAAAGCAAAGCGTTGTGCATTTTGTCCCAAGTTGTTGTGGGCAATGGGCATGTATCCATGCAATGTCATGCGGGTGTTTGTGATCAGTTTTGTTGGTCTTAGATTTCGTGAAGCAGGGGCTAGGTTGTCCTAGGCAGAGAGTAATCAAATCTTGGGAGGGAATTGTTCATTGTAATCATCTAAGTGGTTCCGGCATTATCCGTTGAGCCCAACTCGGTGGTTGTTGTGCATGTGGTTGTTTTCTTCGTTTATTGTACTTTGGACCGTTTCGTCCTGCAAGAGTAAATAAAATACACGTTCTCCTAGTTGTTCTTGCATTGTGTGAATGCTCATGTGTGTTTGAGTTGATTTCCTGATCTTTGCAAGTGTTATGTTTGACTTCCGTTGCCAATCCATTAAAATACAAGTAGAATACCAATGTGTTGTGCGTGTTCTTGTGCAGATAAACACTGAAGGCATAAACCATAGTTCTCGCAGAGTTTCATTCTCACAGAGGGACTCGGGTGAGAGCAAGCGGTGTTGCACGGTTTTTATCTCCGTCGAGCGGGCCCCATGGCAGGATGAAAGGCAACCCTTAAAACAAATAATAGAGCCTAATTTTCAATTGTACAAGGGGCAGCCACTCCACAAGTTTGTTAACGACCAAAATTCAGTCAAACATAGGCCATTTGTGATGGGTGAGCAGCTGGAAATTAACTCAGAAAATTCAAGGAAATCAATGGCATGTAAGGCTGAATTCGAAGGGCAGCCACCAAATGAAGAGCCCTTGAAGTTTGGGCATCAAAAATTAGTCAATTGTGGACCCATGGTGATGGACAATCAGCTGAGATTGAAGTCAGAAAATTCAGAGGTATTAAAGGCATGTGAAATGGGAATAGAAGAGCAGCCACCAAAAGAAAAACAATCCGAAAATTTGGAGCAAAGAAATGAACATGTGAAGGTAAACCAAACTGAAATTGAAGGGCAAATACATCAAGAAAAAGAGGACAGCCAGCAGGTGACAAAGAAAGAGATGATTGCCACCTTATCTAGTGCCACTAGATGCCATGATTTCCGTGTGAAAGGAACTGTTGAAGGCAAAAAGGTAATTGTGTCAATAGGCAATGGAGCCACTCACAATTTTATATATGTTAAAATGGTTGCAAGACATAGGCTGCCCACTAAGGAAAATGGTGGATTTAAGGTAACAGTGGGAGATGGCTCCTCCATCTCATGCATTTTCGTCACTTTGGAGTTGAAACCAACCATGGGTGAATATACCTTTGAAGGAGAGTTCAATGTGATAGACCATGGGGGGATAGATGATGTGCTTAGAGCCCAATGGTTTCAATTCATGGGTGAATACACTCATAATTTGCAAAAAACAGAACTGAAATTTAAGGCATCCAACAAGGAAATTGTTTTCCATGGTCTAAGCAATGGTACACTCATGTTGGTGACCTCGAAAGGGATGGAACAAGCTTTTCATAAAGGGCAGCCAAGTAAAGAGTTCCAACAAAATATGGAGCAACCGATGGGGTTGTAAACGGTTGACATTAATGGGGAAGTTACAGAAAAATCAGAACTTCTGAGTTTGAAGAAAAAAGTTGTTTAGCAACTTCATGAGCATACAAGAGGCCAAAAGGGAAGCGTGAACACGAACATCTTAATAGAAAATTATGCCAAGAAAGGAAGTTTTTGTATTGCCCCTTTTCATGCATCATTTTCTGTTAGAAATTTGAGCAAGAAGACAGTTGACAGCTTTGATATCAAGATACAGAAAGCAGGTTGAGGACTGAACAGTTATCATTTCCATCTAGGGCAGCATGGAATTGTCATTGATGTCAAAGGTTAATGTCCTTGATGTCATTGAGATTGAAACTGATCATGCATTAATGCCAAAGGTTGAGTTGAGCAGACTTGTGGAGTAAATCATGTTTGTAAAGTGCTCTTACTCAGAGGAGGCAATTGGGATAAGTCAAGAAGACTTGAGTTGAGCAAATTTGATTGAGGGAATTCTTTCGGAAATATTGGTAAAGACAATTTTCTCGGACAAACTACCCACAGCTAATAAGGGGATTCTTTCGAGAAAATGTTAAAGGCAATTCTTTCGGGAAAATTGACTAAGTCGTCAGACAAATTGTCTGCAACAAAGTTTCCGAAGGAAATGAGTGCCACTTGGAATTCTTTCGGAGAAAGTGTCTTGGAGAATTCGTTCTGAAAATTTGTCCCAAACAAAAGTTCCGAAGGGAACTTTTCAGAAAGTACGAAGGGTAAGTGGACCATTCAAAGCTTCTGAAGGGATCTTTTCAAAAATGCCGAAGGGTATCTTTTGAACGTTGTAAAGGGCAAGTCGACCATTGCAAAAAGTCCGACGGGTATCTTTCGAACGTTGGAAAGGGCAAGTGGACCATTGCAAAAAGTCCAAAGGGTATATTTTGAACGTTGCCAAGGGCCTGCAGGCAAAAAGCCCAAAGAAAAGCCTTGCGGGCAAAAAGTCCGAAGAAATGACGCGGACAAAAAGTCCAAAGAAATGATGCGGACAAAAAGTCCAAAGAAAAGATTTCCGAAAGACATCTCCTATTAGAAGCTAATGACGATTTCTTTCGAAGAAATTGGATGACACTTCAGAATGAAATAAACCCAGACAAAAGTCCGCAAAAATTGTCTCCAAATGCCCTTGACAAAAAGCCCGCAAAAAATTGTTCGAAGAGAAAGGTCACTTGCAACTTTGTCGAAGTTAAAGTGTGGAAGTCTTACAGGTCATTCTCAATGGGACAAGGCATGTTAAAGATCGAGCAAGTCTATAAGGATCAACGGTGCAAAAGCATTACACGAATGCCGAAGAAAATGAGATCACGCCAACATGCCGAAGTTTAAAGCTAAATACAAAGGATAAAGATCAAGCATATCAGGGATAATCTAAAGGAGCGGAAGCAAACCCATGGTATAGAAAGCAGCGAGATGTAAAAAATGAAGAAAAGGAGCTCGATGGTTAATGGCAAAGCAAACGAAGATGATCTTTCAAGAGCACGTGCATTTGACAAGTGTCAAAAGGTCATAAGGAAGGATCTGACAAAAAAAGAAAGTGAACTTGGCGCGACAAAAGAATTTGAAAAACCTCGCAATCAATGTCTTCCAACTGTCTGTATTGGAACAACCGAAACTGGTGATGAACTCGATATATCTTCATGGAGCTCAAAATATTTCAATCGAAGTGATCGAGGAAGCGGCGCAGTTAAGTAGAAGTGCAGATGCCTACGATAGTAAAGGCATTTGAACGTTGCCATTTGAAGCATGAATCGAGACATGAAGTCAGAGTCACATTGAATGCGGACTAGAAGTGATCGAGGAAGCAGCGCAGTTAAGTGCAGTAGAAGTGCAGATGCCAAAGATAGTAAAGAAATTTGAACGTCGTCGTTTGAAGCATGAATCGAGACACGAAGTCAGAGTCACATTGAATGTAGACCATAAGTGATCGAGGAAGCAGCACATTTAAGTGCAGTAAAATTTTGAACGTTCCCAAGTGAAGCATGAATCAAGACACAAAGTCAAAGTCACATTGAATACAGATCAAAAGCTTGAACCGGTTAAGTTCAGTTGAAGTGTGAACACTTTACAGAGAGACAACCCTAAGATGCATCTGTCTGTATATGCTACAAATAGATCATTTGAACGTTGTTGTCTTTCTACTGCTGCTGCAATAATAATTAGAGTGTTAACTCAAAATTATCGAGAGAGGACATATGCAGATAGCATGAAAGGAGCAAAGAAAATAAGGTGTCAAAGTAAAAGATATCCAGACACAAAGAGATAAAGGCAGAGAAGCCGAGAAGACACATAGCTAAGGCGCAGTTATAGACTAGACTTGTAACAGAAAAGTGTACAAGATTCATTATAAATTTCTCTTCTATAATTTTGAAGTTGGAGCTTCATTTCTCTGATAGGTTGGTGCCATCTAAAAACCTGAGTTGGTGCTCAGTTAGGAAGTTGACACTTCCTTAGAGTGGGTGCTCTTGAATGTAACCAGTGAGGTTTGTTTATGAGACTTTTTTTCTGTGAGACTGGATTAGAACAATTGCTTCTAATAGCATTTCTCACCATGGTTTTTCCCTCTGGGTTTCCATGTTAAAAGCTGGTGTTGAGCATTCTTGCGTGTGTGTTCTCTGTTCTGTTCTTTACTTTGCATATACTTTGAGTATCTTTTTTAAAAGTTCTAAGAACTAGGTTTTAGCTCATCTACTAATTCACCCCCCTCAGTAGATAGTGTGTTCAACATTTTCCTTGTTTAATTTCAGATTGCAAGAAGCAGTTTGGAGTAAACACTTGTTATGTCTTGCTACAGAAGCACATGTCCGAACAAATAGGGATATAGCAAGGAGGGACATTGAAGGAGTGATGCCAAGGAGAGAAAAAGGATGCACCTTGCATATAAAGGAAGAATTGTTGTTACCTATTTCCAAATGTTTTTTTTTTTTTTTTTAAATCCAAAAATTATATTAATAGAAATAAAATATTATCAATACAATGCCAAGCCATGATACTGATACTCCATGATCTATCCTTAGACTTCCATCAACATAAGAAAGAAGAGAGAGAACATATCATCAAATTATACATCCATAGAATTTAATTGAAGGATCTTTTCAAGCTGATTCCGCTTCTTCGAAGACCATGTCAAAGGCAGAGGACCAAAATTGATCAAATTATGATGATCCAAATCCCAATTAGCCAATGCATCCGCCACCTTATTGTGATCTCTAGGAACATGTTGAAATAAAATAGTGTGAAATTGTCTAGCAAGAACCCGAATATTATCCTGAATCCTGGTAATTCACCAATTTTTTAACGTATGTTGCTTGTTGGCTGAAAGAAGATGGATAATTACCTTAGAATCAAATTCCAATATAATTCTATAACAACCCAATTTAATTGCTTCCTGGAGAGCTCTCTGGATTGCCCAAATTTCAGCCACATTATTAGTAGAAAAACCCAATTGATGAGCAAAGGAGAAAAGGGGAGTTCCTAGAGAATCATGAGCTATCCCTCCAATACTGACTGAGCCTGGATTGCCTCTGGCTGCTCCATCCATATTAAGCTTAACAAAATCAAAAGGAGGCTGCCATTTTCTTAGAGTAGTGGGCATCAATAATTTAATACTAGAAATAAATATATCAATTTGTCTCCCTATAAATTTTACTTGTGTATCATGTTTTTCCATTTGCCAGGTAAAGGAAAAGTAAGTTTCACATTATGTTCAATAGTTTCCACTACAATGCTTCAAGTTAGATCCTTGACATAGTATATGTCTTTGTTTTCAGATTTGAAAATACCCCTGTTTCGCTCCTTCCATATACTCCACAACATAAGAGAGATAGCAATCCAAACTCCTTTATAAAGATCCTGAGTATCGAAGACCGAACGCTTCCAAACTCTAAGAATTTCCACCAGGTTCGAAGAAGGATACCAATTGACAAATAACCAATCAGCCAAAGAAGTCCATAGGGATATAACAAAAGGGCATTGGAAAAAAAAGGTGAGTCAAAGTTTCTTCTGCTTCTTTGCATAAAGGACACCAGAAAGGTCCCACCATAGCTCGCTTCATCAAATTGTCCCCAGTAAGAATCCTCTTATATAAAAGAAGCCAAATAAAGAATTTAACCTTAGGCCACAAAGCCGGCTGCCAAAGGTCAACAAAAATATCCTTCCAAGGATGAGGCTGCTCTTCTGCCAAACTACTATATCCTTCGGCTACTGAATAACTCCCTTCCGAATATTTTCCCCAAGCAAGAGTATCAAAAGAGGAAGAAAGAGGAAGGATTTGGTTGTGAAGAAAAGTTTGAAAAAATTGAGTTTGGGCCATAGACAAATTGCCTGCCAGGAAGAAGGAGAAATCCACTCAATCCCTTGAGACGATCTCTGCAAGTAATGGGCAACCTTTTTCTTTCTTCTACTATGAAGAATATTCATGATACCTCTAAAATCCGAGTACTGCTCAATCAAAGGTGGGTTTCCATCCCACGAATCAATCCAAAAATTACCCTGACCCCCATTACCAATTTTCCAAAAAATCTATTTTTTGATAATTCCTTCACCAATTTTAAGAACTGATAAAATTGGGAATCCCCAAGAAGGTAAGGAATGACGAATCAACTCATGCGGCATCATTCCTTCCACATATTTCGCTCTAATGTTGATGGACCATAATTGATGGGGAGATTGCAACAATCTCCAATATAATTTTGCAGCCAAAGTCTTATTATTAGCACACTTGATCTGAAACCCAAACCCCCTTCTTTTTTTGGCATACATAGTGTTTTCCATTTCACCAAATGCCATTTACTAACTTATTGAACCCCTGCCCATAAAAATTTCTAGCTAATAGAATCCAATTGATGTAAAATTTTGGCAGGAATATTTAAAAGGGCAAAAAAATAAATAGGAATACCCTATAGGACAGTTTTAATCAAAGTGATACGTCCTCCTGAAAATAACCATCTATGAGTCCATTTACTAAATTTATGAAGAATCCTCATAAGCAGCGAATTCCAATCTGGTTGTCTTGTAGAATCCAAAGGAATACCCAAATATTTTAGGGGTAACTCTCCCTTTTGAAATCATAATTTAAACAGAATATCATGTTCCAGCGTAGGTGAGCAATGGAAAAAAATAATTTGACTTTTGCCTATTTATATCCTGACCCATAGCCACTGAGAAGAGCTGCAAATTATTATGAATTTGGGTAGCTTCCTTTAAAGATGTTTCTCCCATAATGGAAGAATCATCTACAAATTAGAGATGAGGCAAAGGATCAACTCAAGTGGCCAATTTAATACCTTTTAATTTCTTCTGAGTTTTTTTCTGAGAAACCAATCTGCGCAAAGATTGAGCAATAATAATGAAAAGAAAAGGTGATAAAGGATCCCCTTGTCTTCTGCCACGAGAAGCAAAAAAGATGGAAGTGGGAGACCCATTAACTAATATGCAATAAGAAACTGTAAAATACCAACATATATCCATTGAACCCATTGGGGGGAGAATCCAAACTTCAACAGGATGCCAAGCAAGAAAGACCAATCCACTCTATCATAGGCTTTGGATAAATCCAGTCTCACAAAGATCGTTGGTTTCTTTTGAATTCCCATAGAATGAAGAGCTTCCTGAGATAAAACAATATCATCGTAAATATGCCGATGGGGGACAAACCCCCCTTGTTCCGGAGATATTACTTTATGGATAATGGTCTTTAGCCTTTCAGCTATAATTTTAGTAATGATTTTATATTGAACATTGCACAAGCAATAGGACGATAATCAGCTATATTAGAAGCACCTTCTTTCTTATGAATCAATGCAATATAAGTCCGATTTATAATTTTGAGAACAGTCTTGGCTTGTCTACATTCTTCCACCACTTCCAGTAGATTTTTTTTAGCAATATCCCAAAACACCTGATAAAATTCTATAGGGATGCCATCAGGGCTAAGAGTCTTTCCTCTTTTCATAGCCCAAACAACTTTTCGGAGTTCCTCCTCTGAAACCGACTGCGATAGAAAAGTATTGTCCTCGTCATTAATTATGTTTAGAATATTATCAAGCAACCGGTGCTGAGCATTTCCATCTAAATTAATAGTTGTGAAAAGTCCAGAGAAATATTGAATTACTAAGTGTTGTGTGTCTTCCTACTTATTGAACAGGGTACCATCACCTCTATCCAAGTAAGCAATATGATTATGAGAGCGATGAGCCAAAAGAGACTTGTGGAAAAAAGAAGTGCTTTTATCCCCCTCTTTTAGCCATTGAATTCTGGACTTCTGTTTCCAAAAAAAATCTTCTCTTAAGTCCCATTCGGCTAATTCCTACTTAAGGGAAATTTCCTTTGATTGTAATTCGATTGAGTACCCTTGCATTCGGACTTGATGGTTCACTTCCTACAGAGATGCTAAAATTTCCCGTTTTTTCCCATGAACATTCCCAAAGTTAGATCTATTCCACTGTTTCAATTGATTAGTAACATGTTGCAGTTGTTTGATAAAACAAAACATTTTGGTACCATACCTGGGTTGACCTTCCCCCCACCATTTTTGAATTAGCGTGGGTAGTTTTTCATCACTTAACCACATCAATTGGAATCTAAAAGGAGCAATAAAAGATTTTGACATGCCTAGTTCTAGCAAAACCAGCCAATGGTCTGATCCTGAATTATCCAAAAACATTAACAATAGGAATAATGTTCCTTTCTAACCATTCTTCTGAGACTAAAAATCTATCTAATATCCATTTCTAAATGTTGGAGACATGTTTTGAGGGTACATTAATCATTATGAGAGGCTACATCAAATGCAAACCAATACGGCATGTGTTATTTCTTTGGGAATATGAGGAGTCCTTGAAAGGTGGTCATGACACCTTGAGTTCATGGGGGCCACCTATAAAATACAGGTTTAGCCACTTGGGAATTCAGATTGGAGCTTCAATTCAGTGAGAAGCCATTTCAGTTGATAAGTGCATCATGAAGAATGTGAGGACAGCCCCATGGCTTTTGCAAATGCTTGAGGACAAGCAATTTTGGGTGGGGAGGACTGTAATGTCCCCCTTTTTAGCATAACTTGCTTATATTATAGACCCTTAGCTAAGTTTTGTTTGCACAAGACTAAGGGAAAGAAAGAGAAGGGAACTATGAGGGGGCTATTCAAAGAGCAAAAACGTGAAAAGTACTTAAGTTTTCTAATTTTCAGTTGAGTTATACAAAAAGTGTTTTTTATCTAATTTTCACTTAAGTTAGGACTTTTTGAGGGTCATGGCCACTTAAGTCCTAAAAGTGCTTTTATAAGGAAGCTTGTAATATATCTTTTTTTTAAAGGAAAAAGTAAACTCTCCCTCTCTATTTTGGGTGCCACATTTAGAGGAGAGGACTATAAAACGAAAAAGAAGGCTCATTTGAAAAAGATATGCATTTTTTATATAAAAATTCATGTGCAAGTATGTCAAGCTTGAACAAGTGACTTGACGAAGAAAACCTTCAAATGGACAAAGGAATTTGGGGACGAAAACCTCAATTCTTCTACCAAGACAGCTCTATTCAAGGGCTATAATTGCGCCTCAATTTTGCATAGTTGTATGCAAGTGGATCTACAAAGGTGTCTTTGGACACCACCTTCAACAAGGAATTATTACAAAACCTTCGGAGAGATGGAAATATATAAATTACAGGTCAAAGAGGAGGGCAATCTCGGTGGAGGAACTGGATCGAGTTTGGAGCCCATCCCAAGGGTGGCGACTTGCTTTGTGAGGGTGGCGACACCTCTCAAGAAGGCAAATTTGTCTTTGGAACCCTCTTCTAAGGTCAAGGTAATTTTCATAATTTATGACCGTTGTTGACAAGTTGTTTTGGGTCAATTTGCATGTGTGGAAGGTCAATCTATGCCCTAAAAATATTCAAGAATTTATTATATCTTTTTGGCAACTTAAGCAACTTGATTGGAGAGATTCGGGAGGTGTTTTGAGGGGCAAATTCCAAGAAATAATTATCAAATTTATTTCTCTATTTTTTCTAAAATGTGGTGACCCACTTGTGGATGTTTTTGTGGTGTCTAGTGAATGAAAAACACAGTTGTACCTTCGTATAAAAATTAGATTATTGACAGGGGTATTTTCAGCCACTTCGCCAATTTATTTTTATCAAAAAAATGTACTTTGCTTTCATAAAAAAATTTAGCTATTTGTGTAGTTATTTTTGGCATGTTTTGCTTGGGTATTTTATAAATTTTCCAGCTAGGGCTAGCTGGTTTGTGGAGCAGATTTTCAGTTAAATGGCAATTTAATTCAAGGGTTTGTTGGGTAACCCCCAACTAGGTCTAATTGTCCCATTTGGGGACATTACAAGTAGCTTAGGCAAGTGTACCTTTGGTGTTACTCAGGTTCAGTACTTGGGCTAAATCATTGACCACAAAGAAATTCAGCAGACCAAACAAAGATAAAAATCATCTAAGATTGACCAACTCCTCACACCAACACAAAACTGTGAAGTTTTCTTGGACTTACCAATTTTTGTTGATGGTTTGTATTAGGATTTTTTCATATCTCCTAGCCATTGAATCAAACTATGCAAGTTAAGTTGGCATTTCAATGGACACTTACACAACATCAAGCATTTGAAAAACATAAAGCCAAGTTTTTCGTTGTAATGCCTAACATCAATCAATCCTTCAAAATCAGTACCAATGCATCTGATTTTGCACTCTGTTTTGTATTCACTCGCATGGGCATCTTGTTTCATACCATTCAGAAATATTTTGTGACATTGTACAAAGATACTACACCTATGAGAGGGAGCTTTGTGCAATTGTTTGAGCGATGTGATAATGGCAGCACTGTCTCTTAGGTAAGTAGACCATCATTTACTCTAATCAAAAGCTTCTTTAGTTTCTTCATACACAAAGTAAGCTAGAGAATGCATGGCACATGAATTGGATGACAAATTTGCAACAATTCCATCTAATGATCAAGCACAAAAGGGAAAAGACAATGAAGCAGATGTCTACCTAAGCCGACCAATAGTCACCTTGCTTCTCGCCATGGTCGATGCTCAAGGCCACAACACCATGGATCGGTTTTCACAGTGCTTTGCAGATCCAAAATTCACACCCACCTACAATGCCCTTTCTCAAGGACAAGTTAAAGATTTTTATCTATAGGACAAGCTTTTCTACAAGCTTGGTCGTGTTTTTGTTCCCTCAAGCACACCTTGCACAAACCTCATGTGGGAGGCACACTAATTCAAATCAGCTGGTCATCTCAGAATCACCAAAACATTGGCAGCACTTCCACAACATTTTTATTGGCCACACATGCACAAAGATATTGAAGATCACATCAAGGCTTGTGTTCCCTGCAGAAAAGCCAAGACAATCAATCGTAAATTAGGCATGTATACACCTCTGCCAAATCCATTCGGACCATGGGAATCTATCAGCAGGGATTTCTTATCTAGCATGCTAACAACCAAGCATCAACAAGATCTCGTGCTTGTTTTTGTTGATTGTTTCTCAATGATGGCAATAATGGTAGCATTCAAGCCAAACAATGCACCTGAAACATCCAACCTCCTCTTCCAACACATTTGGATGCACTATTGGAGTCCTCATCCAATGTATGTGATCAAGATCCCGGGTTTGTTAGTCATTTTTTGTAAGCTTTGTGGGTAATGTTAGGCACACAACTAGATAGATCGAAAACGTTTCATCCTCAAACTTAGCATCTACACTTGGGATGATAACTTAGCATACATTCAACATGCCTACAACAAGGCTATTCACAGTTCTAGAGAGAATAGTGTATTCCAGATATGCTATGGGTTCCAACCTAAGACACCTCTTTATATTGGCTTTTCAACACCTACAAATCCAAAAACTAGTGTAAAGGCTAAGGAATTGGACAAAGCAAAGAAATTCCTCCAACACATTGAATAATTTCATAACCAAATTTAACAAATTTTGACTCGCCTACAACAAATGTATGAGGAACATCATGATTCATATCAGACACTACACACTTTTCATATTGGTGAGAAAGTTGGTTGCACCTGCAGAAAGGGAGATTCCAACAACCTCTCTAAGGAATTGGACAAAGCAAAGAAATCCCTCCAACGCATTGAATAATTTCATAACCAAATTTAACAAATTTTGACTCGCCTACAACAAATGTATGAGGAACATCATGATTCATATCAGACACTACACACTTTTCATATTGGTGAGAAAGTTGGTTGCACCTGCAGAAAGGGAGATTCCAACAACCTCTCTAAGGAATTGGGCAAAGCAAAGAAATTCCTCCAACGCATTGAATAATTTCATAACCAAATTTAACAAATTTTGAATCGCCTACAACAAAAGTATGAGGAACATCATGATTCATATCAGACACTTAACACTTTTCATATTGGTGAGAAAGTTGGTTGCACCTGCAGAAAGGGAGATTCCAACAACCTCACCGCAAGTTCTAACCACTGTGATATGGTGGGTACATCATTCTTCGCATTGCTGGTGAGAATGCATTCATCCTAGATCTCCCTGCATACTTGGGAATGCATCTGCTATTCAATGTTGAACTTCTCGAGCCGTATACACTACCTCTGCTTGAGTTTTTTGCAGTCCAAAACTCTACAAATTTGGATATTGGACACTTGAATCTAGCAAATAAAAATGACTCATTGACACTACCTCAACTTGCACTCCTAGTGGCACTCATCAATTGTTTTGAGTTGTGAAGAAGAGATTGTATGTAGATCAAACAAAGTAGTATACGTTTTCATAGCTCCAAGTTTAGTTTCCACAACTGGCCACCCACACAAGGGGTTTCATTGCTCTTTAAGAAAGGTAAAGTGATCCAAGTACAACCACCCTCTAGTTGGGTTTGAACCCTTCCAAGGAGAATTCACGACATTCACATCTCACACCTTCAATAGCTTTGCAACCTGTGATCTTCATAGCCCCTGTGAATAGCTCAACACATCAAGATTCACAAGCACTAATAACAAGCCATATCATTGACAAGGTCCACATAATCCACCAACACTTCACCTTCCCAGTTCAAAAATGACCAAGGGAGTTGAACCGATTGGAATATGAACAATCTTTGTAGCTGTTTGTTCTTGTTCTTGTTTGTAACATTATATTTCCATCATCTTCCTTGATCCAAATTAGATAATTCATTTGTAGGAGATGATTGTTGGCTTTACACAGAACTCCATCATCTATATATCATCAACGTCATACAATACATCTCAAGATTCAGCCCATAGAGACAGCAAAGCCTTGGGTTTTAAGTTGAGCATTGTACTCTTATGTAGCATATCCTATTCAAGATGAATAGAAGAGCTTTATTTTGCTATCTGTTGTCTTTATTTAATGTGTAATAGTGCTTTGACATTTAATTTTTCATTTCCATTGCATGTTCAACATAATTTGTGGATTAATTAAGTAGATTTGTATCTTAGTTTGTGTTTGGTCCTTCATGCAACTCTTGGGCTCATTTGGATCAAATAGTGGAGGAATAAGTCCTTTTGCTTGTTGACACAAAACCTCATTCTGCCCTAGTGGCATGTTATGCTCGCCTTTGGGTAAGGGGGACGAGGGCTCAAAGTTACTAAGGGCAAGCCTCGTGTGCCCTTAAAGTTATGATAGAGGGGTGGATCCACCTATGAGACATTGCTATTTATGGGGTGGTTGCAAACTTACAAACCTATATGGAATCAGCCTAAGGAGCAAGGACTTCTTTGAAAGGTTTGTGTTTTGTTCATAACTCTTACACTTTTGAGGTAACATGTCATATGCCCATAGGCTTTCCTAGGATTACTATGCATTGATCGTTCTTTTTATAGAATCACCCATCGGTTTTTTATCTCATTTTATAATGGGTATTTTTGGTACAATTGCTATCAAAATGAGCAAACAGAGTTCTGAACAAAATGGCTAACAAGATTACCATTGGAATTGATCGTCGAGCTATCATTCAGGTATTCTTCAAGGTATGGAAGACCAATTTTGTAATGGTGATTATCAAAGCTGACTTGAAGTATGAGTTAGAACTTTGTAAAAGAAAAGAAGTCTTTAGTGCAAGTATAAAGGGCCTAAGAGGCAAGTAAATCCCTCCGGATTCTGATCTATTCACAGAGATGTTTTTTTCATTGTTCTATAAGTTTTTAAAAAAAACTCAGAAGTTTACCGTTTAAGAAAAAGAAAAAAGATTTAAAAAGAGCATGTAGCATACAAGGCCTCATTATGAGGATTATCCAAGATGGAACAACACTCCATAACAACACCTTCCAAAATAGCCAAGAGCAACAGGGTCAACAAAACCCTCAATCAAACAAAATAGTGGAACCAAAAGTAGCCACAATACTGTCTAATGACAAGGTCACTAAGGAATCTATCCCATTAAAATTTAGTCTATAACCTTTAGCAGATTTTAATTAATCAAAGGCGTTCTTTATCAGGGGGTAGAAGCAGTGGAATGAAAGGATGCATTGGGTTTAAGTCAGGGTTCACTAATGATAGTCCAGTTGAAGCATCTTTAAAGAAATCACTTATTATAATCCAAGAAGCACTGTATCATGAAAAGAATGGATTTGAGAAATGGTTGATACAAGTCCAATACTACATTGTATGCCCCTCTCTCGCCTCAAGGCACATCACACAGCAGATTTTGATTAGCAGGAATTACACAATCATTGATTTATCTGTCTCATATATGTTTGTATCCCAGAGAACACCTTTGTAAAGGAATGAAAATCAAAACAATGGAGACAAAGATAAGCCACAAATTCCTATAGTGACACCCTACAAGAAGAAACACCAATATTTTGGTGTCGTCATCAAACTGTCTAATGGCGGTCCAGGGGCTTTGTAATTACATGTTTTGATTCAAACATTTCTTTCAGAAAACTCATTGTATTCCCATCATGAAGTTGTTGTCACTATAATTGATTTAGAGGTTGGGGTTTGCATGACAACTATTTGGAGTGATACCTTAAGGTAGATTTAGTAAGAAATGTAGTTGGTTTGCACTTGTAAATTAGTCAAAGCCAACAGGGATTGTGTTGATGGCCACCATGGATTGCATATGTAATCGATTCTAGCAGCTTTGGTCACTACTGCAGGCTGCTCTGTTTATAGTAGTTTTTGTCCCTTTATGGGGCATTTCTATGGTAGTATCTTACTCATGCTTGTTAGGCTCTAGGTATTTGTGTTTACCTAGTTTTGTCTTATGTCGGGTTTAGTCTCACATTGGCTAGTTTAGCATGTATTATGTTTTGCCTTGCCTATATAAGCAAGTGCTATTCATTGTAATATACATGCTTCACTATGTTTTATATGCTTTTGTAATACATTGCATATCTCTTTTGTGTATTAACAATTGTTTGTTTACATTTGGTTCTCTCCTTCTGAGTATATGTTGAAGCATCAATGGTTGTAGTAGTGGGCCATTGGAGAGATCTTGGTTGAAGAGTTTTGATAACTCTTTCTGCTTCTTGGTGTTGAGTATCCCTTGCACATGCAGTACTCTTTGTACTTTCATCACAATTGACAGTCTTCTTGATGGAAGCTATTCTAGTAAAGCCCAGTGTCAGTTGTTTTGTGATCGAATAGTGGATTCAGACCACTCGTGCAGACTGAGTTTTCTTGTGACTTGCGAGTAATTGGAGTGCGGACTTCTTCAGCATCATCTTTGGGGCGGCTTTTGAGCTCTCTTCTTCTTGTCTCTCTTTTGGGAGGAGTTTTTCCTATGGTTTTTCTTTGTTTTTCTCCACTTTATAAGAGTTAAATGTATTTTGCACTTTTGAGTGTTTTCTAGATTTCTCCTTTGTACATGGGTATCTTATTCAGGCACTTTGTTTGTCGAAACCCATATGAGGATTGTATTTGACTCCATGGCCTTCTTGGTAATTCTTATAGTGACACCAATGTGGTATCCCCACCAATGACACCAGTGTGACAGCCCCACCATCTTTGTGCTCACTTCTCACTATCGTGTTGGAAGGTGTTCAAGCGATGCTTCCGCAAGTTCATCATTCTACCTAGTACTTTGGAGCACAATGTTTGTATTCAGTGATCCTTGTATTCAGCACCATTCCTACTTTCACTTGGCGGTTACAGCGACTCGACATCCATGTACTCCGACATGATGGATTGGCATCCATAAAAACACGTGACTTCACACTGCATCCTCTATTGTTAGCCCCTAGCTTCACTTGAGAGGGGGTTGATAGAGTATCTTACTTATGTTTGCTAGGCTCTAGGTATTTGTGTTTACCTAGTTTTGTCTTATGTGGGTTTTAATCCCACATTGGCTAGTTTAGTTTGTATTATGTTTTGTCTTTCCTATATAAGCAAGTGTTATTCATTGTAATATACATGTTTCATTATGTTTTACATGTTTTTGTAATACTTTGCATATTTCTTGTGTGTTTACAATTGGTTCTCTCCTTCTGAATATATGCTGAAGCATAACAGCTGTGGTAATGAGCCATTGGAGAGATCTTAGCTGAAGAGTTTTGATAACTCTTTCAAGGAGTCTATAATTTTGTTGTCTAGGCATTGACACCAAAATGTGTTAGGACAGCTAATGTACTATACTTCCTGAATGAAAATGCAATAACCCACTATAAATATCAAACCTGAAATAAATACTATAAATTTTGATTTAATTCCAGTAACGCTACATGCATAAATCACTTCAAAAATCAACATAATAGAGGCATTGTAAACAATACCTCTTTAGCAAAGTGAAATGAGGGATACTGGTGAATATTACCTTTGTATTATTTTTTATTTCTTCATGAAAGTACAGCTGTGGTTTTCCTTGTCAAGATCTACCTTCAAACCCTTGCAACACTCAAATAATTATGCAAAAATTATATAAATTATTACAGCATCAAATGACACTGAACTATTGTACCAAAGTGATCAATAGACTTCCCAATGAAATCGCCCAAGTCCAGAAATTGCAGCAAGTAATCATATAAACTATATGACTAGATTTAAGGCCTAAAGCACACCCCCAAAAGATCTTCAAAGGTCTCCCAAGTGAACTGCCCTCTTTAGGAAAATTGCAATAATAATATTCAGAATTTAATGAACCACAATTGACATCAAAATGACCTCAAATCAATATGATAAATATTAGAAAAATATAATAATAATTTCAGAATTATTATTATCAAATTAGGGCATACTTTGGCCACTCAAAAGGCCTTACAATCCTTCCAAACCCAATAGCCCAACTTGGAATAAATCTCCAATAAAACAAAATTAAAATTCAAACCTTACGAGAGAGTTTCTTTGTAGAGCAGCCCTCAAAGAGGGGTCTTCAAACCTCCATGCAATTTGCCACCCAAAGGATGACCTCCAAACCGCCGTTAACAGACTCCCAAACCCTTGTCAGCTTGCCCAAGTGGTTTGCTGCCCTTGGAGAGGGCTTGTCACTGCAAAATCAAAATTTTAAGCACAAGTACAACCCCTGAAATAGTGTTGTCAATTCAAGATTGAAGGTTTCCATCTTCAACCCTTTAAGTCTTGAAGGTTTCCGTCTTCAAGCCCCATTACCAAGCGTTACATGCTTAGTCATAAGATTCATTATCAAAACATTCATACCCCTCCAATAAATTCCAAACTCCTTTTATATACTCATCCTTTTAAGTTATGAAGGTAGAGTTGAGTACGTAAAGGTCGGTTAGCATTTAAAACCCACTTGAAGGCATTTTTTGTCCTTTAAGTCCAAAAGGGCCCTCCTCAATGCAAAAATAGAACTTAAGTGACCCCTTCACTTCTACCTTTCAAAGAGGGTCGTATGTGCTTCCTTTCTTCTCTCTCTTTCCCTTAGCCTAGGGGAAACACCAAAAAAATAGGCTAGGGGGGCATGTCCAAGGCCCTTAGGCCAAAAAGGGGGACATTACATGTTTTCACCCAACAAATTCCTCAACTAACGCAAATCAGCTTAAAACATCATAGGCCCTCTTAGACCAAGATAAATCAATAAAATTGTCAAGTAAAGGCTTGTGTTCAGAAAGGATATCTTGTTGAACCTTTTTGGACGGGACTTTCAGGCTTGTTTTTGGGCTAAGTTCTTGTTCTGCTTTATCAGCACCAGTTTATAAATGGTGAGGAGAGAAGATGTGATCCATAGAAGGTCCCCAGAGGGCAGGACCAACAAATATAATTGGTAGTGACAGTTTGCAGAAGCAGAAATTCAAACACTGCTTATTACACTTCACTCTTCTCATTTATGCTTCTATATATATTATAATCTAATACATCTGAGTTGTCTTAAAATTTTGAAACTAAGGGAATTCAGATATATAAAATTTCCTTTAAAAAAAATCACACATCCTGAACCAACCCTCAAATAGGCAAGGAAAGAGCATTCTGAGATTATTAGTTAATTAATAAATTACAAACATTGTTAGCTTTTTTAAGCAATTTTTTTTTTGTTGTGATGTTGATTTAATGCATTCCTTTAAAATATGAAGGATTACCATGAAATTGTAAGGCATTCATTAACTAGCATGAATATCTTTCAGGACATAGTCATATGTATGTTCGAAAAGTTGCATTGTACCTTCTATTTTCAGATTAGAAAAAGGTCTAACAATAGCTTAAATTATTGATACATATATATGAAAACAACTGTGTTTTAGCCACTTTCTATACCAGAAAATTTGCATAAAACATAGTTGTTTCCAGATATATGTTTAAAAAATGAGAACCTGTGAAAATGATCTCCAAAATATGAAGGCTTAAATTATTGCAAAAACAAACAAATTAGTGTAGGGACACTTTAACTAGTCAAGACTGTTCAGGACATCTCAAGCCTCAAAACAATTTGATCAAGTTTGCTAGATTCGGTCTTGTCCATATACATCATCAATCATGATCAATCCACACTTCTCTAACACCACGAACGTGTCCAGAAACGTAATAGACAAATACATTCATAATCCTCTAGAAGAAGCATAGAATCAACGAGGAATCCATGGCATATTATCCAACTTTCACAAATCAGTGTTATCTTCAATCGAAAACTTGATTAATGCTGACCTGAGTTTTCTTCAAAATACCATGGGGATCATAAGTCGCCAGCCAACCAGAACGCCACCCAGGAACCATCCATCCCTTTGATATGCTCCCAAGAGTTAGCACTGGTACAGTCGATGCAAAAGATCCCATTGGAATGAATGGCTTCTCACCAAAAGCAAGAAGTCCATATACTTCATCTGAGATAATTAATAGACGTAACCTTCTAGCCGTCTCTGCAACCTGTAAGAAAGTAAAATTTTAGTTCCTGAGAAAGAACGCCTAGTATTTAACATTTTACATCGGGTCAAAAATTATCTGGAAAATCAAATATATATAAGGCCTAGCTCTCTTAAGAGATTGAGGACTAAACTAATTATAAGGACTCCAACGAAAACAAGACAGAGACAAGTGCCTTCCAAAGATGATAATTTTCTACCCATACAGGCCATGAACCAAGTGCACTTTACAATCTAATTGTGGGAATTTCTATATCAAATTATTTCATAAATGAAAAAGAAAAATTCTAAACTAACTTCACAGAAATGGAAAAGATAACAGCAGAAAATATCTAAGTATGCATCCAGACCAAAGCATACCTCCGATAAATGATCGTGACTAAAAACAACGCCGCATGGGTTGCTTGGATTGATAACAACCATTGCAGCTGTGTTGTTGTCAGCTATTGCCTCAACTTGGCCCAAGTCAATTTCCCAATCCCTTTCTGGAACTAAATCATAATACCTGGCTTCAATGCCTTTGTATGCCAGTACTGCTTCATAATATGGAAATCCTGGCCTTGGAATGAGAATGTTTGTACCTTCACGCCCTAAGACTGAGAGAACAACTTCAATAGCTTGTGTACAGCCAACAGTCAGATAGACATCATCTGCAGACAACCTATAAGGCAAACCTTGTGAAAGATAAGCTGCAACCACCCTGAAAGTGAGCAAATCAACATCGACATAGAAGAACAATCGATGCCAAAACAACTTCATTTTCATATATGATGGCTAAATATATTCAATCCATTTTATTAAAATATGTCAAATTCCTGCCTAAATAAGGGTAAGTGTGAGAATTAAACTACTGATTCCTATTTCACTTGCTTTCGATTTGAAGGGAAAACCATCATAATCAATAAATTTAAGCTCCATTTGACCACACCATATAGCCCTTAAACTCATTGTTTTTCCAAAGCTATGCTTAGCATTAAATATTT
The DNA here is from genome assembly GCA_037957365.1 of Torreya grandis. Taxonomy (NCBI): domain Eukaryota; kingdom Viridiplantae; phylum Streptophyta; class Pinopsida; order Cupressales; family Taxaceae; genus Torreya; species Torreya grandis. The sequence continues at coordinate 135,779 of JARHVA010000905.1, read as the reverse complement.
ATAATAAGGAAACACCACATCATCAAGCACACAAACAACACTAAGAAAAATATAACAATAGCTAAGAGACTATCAATAGGGTCAATCAAAGTAAAACCAGCTATAAAGAATAGTTACAAAAACCATTTCCCATAAAGTTTTCCTAGTCCAAAACAGAGTTGATACAAAAATGACTCGAGATATATATAGATTTGTGAAATGGTGGCGATATTATTGTGTTCAACCCTAGTTGCACTAGGAAACGAGTTTCATATCTTGAACAAGAATTTCTCATTTCTAGTGATTTTTTTGCATGTTTGACACATTTCTCGGTATACCATGTTTTTCTCAAGTATTTTCTAGTTGCAAGTTAACACACCCTTTGGCTTGCACAAACATTTCCAAGTCCAACTCGTGTAACTTTTATGGTGTTTAAAACATAAGCAATGTGCATGATTGATGAAACTATAGTAGTTTTCATATGCATATATAGATGATCAACTAACATCAAGAGAACGAGGGAATTTATGCTCTCAGCCGACATAAGGGCTTCACAATCGGATCATTTATGCCTTCTCCCGACAAAGGCCTTTAGGCTCTTGATCGATAAATCACAGGCCATTAGGCATTCAAAAGACATAAGGGTTCAACTAACAGAACATTCGACATTTAGGTCGAAAAGATCAAGGGTGAGGCGAGTTGATCTAGGAGGATTCTCCAAAAGCTGTCTTAGTGATACTGCCAAGCCCATTCTCACAACTTGCTGTAACTGTGGATCATATTCAACAGTTTGTGATTTTATAAAAGCACACCTAGAGGTTTCTGGTAACTCCAAGAACACTAATCCGTATCCACCAAATGTCACAAAAACTTCTACAATTTTGCAATGCCCTCTAAGCAAATCGGGCATGGCACCAACTATGCACCCGCCAAACCTTATGCGGTCTTCACTAGTGCCTTTCTAATGTTCCCAAACACCTACAAGCCACACTGCTAAGGTCCAATCACTCTGCTCAGTACTACCAAGTGTCGACAACATGGTTTGTAATGTCCCCTTTTCTAGATTAAAATAATTGATAATAGTATTTAAGCTAATCCCAGTCAATTCTAATCTTTTGGGCAACTTAATATTATTATTATTAAAATAAAAAGTATTCGTAAATACTTAAGTAAAAATAATAATATGAGCAAGTTAGCTAAAAGTAACTTATTGTCGGCAATTTATATTTTATTATTAAAATAAAGTAAGTTTGGAGTTTAAGTGGGAAAAGGTATAAAAGAAGATGAAGGGGATCATTTGTGAGCTATCTATCATCTATCAATTAATTTATTTGATGCTAAGCATGTTTGCTCGCACAATCAACTTTTGAGGACGGAAACTCTCGTTGGCTTCAAGTATTTGAGGATGGAAACCCTCAATACTCAACTAGCGATCTTATTCAGAGATCATTTTTGGACATAAATCAGTTGGGCAGCCCTAGACGATGGGCAAATCTGTTGGGCAGCTTCAGGAAGTGGCAAATCAGTTTTAATAGCCCTTGGGAGTTGAGCGAATCAATATGAGAGCCTTAAGACCCTAGGTGCAGCAGCAGGGCAGCCTTGGACGGGCAACGTAGCACTTTCAGGCCTCTAGAAGGGTGGCGACTAGCCTAGAGGGTTTGACTTTCAGTTTGGTCCTTGTTTGGTGGGTGGAAAAATCAGTTTCTTCATTGATTCATTAATATTTATTATCATTCTCAGGTCTGCAATTGATGCAAAAAAATCAGCCTTGTGTGAAATAAATATATTTTTTTTACATATTTTTCAAGAAGGTTTCTATGAGATCTGAAATTTATTTCCAAGCTTAATTAGTAAATTTTAGAATTCAGAAAATTTTGTTAGGGTTTGCTTCTAATTCCAAGTTTCTTTGTTTTGGTCTGAAAGGGACATTACAATGGTATCAGAGCATTGAAGCTTGCAAGCCTATGATTCAAAAGGAGAAGATAAAATGATGGACAAAAATTTTGATGGTGCTAGGTTTGAGACGTTTGCCCAAAGGCAAGAGAGATTGGCTAATATGATAGCACGACTGATCCACACCATGCAAAATCCAAATGGTCAAGAAAGCACTTCAAGGACAAACAAGAATATTTAGCGACCAAGGACCATGAGTAATTTTTCACCGAGGTCATTCCAGCCTACTTTCCTTCCAAGAGAAAAAACCATTCCAGTGAGGGAAACTCAACCCTCCATAGTTAATGACATTGCTACCAACTACGTTGAATATAGAGCCCTTCCAGTTGAGATTCGGGAAGAACTATCACTTAGCAACTTCATGGGATTGAAGAAAGATCGAGTGGGAATTGGAGCAAGGTCTAAACCACGAGCTACACAAGGAGACTTGCAACATGCCTGGAGAAAGGAAGAGGAAAAGAATTTCCAAATTGTAATGGTGAAGCATGAAGAAAAATCAACGCTACAAGTAATGGAGAGGAAACAGCCCATGGAGGAATCAATCATACAAAAGGAAAGTGGAAAAACTATTCCAGCCCAAGAGGAAAAGAATTCTTCCCTTGTGAGGAGGAAAGAGAAAGAAACCAGAAAACAAAAGCAAAAGCAAAATAATGAAGAAATCAAAACAAAAAAGGTTTTACTTGTTGAATGCAAAGAGCTCAAGATGGAGGAACATGCACCATCCTTCGAACTTCCAAAGGAGGAGCCATTGATTGATTTTCAGAATGGCATTGTGGGGGGACATGTAAAGGAAGAACATGCATTACATGTTGAATGCCGAGTATCCAAGACTTAAGTTGTTCCAACCCAAGAAACATTACATGTTGAATGCAGAGTATCCAAGATTGAAGTTGCTCAATCCCAAGAAATATTACATGTTGAATGCCGAGTATCCAAAATTGAGGATGTTTCAATCCTAGAAGCACCTATCAATCTTCCAAGCATTGCAAAATTTGAGTCATTACCGTATAAGATTGATTTTTAGAGTAACTATAGTGATGAGCATACAAGGAGAATGTTTCAGTTAATGCCACTAATTTTGAAATTCCGAATTACAAGGATAGTTGTGTCAAGGCAAATCTCTCAAAAGCTCCTACTTTTAAATCAGAAAAATGAGGTAAGCAATTTGATTACAGCCCAAGGTATGAAAAGAAAAGTCATATTTCAGATTAAGTGCTTCTTACTATGTCAATGTATGAAGCTTGTCATCATGGGCAGCGTGTTAAAAATGGGGATAAGATGAAGAACACATTGAGTAGCAAGGGGCACATAAATCCTTTCATACAAGTTCCAAATGGTGTGTGCATAAAAGAGTTAGATCCGAGTGATCATTTGAGCTACAGTAATGATCACTCCTAGGAACCAAGTCCTACACTTGAAGACAAGGTTATGGAGAAAGTCGCCATTGCCGGAGTAGTGAAACACTAGATGTGGGAAGGTGGTAAGCACAATGGACGATATTTGGTTGTTGTTGAAGATCCTATGACTCAACATCGCATGGTTTTGTTGGATTCAAGCCACATACAGATTTGACACCCTAAAATGTTTGAAAGAGAAGTCAAGGAGGATAAGAGTCTACAAAATGGCTTCACCATTCTAGATTGTAGACCTACTGTTATCCACATTTCCAACTTACCCAACATTTTGGGCAGCCATACCAATGGTTTCAATCATAAGTTGAGTGATTTTTAGTTTCTCATTGTTGTTGAAATATTTTCAGTCACATAGTGGAAGAATTTCCAACCAACTGTCAAGATTGAGGCATGTACAACTAGTGCAAATTGGTTTCCAGCGACTACAAGTCTAATTCTGAGGAAGAATATGCAATGCTACAGCGATGCTTGGGGCAGCATGAAGTGACCTTTGAAGTTCCATCATATGAATGGAAGCTATAAGGAAAATGCAAGCAATGAAAAAAGTTGGGCAACATGTCTATGAGGCATGATGAAGCAGTTGAAGAAATGATTTTAAAAGCTCTTGATTTCCCTAATGTGTGTGTTCCAAGCGTAAATCCAGAAATGGAGAAGATAGAAAAGAAAAGGCATGAGTGTGGTTTAGTCCAACATGCTCATAGATATGAGAAGCGAAGTGAAGAAGTGAAACAAGATGATAGTATGGCAGTGGCAGTTGAAGAGATAGTTGATAAAGATATGACAGCAGTAAAGAATAGTCATCATGGAGACGAGAGAGTGTTGTACAAGTATGTTCCCAAAAGGACATGCAAGAGGAGGTCCAATTGCAATAGCTGAAGCTGGAAGAGAAGACTCTCACAAGAGCAAGTAAAAGAGGTTGGCAAAAAGAAGACCTTCTCTATGGGACAGCAGTGGATAGAGAAGTATATGCATCAAATTTCCATCTTGAAAAGTGCAAACAAAGTGAAGCAGTAGAAGACAAAGTTCAGGAATTGTTTAGGAAGGTGGATCCAAGGAGCACTTGGACAAGTAGATAGGAAGAATGTAACTCAAGTAGCATGAAGATGAAGATGATGGACAGATTTTTACCAAGAAAATTGAAGGATGCAAGTTATGTTGCATGTGTGGGACAGACCTATATAGGTATTGGTGAAGAGACTCTTATGAGTCAAGGTATGCATAGTTCTCAGATGGACAAAGAAAATGCAAGGTTTTTTGCACATGGCATGGGTGAGGGGAAAAAAGAAAAGTGTGATCAGCCTAGAAGGGAGGTAGAGAGTATGAAGGAGAAAGAAAACAAGGATGAGATAGAGCAGCTGAATTTGTTATCAGCACAAGTTAATGATGAAGAGTATGGGGTTGCAACTAGTGTTGATGGGATGGAGGAGATGCTTCTCCAAGCATTAGAAGCACATGGTGATGAATATGGAAATGATGATGAGATGATATCATCATATGATAGCGGAAGCATACCCATGACAGCTATGGGCCTAATTTCCAGCACTAATGTTGCTGTAATCAGTATTATCAACCATCACATCACTGCATGGCAACTCACACAAGTGATTTTGCAGGGGTTTCCAATCACGGGAAATAATATTTTTCAGTTGGTGGCGACTAATGGAGAGCTTTCAGTCCTTGTATGGCTACCTATTGTTTCTACATCGATCACATTACTGAATGTTGCATGGATTTGTCATACTTATAGCTGTTACATCATTTCTATATTGATGGTCTTAATATTTTCAGTTATGAACAGCTGTACATTTATGCAATTTGAGAGGGTTTCCTTGCATGGTAATGTTAGTGGAGGGGACCTATTATGAAAGATAATCATCCCAGCGATCCTAATGTTGAATTGGATGGAATTCCAAGTGATTTGTCCCTGTTGTAACTTGCCCCCAGCCTATCCACAGTCTGATTTTCACCGTTTATTGGGAGGAGCTCACCAAATCATGGAAGGATCCATTGGGACTCAAAGGTTTGGCATTCTTGATCCTTCATTGCGTGGGAAGAGCCAAGTGGGACAACAGCTGCACAATGGGAAGAACATATGGCAGCGTTCGGTCTTATGGGAGTTTGTGAGTACCTTCAGGGATCAACAAATTTTGGTTGGTTCATCTTGAGGATGAACTACATTCAGTATCCACTGGGGATATATCACACTACGTTCTCTGGCAAGAGCTATCTCATTTGACAAGTACAAGGACCAAACTCTACGAGCACTACAAAATGACTCATCACTTTGACATAGTAGTACTTGAGCATAGGAGGTTGCAATTGCTTTAGGGCAAGCAATTTTGGGAAGAGCGGACCATAATGTCCCTTTTTCTAGATTAAAATAATCAATGATATTATTTAAGTTGAGCCCAGTCATTTTTAATCTTTTAGGCAACTTAATAATATTATTATTATTAAAATAAGAAGTATTTTAAATACTTAAAGTAAAAATAATAATATGATTAAATTAGCCAAAAGTAACTTATTGTCGGCAACTTATTTTTTTATTATTAAAATAAAGTAAATTTGGAGTTTGAGTGGGAAAAGGTATAAACAAAGATGGAGGGGATCATTTGTGAGCTATCTATCATCTATCAATCAATTAATTTGATGATAAGCATGTTTGCTCGCACATATAGCTTTTTGAGACGGAAACCCTCATTGGCTTCAAATATTCGAGGATGGAAACCCTCAATACTCGGTGATCTTATTCTGAGATCACGTTTGGACATAGATCAGTTGGACAGCCCTAAGAGGTAGGAAAATCAGTTGGACAGCTGCGGGAAGTGGCAAATCAGTTTAACAGCCATTGGAAGTTTGGCAAATCAGTATGGGAGCCTTAGGAAGCTGGGCACAAAAGCCTTGGAGGGGCATCGCAGCACTTTCAAGCTTCTAGAAGGGTGGCGACTTGCCTAAACGGTTTGACTTTCAATTTGGTCCTTGTTTGGTGGGTGGAAAATGCAATTTCTTCCTTCATTGATTCAGTAATATTTATAATAATTTTCAGTTCTGAAATTGATGCAAAAAAGTCAGCCTTGCAGTGTGAAATAAATATAATAAATTTCCGTAGTTTTCATGAGGGTTTCTATGAGATCTGAAATTTATTTCATTGCTTAATTAGTAAATTTCAGAATTCTGCACATTTTGTTATGGTTTGTTGTAAATTCAATATTTCTTTGATTTGGTCCGAAAAGGGACATTACATGGTTGCCTCCATTCTAATGTCAGTAGAGCCCCCAATGTGATTCAAGTGGCTCCCCTTGCAGGGTTGAGGAACAACACTTGTTGCCCTACTAGAAAAAATTTGATCATCATAACTTTGACACCATTCAATTCAACCGTTGGAAGGCAAAGAATCACACATAGAAGCTCAACCGTTTCGACTCTCCATAAAAGTTATCTAAGCCTTCGCGGATTTGTAATTTATGCATACATATCTGTAGCATTAGATAGCAATTAGATAATAGAAGATAAGCAACCATACATCTCCCTTGAGAGTTATGCAATGCATAGAATGCACAAATTAATAAAAAAATTGTTTCAATCCTGTTACATTCTCTATTTTATTTCTCTAAATATAATTTCATATCGCTTTCGCACATGCATACAACACCACTAAATCCTCATTTAGGGTGTTGTCCAACAAATTCTCTAGAGATCCGGATCACTGGTATCAGAGCAGTTTATCTTGTTTGTGAATGTGCCATCGAACGAGGTTGAAGTATCTGAAGCTCTAAACCAAACCATGACACCCGTTGAACTATCTTGTGTGTCATTTCAAGAAAGTTCAAATGGTAAGAGATGATGAATCACGATTGATGGTAATATTATCTTAGATATTGAAAAGTTCTTGACTTGGAGACAAGAACGATGGGAGCGGTGGTTTTAGGTTTTCTTAGCGATGCCCTGTAGATTACGACGACGGTGGCGAGAGCTTGTGATGGAGGAGCTAACGCTATGCAGGTTGTGGGGGCGATGGTGCATCTGGGTTCTTTGGCATCGGCAAAACCTGGAGTTGTGGTGGCGTGTGCAGATAAGACAAAGCTTGGCTCTACTGCGATGGCATCTGTAAACAAGGCAGCAGGGATACCTATCTCTACAGTGGCGTCTGCCAATATTGTGCTAGCAAACATAAATGGAGTCATTACAGGAGGAATACCAGATCTAGCGATGAACAAAGGTTACAGTAAGTTAACAAAACAGGGATCTATATTTTCTTTTCCAGTGGTTGAGGAAAGATCTGCAAATCCAACAACCAAACACCCAGGTTTCCAATTAATGGTGCATTCCTTATCTGGACATACAATTTGTATTTGGGTGAAAGGGACTGAATTGGTGTTAGATCTTAAACAAAGGCTAGAGGTCTATTTACATGTTCCAGCTGGATATCAGTGTTTAGTTTACCAGAGTAAGGAATTACAAAATCTTTTTCCATTGTCCTTTTATTCGTTAGGAAAAAATTCGGTTATTTCTATGTCCTCCAGATTGCAGGGTGGGATGGTTGTTCCAAAACATTCCTTTAATGCAAAACCTGCATCTTTCAAAGATGCAGTCAAAAAAGTTGCCCCCTTGCCTAACCCATCGGAAAGATCTCCACCTCCTCAGGTCTATTGTTGATCAAGCGAAGGAGGTGCCTTCTGTGGAGATCGAGAATCAATCGGTGGATGAATGTTTTAACTTTGGCTAAATTTGCAGTCATTTGTAGATTTAATGGTGTATGGCCGTCTTTGAATGCTTTATATAAATGGGTTCATGAGACATGGTCGAAACATTGTGAAATTTATCTGTGCTCTAAAGGTTTTTTTTATTGTCCTCTTCCATGTTCAACAAGATTTCCAAAAATACATCTATGAAGGCCCCCTAGTTTCAGGGCACAGCAACCTGTTCTTAACTCCATGGTTTCTAGATTTCAATCCTCTCACTCCGTCACTAAGTTCCCAATTTGGGTCCGTCTCCCTAATCTGCCTCTACATTTTTGGAATGCCCTCAAATATATAGCTAATGCTTTGGGGTCCTTCCTAAAACATGATATTGAGCGGGTTGATGCAGGGTTATGCACTTATGCTCGTTTTTGTGTTGAGCTCGATTTAAGCAAAGGGGTTCCAGATAAAATCATTTTAAAATATGGTAAAACTCAGCATGTTCAGATTCTTGACTATGAGAATACTGATTTTAGATGCCATAATTGCAAATTACTAGGTCATCTTTATGTAGCTTGTCCTACGGAGCGTCCACAAGTGTTGAAGAAGGGAGGAAAATCCAAAGCAAACAGATGGAGTGCCCCAGATCCGTTGCTAGTGAAAGAAGATTGCTTTGAAGACACAAAAACACAAGATGCTACAGAAAGAGAGATAAGAGTAAAGGAAACATTGATTCTGTAAAAGAAAAAGTGACCACTGAAAAGGTGACGAAAACTATTCAAATCTCTCCTGCGAAACAGACAGTCGGGTGAGTTAAAAGAGGACATGAGTCTGAGAACTCAAACTCAAACAAGGATTTGCTTGAAAATAGTATCTTGGAAATGCAGCATCTAGATAAACAATTAGTTCTTGTAAATGCTGAGCATGAAATATGGCAAGAGGTTAAAAAGAAAAAAGGTAAAAAAAGCAAGATAACTAATTTTTTAGATTATTATCCCAATAATTAATTTATTTCTGTTTTTGGAGCAGTCGTTAGGCTTGCTATATGTTTCTTTTGTCCTTACGGAGGTTATTGTATTCGGCTATCTTGGACCATGGTACCTTTAGCCTGGATCTGTTATGGTTTTTCAACATTAATATATGGTTAGGATTCCATCAAAAATCCATATTTATCTAAAAAGAGATGATGAATCACAAGATGCAATCCAAGAGAAGATTAATGATGGAATTGCAAGTGCAAAAGACAATTCTATTCAACCAAGTTCACTGAATTCCTTGAATGGGTGGTTCCACTAGTTCACTCATCAAGTAAAGATTTTGGTGGTCGAGTCCTCCCTAAGTTTCACGTAAATTTAAACAAGCCTATGTTTGAGGGTAAATATCAATGCAAATGCAATACATAAATGGTTAGATCAGTTAGAAGCTTAATTTTCTATGAATGAATTCTCTAATAAATAAATGATAAAGAATGCACTTCTAAAAGTTTCTTCACCAGTCAAGAAGTTGTGGCAAGCCCAAACTCTATGGGAGAAAGGCTAGATAGAAGAAGAATCTAAACCAACCTAAGAAAAATTATTTGAAGCCTTCAAGGATGAATAATATCTTGAAGATGTTTATGATGACTGCTATATTCAATGGGAACAACTACAGCAAGAACATGACCAATTAGTCCAAGGTTGCATCGCTGCCTTATATGACTTGTATGCAAAGTTGGGTCATTTGAGTCAAATCAGCATAAAGTTCTCGAGTACTGTAGTGGCCAAATCATAATTCATTCAATCCAAACTAAAGCTAACTAAATTCAAGACATTAGGTGAAGCCTATCACCATGCAGCAATCATCAAAGAAGAATCATAGATAAAAGAAATGCAAGACACATTGTCTGCACCAAAGAAATCAGCTTCCTCTGACAAGAAGTCACTACAATGTAAGCCAATTAAATGAGATAACAAACACAAACACAACCCCTCAAACTCAGAGTGTCATGCTCAAAATAATTTTCTTACGCTAGTATAAACAAAGGATTCTCAAGTCAATCCCTCTAATAGAATCATTCACTGTGATTCCAAACATTGTAATTCCCATTACACAAGCTACACCAATAACGCAAGACACTTAAATAGAATGCCTATTCCATTTGCAATTGTGGGCGCTACGACAGCGACTAGATTTTCTAATCAATGCTAGTGGCATGAAGAATTTCATCTCTAAAGCAACTATCAACCAATTGAATTTTCTAACCATGCCTCATTTGCATAATTACAAATTGGGAAGGTTAATGTAATATCCCCTCCACCAAATCGCCAATCACCATACATTTGAGGAGTGCTGCCAATTAATTAGCAAATCGCCCATGGAGGGAGCACTGCCATTTAAATAAAAAATCGCCCGTGGAGGGAGCACTGTCATTTAAATAAAAAATCGCCCATGGAGGGAGCGTTGCCATTTAAATAAACAACAATCATTAACAACATTTATTATTTATTAATTAATTAATTAGTCATTAGCATTCATTTGATGAAAGGTCACAATACTTGGAGAAGACATGTCATTTGGTGGAAAGCTATGAAGGTATTTATATTCAGCGATTGGTGAGAAGGAAAATCATTCAATCATACATTCAAACATTTAACCTCGTACAAGCATCATGCATTACAATCGCTTTTAAGGACGAAACCCATTAATCATGTAATTTGATTTCAAGGACGAAAACCCTTGTCATCACTATAACCCAAAGACGAAACCCCTTGAGGATTTATATTTTATTATTAATACAATTAAATTTTTATTTAAAGTATTATTTCAAGTACTTCAAGTTTATATTTATATAATATTATTTCAAGAGAATTCCAAGCAAACCGAATTCTTGTATAATATTCTAATTATGAATATTACACTAGTAACAGAACTCTCTATCCTGCCAGCATGTGAAACGAAAACTTCATGCAAAGTGACAATAAAGAAATCCAATATTATTTGAGAAAAAATCCAATATTATTTGAGAAATAAAACTAAGGGTTCTGATCAGCAAAAGGAAGAAACCAAAAAGGGAGATGAAAGGGCAAATATGGGAGACAGGAATCGAGATGATGAACGGATGGACAGGCTTAGCCAAGGTCAAGAACAACTGAGTAATACATTGACTCAATTAGCTCTCACAATACAATCTATGACAAATACTAGACATCAAAATGGTGAATAGCCATAATCAAATCCCTCAAACACCAAACATGAGTTCTTCAAATAGACCTTTTCAGCCTAAATTTCTTTCAAGAAACGAACCGACTATGAAAGAAGAAACCCAAACTTCATTGGGAGAGGACCTTACATATTGTTTTGAAGAATATTGAGCCCTTTCAGATGTAATACGGATGGAAATACCACTCACAAAATTCATGGAAATGAAAAGCAATTCAAATGCTACCAGAACGGAGCATAGATCCCAAAATACTCAAAGAGATCTTCAACATTCGTTGGGTAAATTGAACTTGTCTACTTTCAATGGCTCTAACAAATGCATGGCACAGGGATGGATAAAAAAATTAGATACCTACTTATCTCTCTAACCTATGATGGAAGAAGAAGCGATCAAATTCGCAACCCTTCATCTTGAAGGAATAGCTCATGAATGGTGGTACCATGGGTGGATTACACAAGGGCATGATCTCATTAGATCATATGACAAATTTACTAGGAGGTTGATTGAAAGATTTGATAGAATTGACCCCGAAATTCATTTTCAAAAATTGGCCCTATTAAAACAAAGTAGCAATGTGGAAGACTATGTGGCGGAGTTTTAGAGGCTCGTCATGATGGTTGTGGACATCACTAAAAGGAGGCTTATAGTATTGTTCATAGAAGGATTGATTGAGCCACTCAAGGATTTAGTCAAAGCCTTTAATCCCTCCCTTCAAGAAACAATCAAAAAGGCATTGGATTTAAAGACATCAACACCAAGAAATTAAATGGTGCCATTTATATAGCCGAGAATAGCCAATAACGAACAGCGACGGACCATGCCTTCAGGACAGCAAGGAACAACACCATATAGCCAACAAAGAAGAACCTTTCAATCAAGATGATTCCAACCAAGGGATCCATCTAAATCAGGTAAGGAGACGGAAACAAGAAATGCGCTAAGGAGGAAAAACTTATGCTTAACTTGTAAGGACCCTTGGGTACCAAGTCACCGTTGTTTGGGAAAGGGGCAAGACCATTACATCAAAGTTTTTTCAAATGGTGAACCCACTGAAGAAGAAGTTGACGCTGAAGAAACAATACATGAACCAGAAGAAGTGGAAGACATTGGCGAGTACCCTTGCGACTTTATCAGGAGCTCCAAGATGCCATCCCTTTGGAGTAAGAGGGAGTTGGCAAGGGCAGAAAATCACTGTGTTGGTAGATAATGGAGCCACCCACAATTTCATCGATGAAGGATTGGTAAGAAAATTGGGTTTGAAAGCCAAAGAAGTTCAAGGTTTTAAGGTGACAGTTGCCGATGGTTTTACCATTCCATGCATTCGTAAAAATCAACAACTCCGTCTCACATTGGGAAGACATCAAATAAATGATGATTTATGTGTCGTAGGCATTGGTGAAACAGATTTGGTGCTAGGTGTTTAATGGCTACATTCTTTGGGGGAATTTACCCAGAAGTATCAAACCATGGAATTAAAATTTAAAGTGGATGGGAAAGAAGTGGTGCTTCAAGGTATGGCTAATGGGCCCCCCAAGGTGATTATAGCCAAGAGGATGGAAATAACATTCAGGAAAGGCCAAGTTTCACGGGCGGCACAATGTTTTGTGAGCTCTACAAAATCAAGACCACAATGACATCATGATGATATTCAGCCCATAATTAATAAACATACTAAGGTTATAATCCACATGGGTTGCTACCAGACAGAGGGTTTCAGCATATCATTGAGTTAGAAACCGGTACCAAGTACCAAGCCAATAATAATCACCCTGTACTGCCACCCTAGAATCTATAAAGAGGAGATTGAAAAGGCTATCAAAGAATTGTTGGAAATGGGGCATATTAGGCCAAGTTCAAGCCCTTTTTCTTTGTCTGCAGTCCTAGTCAAGAAAAAAGATGGCATGTTGAGAATGTGCATAGACTATTGACAATTGAATAAGAAGACCATTAAGAATGGATATCCTAAAATGTCCACGCTAAATTTTTCCTTGAATTTTTCTGATTTCTAATGAGATTTAGAATGTTGACATTTCGTCAAACAGTTGGCTAGCATGCTCACTATACTTGCTTTCTGATTTGTTTTGATGTAGGATCGTTTGTTTATTGTTTGATTCATGAACATTCAATATAGTTTTGCATTTACATGATAATGACAAGCATTTGGCAAATAGTTACACGTTTGCAGCTCAGCACATTCAACTATCCACACAAATCTCAAACTTATGGTATCAACATTATATCAAATACTTCGTTGTTGCACCATGATCACTAAATAGAACATGAACATTATATTATATTGTTGATATAAACTTACGTATAGTAATATTAAATACTGGTAAGTTCTGACCTCAATACAGGTATGTTTGATTACCAATCTAAATGCCACTCTTTATTGCTAGTTGGGCCACTAGACATGACACGATCTGCATGGCGTATTTGTTTCACTTGCCCATCGTGAGTCCACTTCAAATTCCCTAAGCGTGCGATCCCCTTCCTTCACTCTTTTTGGATTTGGACGACACTTTTGATCCTCTCAATTAGCACAACGCCCTCCCAAAATACTATGGCCAACAAATGAACCTTTGGAAATATTATACGGTCAGCTCCATAAATATATTCAATTCAATCATGGCAATAATTAAATCATTTCTTCCACCAACTCTAAATCTGAACCAAAACGAATCAGCAAGCTAGGGATAAAGGTTTGAAACCCTCTCCGAAGAATGTTCTTCCAGCTAGGAGTGGATCTCTCACCACCAAAGCTAGGGATCCTGCACAATCTGACCTCCACAAGCAAAAGACTAAAAGTAGAAGTAACTGAAAATGATTTAAGTGTATATATGCTCAAAAATGACCACAAGGGGATATATATAATCATTTTCCCCCAAAAAACCCTAATCGCACCCTTTTGGGAAATTGTCATGTGCATAGATATAACTTAAGTGACTTTATTGTGCCCATGCTAGAAAAGATCACTTAAGTTGACCCAACGAAAAAATATAACATAGAGTACCACCTTTTCACCCATCACTTAAGTCAATGACAAATTATAACATTAAGTGAAGGTGGTAATGAAAGTCCATACCCAATAGGCAATAACCCCCAACGTCTCTGGCCTCTTGGATATGACCAAGAATAAGACTGAATAAAGCCTTCTAGGCCTCCTGCATAGGAATGGAGACATTACAGTCCTCCCTTTCAGAAATTTGCTTGCCCACAAGCAAATGCAAACCAAGATGCTATAAAATCCGCTCTCCCTCCCAAGTAGCATCCTCAAGTGGAAAATCATTCCACCGCACTAGATATTTTGTAAGCACCCTATTTCTGAGCTTTCTCTGCCTCACCTCAATGATAGTCTTTGGTTCTAAAACCAGCTTTCCCTCCTCGTCCAAAGGTGGCAAGTCTGTAGAAGGTACAATATGTTGTCCAAGTGCCCCTTTGAGGCACGAAACATGAAAGACATTGTGGATCCTGCTCTGTTCTAGAAGCTCCAACTCATATGCAACTGCCCCGACCCTTCGAACTATCATGTATGGCCCATAGAATCGTGGTTTCAACTTCTCAACGCTACTCTTCTTAAGTGAGGATTGTCTATAGGGTTGCAATTTAAAAAAAAACAAATCTCCTACCTCAAAAGACCTATCAACCCTGTGTCTGTCCGCATAAATCTTCTACTGATTCTATGTTTTCTGCAGATTCTCCTTGGGGGCCTTCAGAATATCCTGATTCCCCTGTAACCAATCACGAGCTTTGGGAACTCAACTCGCTGACAGTACCAGGTGCACAAATGATGAAACATTGTATCCATACAATGCGCGAAAGGGAGCCATGCTACTACTCCTCTGATAAGTGGTATTATAAAAATACTCACCCAAGTGTAGCCATCTAATCCATGCCCGTTGATGTCCTACTACATAGTTGTGCAAGTAACCCTCTATCCACTTATTGACTATTTTTGTCTGCCCATCTGTTTGTGGATGATAACTAATACTAGGAGTCAACTCCCTACCTGCAAGTCGGAAAATCTCTTGCCAAAATGTGCTCATGAAACAGCTATCCCGATCACTGACAATGTTCTTAGGCGAGCCATGAAGCCTAAAAACACTTGTGAAGAATGTTTGTGCTACCTGCATTGTCGTATGCCCAGAAGGCATAGAAAATAAATGGGCATACTTGCTCAGTTGATCGACCACTACATAGATGCAATCGTGCCCATGTATTGAGGGAAGGCTGGTAATAAAGTCCATAGATATGCTCTCCCATTTCTGCTCAAGGATGGGAAGACGTAAAAGTCATGTTGGAAAAGTATGCTCCACCTTGGTTTGCTAACAAACCAAACACTCCCTAGTATAGCTAAGGACATTGACCCTAACCCTTTCCATGCGAAGCTCTCTCTGATGGATATGTAGGTCTTAAAATACCCAGGATGTCACACTAAAGGTGTATCATGAACTGCTCGAAGGATCTTCTCCATCTTGGACTCTGGTACAAGGAAAATCCTATCCCTGCAATATATGAGATCATCCAAGACTCTGTATCTGTCATCTTGGATAATGCCATCCATGATCTCACATGCAAACTGACTCTTGGAATACTCAACAAGTATGTAAGCCTTCCAATCAGCTGACATCTCCGACATAAAACTAATCATAGAATCAAGGTAAGGTCTCCTAGATAAAGCATCAGCTACCACATTATTCTTACCTTTTGTGTACTCTGTCAAAGTCATAAACCTGTACCACGTTCACCCATCTTTGCTGGCGGTCATTGAGATTCTTTTGCCCTAAGAAAAAACTCAAATTGTTGTGATCAGTCCGAACCTTGAATCTACTGCTCACAAGATATTGTTTGAATTTGACCAATGCATGCATAATGCCCAACATCTCCTTTTCGTAAATTGAGTAACCCCTCTCCACAGGACTCAACTTTCGACTCTCATAGGCAATGGGATGCCTATCTTGCATAAGTACTGCTCCAATCCCCACCCCTGATGCATCACACTCGAGTACAAATAGCCGAGTGAAGTCTGGTAGTGCAAGAACTGAACAAGAACTCATCACCTCCTTAAGGTGATAAAAAACCTGTTGTACTGAATCTGAACAAGCAAAAGCTACCTTCTTGGTCAAGTCTGTCAATGAAGCAACCAAGCAAGAGAAGCCCTTCACAAACCTCCTATAGTAAGTACATAGACTAAGAAACCTCTCAAGTGTGTCAAAGTCCTCGATGGTGGCCAATCCAATATCGCATGAATCTTTGCCCTATCAACCTTGACTGCACCTCCTCCAGTCACATAGCCCAAGTATAATAGCTCTATCATGCCGAATTCACACTTAGAAGCCTTCGCGTATAGCGAACTAGCCTCCAAAATACCCAAAACCTCATCAAGATGTCTCATTTGATCATCCCATGTCCTGCTATAGGCTAAGATGTCATCGAAGAATACTAACACGAACTTCCGTAGGTGGCGGTTGAACACATGGTTCATACAGGACTGAAACATAGCGTGTGCATTCGACAAATTGAAAGACATCACAAGAAACTCAAAGTGACCATAGTGGCATCTAAAAGCTATCTTCTGCACATCCCCCTCTTTGACCTTGATTTGATGGTATCCTAATCGCAGATCTATTTTGGAAAAATAGATTGGACCATGTAGCTCATCCATCAACTCATCAATATGAGGCACAGGATACTTATTCTTAATGGTTTTCTTATTCAAGGCACGATAATCTATACACATGTACATGGTTCCATCCTTCACCAAAACAATCAAAGAAGTAAAGGGGCTGGAACTGGGCCTGATATGTCCCATATCTAGGAGCTCACGTATGGTCCTCTCAATCTCATCCTTAAATTGTTTGGGATGATGGTAAGGATTGGTGACCACAAGCTTGTTGTCCTCAAGCTCAATCACATGCTCAAACCCTCTATCGAGAGGTACACCTATAGGTATATTGCTGAAAACTACATTGTGCTTGTCCAGTAGGGCCTGGAAATCAACATGATACTCTGGCCTATCATCATCTAAACTCTTGGTCAAAACCAAGCACTAAATTGCCCAATCCACATCATTGTGACTGAATGTCCTCTCCATCCATTTGGTCGTGATCACTCTGGGTGCATCTAAAGATAATCGTCTCAAGATCATATTCCTGCCCTCAAACTTAAACTTCAGCTCCGTCTGGAAGTTGGTCCAAAACTCACCAAGTGAATGAAGCCACTCCACTCCAAGTGAGTGAAGCCACTCCACTCCAAGCACTATGTTGGTCTCTCCAATACCAACAATATAGAAATCATCAATAACTATATAGTTACCCATAGTGATGCTCAACTGTGGAACCCTCCGTGTGCATCTCATGGAATCACCATTGGCTACCACCACATTGAAACCCTCAAAATCTTCTGTCTGCAAGCCTCGTCTCTCTACCAAAGTAGCATCAATGAAATTGTGGGTGGACCCACTGTCAATAAACACCACCACATGCTATCCCTGCATGACTCCTTGAATCCTGAATGCCTTGTAGCTGGGGGTACTAGACAATGTAGCTATGATCTCGGTATGAAAAGTCTCCTCTATAGTCTCAAAATCAGCACTATCCAATGCATCACCATCATCAAACCCATGAGGTTCTAATACCTCATCTCCCTCATCATCATTGTCCTCATAGACCTCAATATATTGGGCCTTGCTCTTCCTAGAGCAATTATGTCCACGTGTCCAAGGTGGACAGCAGTCGAAACACAGTTTCTTCCACCTCAATTCCTTCAAGCTCTAGTGAAATGAATGGCTTCCTAGTCGAGACCTGTCTCCTATCATCTTGCCTAGGTGGAGGCACTCTCTGGTGAACTCTAGGTGGAAATCTAGATTGTGGGGTAGTCACTCCAAATCTCAAGCTCTCATAATGGGCTCATGTAATGAAGGAAGCTCAAATGCCTTCATGAATCCAACCAAAGTATCTATCAATCCTGCTATGAATAATGAAGTCAACCTCATCTCTAAAATATCAAGAATCATCATTGAAAGTCTCTAAAAATCTGCAATGTAGACATCCAAGGAGCCTGTCTACCTCAAGCGAGTCAACTCCCTAAAAAATCTATCTGGATCTCTCCCCTATCAAATATGTCCTCTAACCTCTATATGAACCCTATATATGTGGTAATGTGCATGTGCCCCTGTGTCATTAATCCATGATACCACCAATCATGTGCATCTCCCTCAAGATGTAGGATTGCAAACTTAATTGCATCATCCTCACGCATGGGGTTCAAATCAAAATAGGTCTTCAGCGTTTGTACCCATGATCATGTGGTACACTTCTTAGAGCCATCAAAGTGCGGAATAGAAATTTGCCCCAAATGCCTTTATTATTCAGGTACCGACATGTGATGATCTCTCTTGGGCTTGCTTCCAATCTTCATCCTTCAATAATTTGAAAATGGCATATTATGTCTGAAACTCTCGCTCAAAGATTGGTATTTTGTCCAACAAGACTCCTCATCAAGTGTATCTGTTGGCTGCCCCGTACGTGATGCTTCAGACTCTTTCAAGAAAGAGGGCTCATGAAGACTTAAAGGCTTGTTGGAAGAACGAGGTAATTGTTGTCCCGAATTGTTGTTCTCACCCCTTTCCCTATTATCCCCAGATTTGATCCGATTCATATTCTGTGTGAGCTGGCTCAAACAGAGATTGGTTGTCCCCTGTTGTTTCACCAAGTTGAACATTTTCTTCATAAACTCCTCATTTAGCTCTTCTGCTTTCCCCTCCTTATTTACCATGTTTTGACCTTCCTTTCGAGGTGTATTCCTCCTAGAATATACCTTCATGCACTACCCAACATGCTACATTAAAGGTAGGCTCTGATACCACTGAAATGTCCCTGCTAAATTTTTCTAAGTTCCAATGAGATTTAGAATGTTGACATTTCATCAAACAATTTGCTAGCATGCTCACTATACTTGCTTTCTGATTTGTTCTGATGTAGAAGAGTTTGTTTGTTGTTCGATTCACGAACATTAAATATAGTTTTGCATTTATATGATAATGACAAGCATTTGGCAAATAGTTACAAGTTTGTAGCACAACACATTCAACTATCCACACAAATCTCAAACTTATGGTATAGACATTATATCAAATAGTTTGTTGCTGCACCATGATCACTAAATTATTGCTGATATAAACAGAAGTACAATAATTGAGGGGGGGGCTATGCTCAAAATAAGATTAAATACCAGCAAGTTCTAACCTCAATACAAGCAGGGTCGATTACCAATCTGAACACCACTCTTTATTGCCAGTTGGGCCATTGGACATGATACGATCTACGCCAAATATTCATTTCACTTGCCCATCGTGAGTCCACTTCGGATTCCCTCAGCTCACGATCCCCTTCACTCTTTCTGGATTTGGATAGCATTTTTGGTCCTCTCAAACAGCACAGCCCCCTCCCAAAATATTACGACCAGCAATATAAACACTTGGAAATACTATACGGTCGGTGCCATAAATATATTCAATTCAATCATGGCAATAATTAAATCATTCCTTCCAGCAACTCTAAATCTGAACCAAAATGAATCAACAAGCTTGGGATAGGGGTTTGAAACCCTCTTCGAAGAATGTTCTTCCAACTAAGAGTAGATCTCTCACCACTGAAGCTAGGGATCCTACAGAATTTGACCTCCACAAGCAAAAGACTGAAAGTAGCAACAGCTGAAAATGATTAAGTGTATATATGCTCAAAAATAACCACAAAGGGATATATATAATCATTATCCCCCAAAAAAACCCTAATTACCCCCTTTTGGGAAATTGCCATGTGCATAGATACAACTTAAGTGACTTTATTGTGCATGTAATGTTCCCAAATGGGACAATTTAACCAAAAAAGGGTTTTCTCCAAAATCCACAAATTCTGAAATTAAATTTTAACAAACCCTAACTACTGCAATTGCCCCTCTAAATTGAAAATTAACTCCAATTCGCCTTGAAATAAATACCTTGAGAATTTGGCCACTAATGGCTCTTGCCACAATGAAGAAAGACCCTGAAGGATGTTTCAACCCTCCAAACCATAGCGCCACACTAATTGAATTGAAATCCTTTCGCACTCTAAGCCCTGCTAAGCTTATTAGTCCAATCTAATCGCCAAAACTTATAAAATTATTGCAATAATTAGTTCAGAATAAAACCCTTGTAAATCTGCCCTCAACAAATATTATTTCCTAAGTACAGCTGAAAATTTCAAAATTTATAACTCCCTCAATATTTAAAATTATGATGCAAACAAGTGCTCAAACTGATCATAAAAATGACTATCAAATAAAAATAATTTTAAAATTCTTTCTATGGGAAGGTCACCAAAAATTGCTCCAAAATTCTGAAAACCCTAGTTTCCTGTCAAAAATAATTAAATAATAATCTGAAATTCATTATTTACTTTTCTATCAATTTAAGACTTCAAACCTTCTACAAATCTTCTCCAAAACCCCATGCCAATATGCAAAAAATTAGCAAATAATTTCAGAATATTAATTTGCACAAGTAAACCCTAAAAGGGGCCTCCAAACCCTCAATCAAACTTCCAAAATAGTTTGCTCCACTTGAAAAATTGGTGCAAATAATAATATGAAATAATCAAAAGAACCTCAATTACTTCACCAAAACTTCACAATAGCTCCTCAATGCAAATCTCCCCACTCTAGGGCAAGTAACAAGATCTCTTTTAGCAAAGGTGGCATCAAAAGACACTTTTTGTAAAATGATCAACACCAAAACAGCGAACATCTATTGGGCATACATCCCAATAGCTTCTTCAAGCATGAAGAAATAATTATCACAATTATCAAATTCAAACTCTTCAATTGTGATCTTCACCTTGTATTTGTGCCTTCCAAAAGAGAGCAAACCACCTTGGGGAGGTAAAATACCTCATAAGCCTCACTTGCCATTTTTAAAATATATTTTTCTTTCTTTGCTTTAGCTCCCAAGCCGACATTCCTTTTAATTTCACTTTAAGCCTTTTTGAATTATTTAAATAACTTGTCTTAATAAATTAGTAATTAAAATTACTTTTTCGCAAATTAAATAATTAGGTCCTCACTTAAATAATCAATTAAATTGCTCTAATAATTAAAGTGATAAAAATCACTTTTCAAGCAATTTATTAATTATAAAGCTCAGAATAATTATTAAAATTACTTTAATTTTTCAAATGGTTAAAACTATTTTTCCAATGATTCGAATAATTATCCAAGATAGTTCTATTTTAATAATTAATTAATTGTCTTATATTTTTAAATGATTAAAATCACTATTCGCGCAATTTTATTAATTATTAAAATTATATGAGAAGGGGACATCGCAGTGCTCACGCTAGAAAAGAACACTTAAGTTGAACCAACAAAAGAATATAACATAAATTACCACCTTTTCAACCATCACTTAAGTCAATGACAAATTATAACATAAAGTGAAGGTGGTAATGAAAGTCCATACCCAATAGCCCCCAACATTTCTAGCCTCTTGAATATGACCAAGGTTAAGACTGAATTAAGCCTCCCAAGCCTCCTGCATAGAGCTTCATGGAACTATTTTTTTTTTCCAAAATCAATTTAAAATCAAGATACCATCAAATCTGGATGCGGAATGAAAATGTTTTAAAAAGTGCATTCAAATGTCATTATGGACATTTCAAGTTCTTGGTTATGCATTTCAGATTGACCAACGCCCCAGCCACCTTTCAGTCTTGCATGAATCACATATTCAGTAAGAATTTGAGAAAAAATTGTTTTGGTTTTCTTCAATAAAATATTGATATATAGTACGTCATAGGAGGAACACTTAAAACATTTAAAGATAGTATTAAAACTATTGGAGCAGCAATCACTTTTTGCTAAAATGTCTAAATACGAATTCAGAATGTTGGTGATTTTATACTTGGGGCATGTCATCAATACGCAGGGAGTGCAAGTTGATCAAGAAAAGATCCAAACTATATTAGATTGTCCCCTCCTACCATGACTCAATTGAGAGGGTTCTTGGGGTTATGCACTTATTCTCGAAGGTTTGTTACAGGGTTCTCTCGAATAGCTATCCCTTTAACTAATTTGACAAAAAGAGGAGCTTTTCATTGGTCTAAAATTGCTCAATCGTCATTTGAGAAACTTAAACAAGAAATAAGTTCATGTCCAATTTTGGTTGTACCAAACTTTTCATTACCCTTTGTGCTGGAATGCGACGAGTTGGGTGAAGGAATAGGTGTTGTTCTAATGCATCAAGGTCATCCAATTGCATTTGAAAGTCGAAAACTTAAATAACATGAGCGCAAATACTCTCTATATGACAAAGAAATGTTAGCAATCATGCATGCACTGGCCAAGTTTTGCCAATATTTGGTATGTGGAAAATTTGTGGTACGAACGAATCGTAATAGTCTGAAATTTTTCTTAAGTTAGAAGGATTTGAACGATAGACAGTAAAAATGGGTGAGCAAGGTTCAAGCTTTTGATTTTGACATTGAATATGTGAAAGGAAAAAATAATATTGTGGCAAGTGCATTATCGAGAAAAACATCTTTGTGCTCCATATCTACGATTGTCGCTCATTGGAAGCCTTTCATAACAGTCGAGTATGTAAAGAACGAATTTGCTAATGCAGTATAAAAATATAATCTTCTTGGTACCAAAATCAAAGATTAAGCATAAAATGTTAAAAGCTATTCATGACATCCCATTGGCAAGCCACCCAGACTATTTTAAGACATATAAACAGGGAAGAGATATGTTCTTTTGAAAAGGGCTTAAAAGTGAAATTCTTATGTACATTCAGGAGTGTCCTACTTGCCAATGAAACAAAATACAGCACGAATATCCAGCAGGATTGTTGCAGCCCTTGCCCATTCCAACTCAAAAATGGGAAGGTATTTCGATGGCTTTTGTTACTGGGTTGCCCGTGGTTCAAGGGAAGAGTTGCCTCTTTGTAGTTGTTCATCGTTTGACAAAGTATGCTCATTTCTTTCCACTCCCCACTAAGTATGATGCCCCCTTGGTAGCTGGAATATTTTTTAGAGATTTTAAATTACATGGGCTGCCAAAAACATTGCTAGTGACAGAGATAGCAGATTTATGAGTTCGTTTTGGCAAGAACTCTTTCACCTAGCAAGGACTGAATTGACTCCAAGTACAAGTTATCATCTCCAAATGGATGGTCAAATAGAAGCCGTCAATAAATGGATTGAAGGGTATTTATGAAGTTATATTTCAGGGCAACAAAATGCATGGATCAAATGGTTGAATTTAGGAGAATTCTGCAATAATACTTCTTTTCACATGTTAATTGGAATGACACCTTTCAAAGATGTGTTGGATACGACGCAATTTTCTCGTGGATTTCGTCATTCTTGATAGTAGAGTTCCAGGAGCTAAAGACTTGATCCAACAAATTCAAGATATCCTTAGAACTCTCAAGGACAATCTTCAACAAGCACATACTCAAAAAAAGTTGCATGCAGATCAGCATAGAACGGAAATAAAACTAGAAGTAGGGGACATGGTATATTTGCGATTGCAACCCTATAGGCAATCCTCAATCAAGCAAAGTGGATCTGAGAAACTCAAACCCCGATTCCATGGTCCATAAAAAATCATGAGAGTTGGGGAGGTTGCTTACGAATTGGAATTACCCGAACGTAGTCAAATACTAATGTATTCCATGTTTTGTGCCTTAAAAGGGCACTTGACAACATATTACCCCTTCTATAGAGCTACCCCCATTAGATGAAAGCAAGTTGATCTTAATACCCGAAACCATCCTTGAGGTCCGTGAAAAGATGCTAAGAAACAAAAGCATCAAAGAATACTTGATCTGTTGGAAAAAATTTCCCGTTGAGGATGCCACATGGGAAGGAGCGACCATTTTAAAGCATCCGAACTTACAATTGCTTAAGGACAAGCAATTTCGGGAAGGGAGGACTGTAATATCCCCTCCACCAAATCGTCAATCACCATACATTTGAGGAGCATTGCCATTTGATTAGCAAATCGCCCATGGAGGGTGCGCTGCCATTTAAACAAAAAATCACTCGTGGATGGAGCACCTACAACAGCAATCATTTATTATAACAACAGTCATTAAACAGTAGTCATTAACAACATTTATTATTTATTAATTAATTAATTAGCCATTAGCATTCATTTGATTAAAGGTCACAGTCCTTGGAGAAGACATGTCATTTGGTGGAAAGCTATGAAGGTATTTATATTCAGCAATTGGTGAGAAGGAAAATAATTCAATCATACATTTAACCTTGTACAAGCATCATAATTTACAATTGCTTTTAAGGACGAAACCCCTTGAGGATTTATATTTTATTATTAATACAGTTACATTTTTATTTAAAGTACTATTCCAAGTACAAGTTTATATTTATACAATATTATTCCAAGGGAATTCCAAGGAAACCGAATTCTTGTATAATATTCTGATTAAGAATATTACAGTTAAAGTACCTACAACACCAAAGTTAGTTTCTAATAAGCTATCTATCCTTTCAAAGAGAAGCTAGTTTGTGATGTCACACCAACTGATGTTTGTGATGTAATCCTTGGGCATTCATACATGCATAGTCACCAAGGTGTGAACGAAGCCAATCCTTAGTCTATCACTATATTAGTAGGTAGTAAAAGATAACAGGGTCCAGAATGGATTCCATGCTCTAATCATGTGCCAATCCTAAGAAGATTGTGCCATACAACTATGCATATTCAACAATCAAAAATTCATCTCCTACAGAAAAATGATCTCAACCGATAAAGACAAGTCAAACTCTATAAACCATGTACACACAAAATTGATCTATGTTGGTATACAAAGTTGTTAGAGAATAAAACTCCCTTATCAAGGGAAATGGTTCACCAAGGTTCAGTTAGAAGCTAATGTTCAACACTTACTTCCTAGACTTAACACAATCCAGATTTAACCCTAAGCATCTCAAGGTGGGGCGACTGATCAAGGAGGATTCTCCAAAAGTGGTCCCAATGATACCACAAAGCCCATTCTCAGAGCTTGCAGTAATTATGTATACTATTCAATGGTTTGTGGTATTCTAGAACCACATTCAAGGGTTTGTGGTACCTCTTACATCACTAATTTATCTCCATCACATGTAACAAGTACTTCTAAAGTGCTACAACGCAATCTAGGCAGATCAAACATGGCGCCATCCATGTGCATGCCAAACCTTATGCGATCTTCACTAATGGATTTCTCAAAGTCCCAAACACCTACAAGCCAGATCATTAAGTTCCAATCACATCGTGCAGTATCCCCAGGTTCCAACAATATTGTTGCCTCCATTCCAATTGGGGAAGAGACCCTAATATGAGTAAAGCAATTGCCCTTGCAAGGTCGAGGGGCAAATCCCCACAGGCCAAATTTTGATATTCAAAACTTTGATGCCATTCAACTCAACCATCAAAAGGTAAACAATCAAACATATAAACTCGATAATTTTGACTTCATGACTTTGTAATCTATGTATACATATTTGTAGCATTAGACATCAATCAGATAATATATGATAAGCAACCATATAGCTCCCTCTAGAGTATGTCATGTACAGAATGCATGGATTAATAAAACTTTTTGTTCCAGTTCTATTATTTATTTCTGTTCTGATTCTTTGAATATTGTTCCATATTGCTTCCACACACACATAAAACACTAATAAATAGTCATTTAAGGTTTTGTCCCTTGTATATATCCCGAGATCCGGATCAAAAGCAATTTTCCAATGAAATGGCATTTATGCTCTTGTCTAACAGGACAAAGTGGTTGAGGGCCTTTAGGCACTCATTTGACAGGACAAGGAATGAGTGCAGCGAACCCCTCAACCAATAAGAGAGGAGACTGAGGACCTTAAGTGGACAACCTTTCCATATTTTTTGGCTCTACTTGGAAACCAAACCCTTCAACCTTATCGAATCTACGAATTACGAAATATGAATAGCCCACTTACCACTTACTTTCCAGTGTTCATGGTTGAAGTTAATGGTTTTCGCTCCCAATCGCTTTTAGAAACAGATTCCGTTCACTTTCAATACATTTGGAATGTTATTTATCCTCGAGGCCGGACGAATCACCTACGACTTCGGATCATAGCACCCAAATCCATAAGTTTAATGAAATGAGTTGTTAGCACCATCTCTACAACTTACTGAAGTTGTGGATGGTCATCCACTTACTAGGTTTTTTCATTATGTTTCTAGCCCCTAATAAGCCAAGGAAAAATGAATCTTCCATGAGATGCTGATATGAGTAACAAGATAAGCTATATAGGTAGAGATGCTCCTCCTAAACACGTAGAATTGTTCCTACTTTAAAAAGTGAGAGGTGTCGTGAATACTTCAATCAAAGAGATCATATAACAATGTGATACCCAATTTCATATGCATGCTGGAAATGAACATGAAGTAGACGTCATCAATTCATGTTACATACATATAATCCATGGCGACAAACTCTCTATGGCAGCAACTTCTAATATGAAATGTTGTCTATCTTCAAAAAGTGACAAAGAAAATCCCTATAAGCACATAAGGATCTTGATACAAAAACTATTTATACCCCATCTAAGAATGGAAACCTCAGAAACCTTCAAAACAACTCTACATTCATGGTCGGAATATCAAGCAATGTTCCCCCTCTCAAAAACAACTCAAACAATAATACTCCTCTTAACACTACTACCATCAACGCTAGCCAAAATCCTCCATTAGATAACACCTAAGAGCTTGCCAAAGTGTCGGATCAAATGGCTCGAATGCAAGTCACCAATAACAATTACATGGTCCAAATGCAAAACCACATTTTGCAAATAGATAATCAACCACAACAAATAATTTGGGGACGACCTAATAAGTTCCTTTCCCCTTCCCCCTCTCCTCCCCTCACGGATGCTAACAAGAATCCTATTCCTCAACCTCCAACTCATAACAATATACTTCAAACACTACAAAGTGAGACCTTAGCTCCCCATATTGCTTCTATGGACATTGGAGGTATATCTCCAACCATCACATATGATGGGTCCATTGATCCCAACTTACATCTTAGAGCATTTGGAAACCTCCGCAAAGAGTGGATAAAACCAATACTTATGCAACTCTCAAGCTTCTAGCAAAAACCCTAACTAAGGATGTGTTAGAATGGTTCAACCAACTTCCACTCCATTCAATTACTAAGCGAGAAGATTTAGTTAATTCCCTAGTCAAAGAATTCCAATATAATGATCTTCTCGAAAATACCCTCGGTAACTTCATTAATGCCAAGGAATTGACTCTAGAGCCCATACATGATTTGATCAAGAGATGGAAATTTTTGGCACATAACTTTGATCTCAACATGAGTGAGGAAAGCCTCTAAAAGCTTTTCATTACTGCTTTAAAACCTCAACTCCAATACAAAGTAAGGTCCTCTACCAAGACTTTATAAATAGTCTTTAACCAAGCTAAACGACGAGACTACTTATGAGCCAATTTGAACGATCTCAAGAACATAGCAAGGAGTTATTCAAAACAACCACCAATGCTATCAACACTAAATCATCAAAAAGCAAACCTCCCTGACCATCTAAGTCAGGAGTGCCTTCTTCCTCCAATAATTCAAACAATCCAAACCCTTCTCACCCGCCCTTGAATCTCTAAATCCTCAAGCAAATGATGCCCTCATCTCGACCTATGAGCTTTGATCCTTCCTCTACAACCATGGTATAATCCTAATAAGTTTTGTTGGTGGCATGCTAATATAAGACACTCTATTGAAAATTGTTGTGACCTCAAGAAACTAGCTTATGACCTCGTGTTAGTGTTTTACTTATTTTGTGATTAAAGTGATCTAAATGAAGTAAAACTATGAAATTCAAATTATATAAAATAGAGCAACAATCATACAAATATGAACGTAAAAGGGGAGATTGATATTGCACTTAAATAATTGAAAATTGACAACACGAAAGGGGAGACATGTACTTAGCTTATTTTGATATTTTGTTGCTCACTGTATTCATCATTGTTTCTAAGAATGTTGTCTACTATCTTATTGCTCAAATCAAGAAACATGAACTCAAACCCTACGCAGACACTACCGATAAAACTAAGACCCCTATGGCGACCAATTCGGCAATGTCTTGTTGGCTATGCAGTTTTGTGACATCCCAAATTGTTGCATTTACCCCTGCAGATGCCTCATGTGTGTGCACTCATCTTAAGTCCCGTGTGTTGATCCATAATTGATTTCTCCCTCCATTGAAACCCTGATCTCATTTTTTACTACAAAACCCTTGGGAAAGGGGTTCGTATGTTGGGTTGGACAGCCCCCACGACTCCTCACTAAGAGACTAAGCATTGCATCCATTCCAATCTTCCGAAGGAGGCTCAAACCATATGCAGTTCTTCCACTTATGTGTGTGTGTGCAACATCATGATCAATCTAAAATGCAATGCAATGTTTGACTTTTGACACTTGGCACCATACAACTTAAACTTGTGTTTGTTATCAAACTTGGCTCTAAGATTCCTCTTTTGAGGGATATTCAAATACGTATGCCTTTGTGATAAAGTCTCAAGAAAGTGCTACTTGATTTCTCAAGTTTTGTTAAGACTTCTCAAGGTAGTGGCCAAGTTAGTATTACCTTAGGATTGATTTATATTTATCGTTCTCTTTGATATTCTTCACTATGAATAACCCATGAAACGTGTCTACGCTGACCTAATGGAGACTACTCAATTTGAAAAATAGCAATTGTGTTCCTAGACTGCTCGTAGAGGCAAGCACCTGCAGTAAACAGCAACTATCTGACTGATGTCAGTACTATCCTAGGAGTGAAAATAAATAATCTAAGAGATGGAGACACTATGTTTAGAATTCTAGAAGGTTCTTGCACAAACTAAGGTGATCCTAAATATGTGTATCTGGTAAGTTAGGTTGGTCAAAACAACAGATGGGAAGGCAAATAGAGGAAAATGTGCACAAGAGCCAAATGTGTACGCAAAGTCCCGAGTATGTCAAAGTTTGTCAAAGTTGATGTTGTCAACGTGTCTAATGCCAAATTTAGGTGTCTACAAATGCCCCCCTTTTAATCTAGTATTGAAATGCTATATTAAAATGATTCAAAAATAAATTTGGTACATGTGATTAACCGCAATTAATATTGATAGATATGCCCCAAATGTCACATTTGCTCCACGCAAACCCTACAAGAAAACATCTATAGATCAATGTCCATTCATGATAGAAAATCGAAGATAATATAGATCCTTGAATTATTTGAAATTGAAAAATTAAGGAACGAATACACATAAAGATACACAAACCAAGTTGTTATTGTGGAATTTGTTTGAAAAATGTCATAAGGTGACTAGGCCCCAAGGAGATGCAACCATTAAAACCATGAGTTGAAGAGTGTAAATGCCTCAACCACCATTGGAGAAGGAAAAGTGCTAGAAGTTGAACGCCAAAGAAACTTCAATTACACTACTCTTAATATTATCATAATTCTTTTTTGGAAACCGGAAACCAAGTTCACATGTAAAGGTGGACCCCTAAAACAGGTTCGTATGTAAAGGATCAACTACTACAAACAAATATAGATCCAAAGTGCTTACGTAGTAACATCGTTCCCCACCTATCCACAATATAGAAATATAAAAGTGTTTGCATGAACAACATTCATACCCCAAATACAATCCATCTGTACCTCAAAGTGATATAGAATACAATAATTTAGCTATCATAATATCATAGAATGTCCCACTTTGCTCAATCTGATAAATCTGTTCATTTTGACCCATATAATCTATCTCAAAATGTCACAAAATGTTTAAATTGTTCCTCATAATCATGTAGAATGCCCCACATGTCTCACACGTCTCAATTTGTCCCATTTAAATCACATAATTTGACCCAAATTTTGAACTATTGGTTTGTCACAACCTGAATCTCTAGACAAGTCCAACATATACCCCCTTTTGATATGAGAGATGAAACCTGCAGATCATTCATGTCAAAAAAAAAGAGTTATGTGCATTGTGTCCTATGTCATATCCAAGAGACTTGAGAAGTGTTATGCTACATACATTAATTTCACATGAGCTATCAACCATGATATTGATGCATTGCTTACAATCTATGTGAGGACTAGTAATCAAAGGTTCTATGAATGAAGAAGGCTTTGTGGTTGCCACCTTGGAAACCATGTTTGTAACACTAATCTTCTTATATACATATTGCTTATTGATTGTCTTTTTAGGCACCCCTTTTTTATGCAGGTCTTCTTTACGTAACTCTTGTTCTAGTAATTCGACCTCGAGACATGGAACCACAATTGGAGTTGTTTGCTCGATATTGAAAGGTGTGTTTGAGTCTGATGGTGTTTTAATAGATGTATCCAATGTAAAATCACCACTATCAATAAAATCTTGTATTCTATGTTTTAAAGCACAACACCTATTTGTGGGATGTCTAATAAGCACAACAATACTTGGATCTTTGCATAGGACACGTATGAGGTAATACGATCAATTTGTTTCGAAGCATGTTTCCGACAGTTTCACTTGATGAAGTATTTAGCTTATATGCCAATTTCGTGATTCATTAGTCATAGATTCTTTTTGTTTCTTAACCCATGTGGGAAATGAAATATTTTGAGACAAGTTTTTAGTGAGGAGCTAGAGATGCAATTTGTAATAGCATGTTGTGGATTTTAGGCATGTGTAAGTTTATCTTCAAGTAAGTTGACCCTTAGAGAAATGGTTTACATTTGTTTTCGTAATTTATCTATGGAATGAATCATAATAAAAATATGATGTGTAGGAATGGTGACAATTTGAATAATTTCATTCAAGGGTTGAGTCTTACCATGGATGGTAGCACTAAGTACACTACTTCTAATTGGTTGGGAAGATATGGGTTTAAAATCACAAACCCCAGACATTTCAAATTTAATATTCATACAAAACCCTACAAGATTATGCACCCTACCTCTTCGTGTTGTGATAGTATGGACCTCCATATCCAATATAAACCTAAGGCGAATAACAAGAAAGGGATGTTGGCTATCACTACCATGAGGCCCTAGAGGAGGAACGAAAGGAGTCATATACATGTTCTTTCCTTTCAAGTAGTAATTAAAAGCATTTTAGATTCGACAGTCGTGCAATGTGTTTTTAAGGAGAGCTACAAATTCATCATTATTAATATCATCGTTATCTTTATTGCAGATAAATTTAACCCATTTCACTACATGCAACAAGAATACATCATATAATCTTATTAGAGAAACATGTAATCATGACAACTATGACTTGAATCACAAAATATATATAACTAACATCCATTGTAGCTATGTTGGGGCTTTGCTTATGTGGATAAGGAGAAATCACAAATCAGATATAAAAGTCAAACCCTAATACCAAAAAAATCTAAAACCCTAAGAAAGTATGAAACCCCAAGGTAAAAAATACTTAGGGTTTGCTTGTGGTCAAGTCAACGACCGAGTTCACCAAAATGTTTTATTTATTTTGTTATTAGTGTGATCTAAATGAAGTAAAACTATGATCATTCAAATTATGTAAAATAAGGAAATAATCATACAAATTTGAATGTAAAAGGAGAGATTGATATTGTACTTAGATAATCGAAATTTGACAAAGCAAAAGGGGGGAGTTGTTCTTAGCTTATTATGATCTTATGTTGCTCACTATGTTTGTCACTGTTTCTAAAAAATGGTTTGTGTATGCTCTATAACCACTCAAATCAAGAAACAAAAACTCAAACCCTGCACAAACTCTGCAAGCAAAACTGAGACCCCTACAGCAACAAATATTGTCCAAGCCCTACCGATAGTATCTCTATTGGTTGTGCAAGTCTGTGACGCCTAAAACCGTTGTGCCTGCATTGTCTTCAATCTGGTGCATTGAACCCTAGTCTCCTTATCCTTCCTTTGAAACCCTTAGCTCACTTTCAACCACAAGATGATCCTTAAAAAAGGGTTGGCATGTTGGGTTGGACAACCCCAACCACTCCATGTTCGGTGACTAAGCATTGCCTACGTTGCAAAACTCTAAAGCAAGATCAAAATGCACGTAGTTCTCCCACTTATATGTGTGTGTGCAACATAATGATCAATCTAGAATGCAATGTAATGTTTGGCTTTCAACACTTGGCACCATGCAACTTTGGCCTACGTTTGTATTTAGAAATGGCTCTAGGACCGCTCTTTTGAAGGATATTCAAATATATGTCTTTGTGATAATGACTCAAGAAAGTGTTAATTGATTTCCGAAGTTTAAAGTAGTGGCCAAGTTAATATAACCTTGAGATTGATTTGTATTTATGACTGGCTCTTTGATATTTCCCACTATGACCAACCCATGAAACATGTTTAAGCCGACCTAATGGAGACTTCCCAATTTGAAAAATAGCTGTGTTGCAGGGATACGCCCCCCAGCCCCACGCCTCCTGTTCGGAGACGCCTCCGGCACGGGGACGTCCCGGGTACTCCCGGAGGCGTCCCGGAGGCGCCCGCCGGCGTGCCGGAAACGTCCGGCACGCCGGCGGGCGCCTCCGGGACGCCTCCGGGAGTACCCGGGACGTTTCCGGCGCGTACCCGAGGGATTCCGGCAGAAAAATGGCGAATTGTTTTTTAAAAAAACCCTAGAAAATCCTTTTAAAAAAAACCCTAAAAACTAAGCAACCCTAAATGTAAATCCAGTCCGAACCCAACGTATAGAAATAAAATAAACATTTAAGTATAAGTTTACATTTAGATATGGACATCTAGTTTCTTATACTTTAAGTTATATTTTATTTATATACTTTCAGGGTGTTTGAGAGGGGTTTCGGACTACTAGGAGCTATAATGCAAATTCTAGGTTTTGGAGGATCCTGTCATATTTCAGAGTTAGTCAAATTCCAGGGTTTCAGGGTTTCAAACTTAGCCATATTTCAGGGTTTCAAGATTTCAAGGAGACATCATAGGAGGTATGAAGGCTGCATGAAGGGATGTATGCGTGATAGAATAGTTTGAGAATATCTCTGGCAAAGTGCCACAAGCCGATCCCACTCCATTCCCTGTGCACCCCTTAAGGCATGCACTCGTGAGATTCAATGCACCGATGAGCCCTTGTGAGAGAAAGTGTCAGTAAATGATAAAGTTGAAAAATAATGGGAGTGGCATTCATGATTTTGTGGACAATCGAGATGATTTATTCTAGATTTGAATGTACATCTTGTCTTTGAAGTAATGAATGAATGAATATTATATATTTTTAAGTGTTTTATCATTTATAGACAAATATTTTCACACTATGTAGTTTCAAGTGTTTTACTAAAAAAATGAGTAATATATATATATACACACACAGACGTACCCACGACGTATCCAAATCAAGGTTTTTGAAAAATGACGTACCCGCGTACCCGAGACGTCCCCGTATCCGTACCCGTACCCGTACCCAAACAACATAGAAAAATAGCCATAGAGTGACCCTAGACACTATCGACAAAAGTAGACACTTGCAGTAAACTGCAATTGTTCGAGTGTTGGCAGTACTATCCTAGGAATGAAAATCAATAATCTAAGATATGGAGACAATCTGTTTAGGATTTTGGAAGGTTCTTGCACAAACTAGGGTGATCATAAATGTGTATATGATAAATTGAGTTGGCCAAAACAACAAGTGAGTAGACGAATAGGGGGAAATGTGCACAAGAGTCAAATGTGTACGCAAAGTCCAAGTATGTCAAAGTTGATGTTGCCAAAGTGTCTAATACCAAATTTAGGTGTCTACATTTGTTGAAAACTTCAACCATGAAGCTATCACTAAAGAGTGTTATCTTTAAGATCTCAAAGCTTCTAAAACCCAATCAAATCAAAATCTCAATCACAATATCAACCTTCAAAGTCTCAAAATAGACCTCAACAAACTTCTGATCTTACCTTCATACCTATTAACAACATTGTAGATGCAATTGAAGGAAATTACGATCAACATTATATCAATTCTCAATATGTAAATACAATAAAAGTCAACTATCGACATAAACCAACTCATAAAGATCCTGTCACAAAGCCTAACAATCCCTCTCAAGAAGAAATGACATTTATCAATACATCAACTACAAATACAACCAATGCAATATCGAATGATTCACCCACTCCACCATCAGAATCTCAACCTAACGAAAAATCTTCTCCCGTCATAAAAGCTCCCAAAGCATATTCTAATTCCCATCCTAAATATCTTTATGGTTCCTACCAAAAAACAACTTTAATAGAATTCTTTTAGAGGAACTCAATGCTATGCCTTGCAAAATTTCCCTAATGGAACTGATGAGAACATCACCCTATCATAGGAAATTTTTCTTGCAACAATTGCAAGATATAGAAAAGCCACCATCACCAATTGAAAAGGAACCATCTACCCAACCTTCTCAAGTTCCAACACCTACAAAAGTACATATCATAGTAACCATATTTCATCCTCAACCAAATAACAAACTCTCTATAGAGTTCCCATGGATGATGTGTTCAAATGATGAAATCCTCTGCTGAGCCGATGATCCCCCTCTCTTCATTATTATTATGATCAATTATGTCCAAGTGAGGAAAGTACTTGTGAATGAAGGTTCGGGCATTAATGTCACTTCCCTATGGTTAGTCAAGACCTTAAGGGTATTCCACCATTGATCTCAAGAAAACAAAACTTAAACATCATGGATTTGACAAAAACAGCCAAAATCCTCTTGGATGCACTTGGCTTACTCTCACTGTAGGACCCAAAACCATATGCACCAAAATCATGGTTCTTGATCTCCCCCTTTCCTACAACCTACTCTTAGGCAACCCTTGGACTCACGACATAAGAGCAGTCACCTTTTCCAATAGCCAATGCCTCATATTAATTCACAACAATGGTTGATACAAGCATGAAGTTGATACTACCAAATCCTAAGATTTTCAAATTCTTACAACTAACACTATCAATAGTGCTCCCTTACCTAAGTTCATCAGCCTACATCCCGATTTGCAAGTCGCTGTAGTTGACAAAAATGATGATTAGCCAAATGAGCTTTCAAAATAATTGTAGCTCAACTAGCTTACCTCCATACATTTCCAAATGGATTCCTCCATCTCTTCTACCAAGAGACGAATACCTTCCCTTATTTGAAAAAAATGGTGAGAAACAACCTCCTTGCAATGCCAATGAAGCTTCATATGATGAAAACTCATTTGAATGCAATGACAGCTGGACTGCTAAACTCTTTCAAGAACCATTATTACTCTCCTAAAGTTTTTAGTCAAATTGGCATTTCCACCAAAAACACTTCCAATGCAAATCAACAAGACCTTAATCAAGCATGCACAATTCAAAAGTCTTATGATGAAGACGATGTCGTTTCCCAAGATCAAGCGAGACACTTGGTCGTCCTTCATTATAAAAAAACCCTTGCTCAAATGCATGCCTTTAACCATGATATCAAGTTGGCAAACCTATCTTGCAAACTTGACGATCCTCAATTTGACTCAAGTGATGATGAAGAAGGTTACGTACCTCCACCCAATCCACTTCTAGAGGACCCTAGATGGGTAATCCAAAATATCTCATATTTCACCACAAAAACCTAGCAACGATCACTTTCTGACATTCTTGCTAAAAATTCATCTCATTATCGTCAATAGCCAGGTCAATGATGTTCAGTTTCAAACAGACAATTCTGACTTCATTGGCCAAGTTGATGATGTTTAGTTTCAGAGAAACAATTCTAACTTCATCAGTCATAATGATGTTTAGTTTCAGAGAAACAATTCTAACTTCATCAATCATGCCAATGATGTAAAATGAATTCAAAAACACCTCCTACAAATCCATAAATTACACTAGATGCCAAAGTTACTAGTGTGAGACATATTCACATAGAACATGACAGTAAACGTAATAAATAAGTCAATCTCAAGGTTGACATCAAATATCATGGTCCTTTATCCACAAGACCAAGTGATGAAGCTATCTTAGAATTCCTTCACGCAAGGGAAGATCAACTCCCTCACCAACATCACAAACTTGGATGCTTTGAAAGCACTCCTTCTTACTTTCACAACTTTGTTAGCGTTAATCCAAAAAGTAATCCTATTTCTAAATTAAAATTTGCACCATTACACTTTCAAGTTCGTAATGCAATGTTGAGGGGACTCTGGAGATCAACTTAGGAACACCTAATGATCCCTACCCCATCCTCATCTCTTCTCTTCTCTCACTTGAAGAGAAAGACAACCACCAAGCTGTCCTTAATAAATACAAGGAAGCCTTTGCTTGGTCATATGAGGATATGCCTCACATTAATCCTGAAATCATTGTTCACAATATTGTCACTTATCCCAACGTAGCCCCTTTCCACCAAAAACAATGCAACTTCCCCGAAGAAGACTCTAAACTTTGTTACAAAGGAATCATTAAGCTCCTAGATGATAAGTTTGTCAAGCCTATTGATTACTCCAAATGGGATCTCCAACATAGTCCTCACTTGCAAGAAAGTCACAATGGTCATTAGCATACGTATTGACTTTCGTAATCTCAACTTAGCATGTCCAATGGACAAATTTTCATTGCCTTCAGTTGATGCCATTGTTGTTTCGCAACTGGCTATGAGTTACTTTCTCTCATAGACAGTTTTTCAGGGTACAATAAAATACACATTGCTCCCGAAGATCAACATAAAACCACATTCACTATTGGGGGGGCACATATTGTTATGTCAAGATGCCCTTTGGCCTTAAAAACGCCGAGGCAATCTATCAACATGCTATGACTCATCTTTCACGATCTTATTCACAAGATTGTTGAGACTTATGTAGATGATATCCTTGCAAAATCCAAGCATTGCAAGATCATCCCCATGACCTAGAAATCATCTTTGAGCAATTGATTAAGTACAAAGTCAAAGTCAACTTCAAAAAGTGTGTCTTCAATGTCACACCCAACAAGCTTTTACGGTTCTTGGTCTCTAGACAAGGGATTGGCGTAGATACTTCCAAGATCAAAGCAATCATTAACATACCTACATCGATTGCCATTCCTCAAAACCATACTTTTTTTGAGAAACTTGGGACCATTTGGAGATTCTTCCCTAAATTGGACTATTGAATTCATTCAATAAATTCCTTCCTAAAGAAAGGTGTCTAGCTTGAATGAAGTGACACCTGCCAAAACAAATTTGGGAACGTAAAAAAAGTCTTTACTAAAACCTCCCACATTACAAGCCATGTCCAATGAGTGACCTCTAATTTTATGGACATCTTCTACCCTTGTTTCCATTGGGGTAATGCTTCTGCAACAAGATGAATTTGGCAAATCGTATGCCATATATTACATTAGTCATGCATGGATTGACTATGAGACCTGCTACACCAAAGTTAAGCGTGGCTATCTCGCTATCTATTATGCAGCCAAAAAGCTTCGCCATTACATGCTTTACCAAAAAACTTACCTCATTGTCCATACAAACCCCCCTTCGACATTTCTTCACCAAGGCTTTCTTACCTAGTAATGGAATTGGTAAATAGATGATGCTTCTCATGGAATTCAATCTAAAAATCTTTACTCAAAAATAAGTCAAGGGGCAAGTGATTTCCAATCAACTTGTTGCCACGCCCAGGCTTGCCAAAAGGCATATTCAAGATACCATTATCAATGAAGACGTCCTCTTCATTGAAGGTGTCAATCAAGCCATTACCTTGAAAGATCACTTTCACAATTTTACAACTGATCTCGAAGACCAAGCCCTCGAAGATCCTAAAATATAACTTTCTCAACCAAACCAAACAAGAAGACCAAACTGAAGTATAGTCAAATTGCATGAGGATACTTGGAAACTCCACTTTGATAGAGCCAAGTGCCTACAAGGAGCTAGGGCAAGATGTGTCATCCCTGATCCTTTTGGCAAGATCATCCTTTGGCCTTTGAACTCAACTTCGAAGTTACCAACAATATGGCTGAATACGAAGCTTTAATTCTTGGAATGCAACTAGCCATTGATTTAGATATACCTTATTTACATGCTTTAGGTGATTTCCAACTTGTTTGTCAACAAGTCAGTAGAGCATATTAATGCAAAGTGAAAACCTTAAAGCATATTACGAGTTTGCTATCCACCTTGCTAAAGAATTTGCATCTTTCACTATTGAGGCAATCCCATGAGAGCAAAACACTATCACAGAGTCTCTTGCCTCTTTGGCCTCCCTTGCTCACCTGCATAAAGCATTGCATGACAATCAATTCCTTATTCACATGCAGAAATCCCCATGTATATCAACGCCTAAGGATGATTCCTTTATTTGCTACATCAAGGTTGTCACCACACAACAAAGCCCTTAGTACAAGGACATCATCTAGTTTCTAGAAAACCAAACATACCCTCCTAAAGTTGACTACCGTGAAAGGACTAGAATTCACAAGCAAGCTTTCAAGTATGTCCTCAAACATAACATCTTGGATTATCACAAATTTGAAGGCAACCTGCTCCAATGTGTTACTAAAGATGAATTCCCTCCTCTTCTTGAGCAAGCACATAGGGGCATTTGTGGAAGTCATTGTAGCAGACACATTACAACCTGCAAATGCCAACACATGGGTTATTGTTAACCAAAACTTGAAAAATACACCATCATCTTTGTTAAGAAGTGTCACCCTTACCAACTACATAATGATCTTATCCATTCTCCTCTAACTAATCTTCAAACACTCAAATCTCCTTGGCCCTTCTCCACGTGGGGATTAGATCTCATTAGCAAGTTATCAAAATCGCAAGATGGCCACACCTTCATCATTACCACCACCAAGTACCTTACCAAGTGGGTTGAATCTATATGTTTTACCCTATTTTGGATTAATTGTAAGCCTAATTAAGATAGAAACTTGTAAATTAATTCTAATTATAATATATGACAATTAAGCATGAATCTAAATGTAACAAGTTGTAAGTAATTTGACAATGGCACTTGCTAAATATGGAAAGTACAACAAAGGCATAAATACTTAGCTATTCCTATTATGCATGGGACTGAGAAGGTGGCAAGTGATAGAAAGTGAAGACTACTGGATTATGAGTTGCTTAGATCAAGAGTTGGATCTTCACTTGTGTAATGTCCCTTTTAAGACAAAATTAAACAATTCTAGAATTTGCAACAAACTCTTAAAATGAACATACAAATTTATGATTTTTATTGAAACCCTAACCCAAAAATTACAGGTTTCTAAAAGAACTATTTACGAATGAAAATAATTTTCGACCATGATAAAAACCCTCAAAAATTAGGGAAATTCAATATATTTGTTCACCCCCAGTCTGATTTTTAGGGAAATTCAATATATTTGTTCACCCCTAGTCTGATTTTTGGACTAGATGCAATCCTGAAAATTACAATAAGATATTACTGAATAAATGAGGGAAGAAGTTGTACTTTTCACCCACCAAACAAAGCCCAAACTGAAAGACAAACCTCCTGTGCAAGTCACCACTCCTCTAGTGGTCTAAAAGTGTTGTGTTGATCATCAACAAGCTACCCTACTGCTGCGCTCAACCTTCCAAGGCTCCCAAACTGGGTCGCCCAACTCCCAAGGGCTATTAAAACTGATTTGTCACTTCCCAAAGCTGTCCAACTAATTAGCCCACTTCCTAGGGTTGTCCAATAGATCTATGTCTAAACATGATCTTTAAATAAGATCACCCAGCTGATGCAATGTCCCCAATTTGAGACAAGTCTGCAAAATACGGGTTTTGCAACAAACCCTACCCAAACTGAAAATAATATGACATCTTATCCTTAAATCAGCAAACCCTAGCTAGAAAGAATGGCCAAACTCCAAGCAAAACACACTCCAATATAACCCCAAAATTGTTGAATATGAAACTAAAATAAAATGCCTCTTTTGACAAGGTGGAAATGGTGACATGACTGAAAATTACCCTTGCAATAATTCTGATTTTTATTGTCGGTACAACTGCATTTTGTCCTTCAAATCTACCTTGAAACCCTTACGAAAACTCCCAAATAATGATGCAAAATATTAGAACCTCCAATGAACACATTTATGGCTTCAAATTGTCAAACTAACCCTCCAAGGAAGTCACCACACATGGGAATAAATTATAAACTTAAATCTGAGTATTAAACCCTCAAATTTGCTCTTCCATAAGCCTTCCAAGTCTCTAATGCAAGTCGCCAAAATTGAAACAATAATATAATAATTTTCTGAATATTTTAGGACACGGAGTGGCCCTCAAACCCTGCAAGTTATCCCACAAACAATTCACCAAGCTGGAATAAACTGCTAAAAATACCTCTAAATCCTAAAAAAGGGTTTGAAAACCAAATAACCCTCTAGAGAGGGGTCGCCAATCCTCCAACCAATTCGCCACCCTAGGGATGGCTTCCAAAACCAGCAAACAACTCTCCCAAGCAAGTCGCTCATCTCCTTTACCTACGCTAAAAATACCTCTAAATCCTAAAAAAGGGTTTCAAAGCCAAATAACCCTCTAGAGAGGGGTCGCCAATCCTCCAACCAATTCGCCACCCTAGGGATGGCTTCCAAAACCAGCAAACAACTCTCCCAAGCAAGTCGCTCATCTCCTTTACCTACAAAACACAATCACCAAGATTTCAAAGGTGCTTGTCAATCTTCTGGACAAGGTGGTGCTCTAAAACACCTTTGTAAGACCAAATGCATGCAACCATGTAAATCTGAAGCACAATTACAACCCTTGAATAGAGCTACCCTTAATGAAGGAATGAAGGTTTTTGTCCCCAAACCCTTCGTGCACTTGAAAGTTTTCATCCTCAAGTCATGATAAACAAGCTTGACATACTTGATCAACAATTCAATATCCAAAATACATAACCCTTCTAAATGAACTTCTCCTTGCTTTTTATACCCAACCTCCAAGTGTAGCGCTCAAAATTAGAAGGGAGAGTTTCCCTTTTTCTTAAAAAAAATAAATAAAAGCTTCCTTATAAAATTCACTTTAGGTCTCAGGTGCCCATGAACTTCAAAAAGGTCCCAAAATTAGATCATAAAGTGTTTTTCCATTAAATGCTCTTGAAGCTCTCAAATGTTCCCCTTTTTGCTTCTAATTTCCTTAGCCCTTGGGAACAAAAAGGTTGGGGGTCTCCTCCCAAGACTAGTTCGAAAAGGGGGACATTATAGCTGACTATTGAAGGTTTTTGTCCTCGAATACTTGAAGACAATGAGCGTTTTCGTCCCCAAGAGTTGATTGTGCGATCAAACGTGCTTAGCTTCAATTGAATTAATTGAGAGATGATCAATCCCATGAAAATAGACCTGTCCACCTTCCTTTATACTCCTTTACCCTCCAAACCAACTCCCAAGTGGAGCACTCCAAGTGGGAGAGAAAATCAAATATTCAAAAAGCAATTGCATTCTAATTTCTAATTAAGTGCTAACTTACATCAAAATAGAAAGTCCCCTTTTTTATTAAAATTCAAATTAGAAATGAGTTGCCGACATATTCACTTTTTGGCAACTTGAATGAAAGAACCATGTTTCCTTTTTTCTCCTTCCCTTAGCCAATGGGAAACCAAAAGAGTCGGCGAAGGGTCTCCAAACAAACTAAAATCAAGAAGGGGACATTACAATCCTCCCCTCTCGAAATTGTTTATCCTCAAGCAATTGCAAGCCCATATGTTCAAGTATCGCCATACCAAGGTGATAGGTCATGCTATAGCGCCCATAGAGCTTGGATCATGTACCTGTCAAGTGGGATAGCTCCTGCCAAAAAACATAGTGTGATATATCTTTGATAGCCCAAATGGATAATGAATGCAATTCATCCTCAAAATGATCCTCCAAAATTTGTTGAGGCCTGAAGGCACCCACAAACTCCCACAAGACCGAAAGTTGCCATATGCTCTCCCGATTGTGTTTCTGCTATCCCACTTGGCTTCTCCCACGCAATGAAGGACTTGGCATATCCAACCTTTGAGTCCCAATGGATCCTTTTGTGATTTGGCAAGCTCCTCCCAATATATGGTGAAGATCAAACTGTTATGTCTAATTTGCTTGTTCTCTTCTACTAGAATCTTCTGCCTATATCATCCAATGATAGAATCCCCTTGAGGTGGGCAAATTCGCTTGTCCTATGCCTGATTTTTTTTTTAAACCCAACAGCATGACAATGGTATAACAACTACCAAACAGAAATTTTATTGAAAGAGACAAAACTATGAGCAATGTAGAAGTTGATAGCCACCATATAAGGACTAAAATTTTGCAAACAACAGATCTAAAATTGGAAACCATAAACATATTGGCCCTTAGTTCCAGTTTCTCACAGCCAACACCAATCCCAATTTTGTATAGTAGATGGCTTTCAACAAGAAAGCTCTATTTTGTACATAACACATCAAATATCCATCCTGGGGCAGC
This sequence comes from Torreya grandis, assembly GCA_037957365.1. Lineage (NCBI taxonomy): Eukaryota > Viridiplantae > Streptophyta > Pinopsida > Cupressales > Taxaceae > Torreya > Torreya grandis. The sequence goes on along the minus strand of JARHVA010000905.1, from coordinate 93,057 downwards.
AATAACAAGTGTATCCAAACCCAACCAAAATCACCACAATGGAGTATCTTTGTGCATTGAGTGTTTTGAAAATATGCCTCTTTCCTTTGCGGCAACCATGCTTGGAGCTTTGTCCACTATACCTTGAAATATTGTTTTCTTTTCTACATCTTTGACTTCCACCCCATCAAACACTTTCAACCAAAGTATGCCAATATTATGCTCACCTCTTTTTGATTGTTGTTACCTTGCTTATTTTGGGCTCCAAATGTTGCTTCGATGTTGCCACATAGAATTTCTTTCAAAATGGGTTCAGAACAGACCCTATGAGTGCTGAAAGGTGAGTGAAACAGTCATATATAGCTCTAGAATTCTTCAAATCAGTCACCTTGTGGCTGTATGTGGCCATTAGCAACAGTCCTAACTCCAAATCCTTGGATATCAGTACCATAAAAAAAATACAACAGCTGCAATTCTTGATCTTCCCCGCACAAATGAGTAATGACAGCAGTTAGGGGCTGGAAACCATCTTGTATGGACTGCAAAAGCCTCATCAATGTCCGTAGATGGAATATGCATCTTTCCAGTGCCAAAACTTTCTTCTATCGCTGCAAAAGGTATAGGGGCAAAGCTGGGAATGTGGTACCCAGCAGTCCACAAATTTGCAACAGTGTTCTTCAAGAACCATGGGTCATAGTCCTTGTCACCCCAAGCTGTACCATTTGACAAATGGTGTGGATCAGATTGTATGTGGGCTTGACAATGGCTGTAACCGTCATATGCTGCTCGGAATTCCTCTCTATACAGCAATGTGTAGGATGATGGGATACTGGCACTTAGTGACTCCAATAGGTGAGACCTTTTACACACAATATCAAGCAAAGAAATTTCCCTCATTCCTACAGAACTATAGTTGCTTATGACAGATATCATTCTTTCCAAACACAAAACTTTCACAATGCTCAATAGGAATATGGTACCATGGCTGCCAAGCTGGGTTCCCTCACAAAAAAACAAGAATGTAACTGCTGAAACCCATCTTCTATTGGCTACAAACACTTCATCCATGATAATAAGTGGGAAATGCATTTTCCTTCTGTTACAATATTCCTTTATGGCTGCAAAAGGAATGTTGGACAAGCTGAAAACATGTGGAACAATAGTTCTGACATTGGAGACAGCTCCCCTAGCGATCCATGTCTCCCCTAGACCCATGATTATGGGAATCATTACATACTTTGTGTCTACCCCAGGTGTTGAAAAGTGGTTGTGCCTTTATGGTGCACAGAATGGTGAAGCTGTGTTGTAATATCACATCCTTCACAATGTGGTTAGAATGCACAACAAACTTTATATGACTCCTCATAAAATTTCTTTCATTCCAAGTGCAAGAGGTCGAGAACCCAATCATGACATCTACCTTGATCCTTATAAGACCATCCGGGTCCCATATGCCACAACAGTCTTGGACTTGAATCAAGGAATCTACATGCCCACAGCTGCAAGTTGTGTTCTTGACCCTAACACCCTTCTTAGAATACTTTCCATGTTGACAAGAATCCTTAGTTTCTGAATTTATGAACTCAACACTCATTTCAACTAAAAGACTCTATTCAAGTGCATGCTTGTCAGCTGAATCAAAAATATTATGAAAAGAGAACACTGCTGTCCTATCTAGAATACCATGAATCTTGTCTAGAACGTAGTCATTTATCAATTCATCTCCCATCACCATAAAATATACATCTACCCGTGCAATTATAGCTTGAATATTAAATCTGAAGCCAACAACATTAATCTGAGTTTGTTTACCTGAATTATGAGTTGTTCCATTGCTGCTTGCTCTGAGAACACTCGCGGATGTGAGGTGACATGTCTTTGAACCTTGCAATTGTCCCGTGAGCTGCAACCACCAAATTTTCAGGATCCGACTAGTGTTTACAACATATTTCTTATGTTCCTCCAAGGTGAAGTTTGATTCTTTTTATCCAAGAACATGTAATGATGACATTACCAGTAATGATGATTCTGAGATCAGAAACCCTACCCGTTATGGGTCTCAAAATGACACTGAGATCCCACACTATTATGCTCAAACGATTTTCAATCTGAGCAAAAGGGTCTATGTGCTCTTTACTACAGGTTGTCCTCTTCACCTTATCATCCCTTTTTGCATGTTGTCAATGATGACAAAAAAATTGCAGCGACATGGGAAAGCAACAAATCTGAAATATGATCAGTGCTATCATACCTTAGGCTGCAGTCACGATGCTCATCCATTTCTTCCGGAAGGAAGATTGTTGAGATAATCTCAACACCACCATCCATGTGGCTCAAAACTCCCAAATTAGGGTTACTCAAAATGTTCACCTCAAATGCATATCCATCTCTAATGCTTCTCTAAAAATCAATACTTTCACTCTTCTTGCTATAAACACAAAGACAATCAAATTGCTTACCCTTAGTTGTTGGTCTGAAAATTCCAGCAAGATGAAGACCAACATAAGTACCCGGTGAGCCATTTTCCTCATGTGCATGCCTCACAACAAGGTCTTCCTAGAAATCCTCCTCATAGACCACTTGCAAATCTAATTTTTATTGGCATTCCAAACTGCCATAACGATGATTCAAAAGCTCACCTTTTCTCTTTAAATTCATTTAAGTGTTGTTTTGCTTGAATAGCTATCAACTTAGCTTCCTTAGCTCTGTTAAACCATTCATCACACCTTTCCTAGGTCCTTATCACATCCTCCGCACTTGCCTACCATGTAGTTGGTTTCATTAAATTTTGCCTCCTATATGTGATTTGTGCCCTTCTTTTCTACTGAACTATTTGGGCAATCAGCGGATGGTGCTTTCTCCTTCAAAATATCTTCCTTGGCTTCCTCATTCTTTTGCTCTTTTGTAGGGTTTTGGAATTCAAATCTTGACTCTTTCGTCTCTTTATCTGACCACACTTCCTCATGGTGCCCCTTTTTCATGTCATGTCCCCATCAACTCCATAAAGCCTATAAAAGAGATTTTTGATCAAATCTCTGTTGGAAGAGTTTTGTATGAATCAAAACCGGCCACAGTATCTTTATGTAGTGACCCCATGGCAGGAAGAAAACTGTGCAAACTCAATCCCACAGCAGACCAAGAGATGGCTCTGATACCACTATAATGTCCCTTCTTGGACAAAATTAGACAATTCTAGAATTTGCAACAAACCCTTAAAATAAAAATACAAAAAAATTATTTTTATTGAAACCTTAACCCAAAAATTACAGAATTTTGATAGAACTATTGATGCATAAAAATAAATTTCAACCACGATAAGAACCCTCATAAAAATTAGGGAAATTCAATATATTTGTTAGACACCTCAAGTCTGATTTTTGGACCAGATGCAGTCCTAAAAATTACAATAAGATATTACTGAATAAATGCGGGAAGAAGTTGCACTTTTCACCCACCAAACAAAGCCCAAACTGAAAGACAAACCCCCAATGCTAGTCACCACTCCTCTAGGGGTCTGAAAGTGTTGCATTGATCATCAACAAGCTGCCCTACTGCTGCGCTCACCCTCCCAAGGCTCCCAAACTGGTTCACTCAACTCCCAAGGGTTGTTAAAACTGATTTGTCACTTCCCGTAGTTGTCCAACTAATTCATCCAGCTCCTAGGGTTGTCCAACTGATCTATGTCCAAACGTGATTTCTAAATAAGATCATAAGCTGAATATTGAGGGTTTTCGTCCTCGAATACTTGAAGCCAATAAAGGTTTCCGTCCCCAAGAGTTGACTGTGAGAGCAAACGTGCTTAGCATTAAATGATAGATGATTAATCCCCCGAAAATGGACCTCTCCACCTTCCGTTATACCCCTTTACCCTCCAAACCAACTCCCAAGTGACACGCACCAAGTGGGAGGGAAAATCAAACAGTCAAAAAACAATTCCATTCTAATTTCTAATTAAGAGTTGACTTACATCAAAATAGAAAGTTCCCTTCTTTATTAAAATTCAAATTAGAAATGAGTTGCTAACATATTTAGTTTTTGGCAACTTGAATGAAAGATCCATGTTTCCATTTTTTCTCCTTCCCTTAGCCAATGGGAAACCAAAAGAGTCAGCCAAGGGTCTCCAAACAAACTAAACTCGAGAAAGGGACATTATAGCATGCGCTCAAATGATATCGTTAGTCTTAGGTAGGTACCGTTCAGGGGGCATGTTCCTTGTTGATAAGTTATGTCCATGTAAATTATGTCCCTCTATTCTGGTATGGACAGTTGCGAGTCTTGTGACTGCTTCTGATATACTTATGTGTGCGATCATAAGGTCTGACTATATGTGCAACACCCACAGATCAATCTCTTCCTCTTCAAAACCCTAGGTCCACTTCGGTAATAGTTTAGACCTGCAAAATGGGAAAAACGATGGACTAAGCTGACCTCAACCAGTCCCCAATGATTGGTTGAGCGTTGTTTACATATCCAATACTCCAAAGAGGAAAATCAAGACACGTGTAGTTCTCTCTGTTAGGTGTATGTGTGCAATTGTGATTCAATGTATGCAACTTGTAATCTAGCTTTCGACACTTGACAAAAAACAACTTTGGCTTGGCTCTTGAGTGTTTCAGACTTGGGAAGGACTTGCTTTTAGGGACTGATTTGTAATTTGGGAAGAATAAGGCAGTCCTCTTGAATGTGCAAGTGTTTGAGTATGTTTGGTAGATAAGTTCTAGATAGATGCTAGATGATCAATAAGCCTAAACTTATTTTGTATTTATGAGTCCAATTGGGTAATTTATCACGCTACCAACACGCTAGGCAAATGAACCAACCCATAAGAATAATTTGATTTTAAAAATTGACTATTGTTGGGTTAAGGGCAAAACTGTCAAATTTGGTCGGTATCATTTGGACGGTACCATTTGAATCCAACGTTTTCGTTCAGAGGTCATAAACATTGATCTAATGATCTCGAGTTGTCTGAGTGTGATAGTTTACTAATTTGGCACAAACTAGGAGAATTCTTGTATAAGATTGACAACAACTTGGAAGGATTAGGCCCATAGATAACATATGGATGCGAGAAAATGGTGAATAAAACATATATGTGCGCATAAATCACGTAAAGTGTAGGTCAAAACTAACATTGTTGAACGTCTAATATCAGATTTTAGTATATACAAATGTCCCTCCTTTTACTCTAGCATTTAAATGCAATAAAAATATTGAAGGATAAAAATATACTTGAGTGTGTACAACACACTTTGTCTTTGGGATAAGACTCCAAATGTTCAAGTTGCTCCAATCAAACTTGTACTGAACATATAGTAGTCAATGTCTATAAAGTGAAAACCTGAAAATGTGTAAATTGATAAATCGGTAATTGAAACTTAAGAGTAAGGAAGGAGTATACCTATATGTGGGTAAACCATGTTGCCCTATAACTTTGTTCGAGATGCTATTTCCTCATTGATGCATCGGAAAATTGTACCTCCTCATTGAAGGACTTGGAGAACTTGGCAAAACAAAGCGTGATCAATCCCTAATTTGAAATTTTACTAAGACAATGGCCATGGATTGGAAGATAAATGCCCTCAATCCTCTTGTAACTAATCTAGCATTGATCTTGTAACCCCAAGATAGAAGGTGAGAGCCACATAACGGGCTCACAGAGTAAAACCTAGGTCAATGAGCGACATAGAACCTCAACCGCATTACTCACTAAAACAAAAATCAACCATTGCAAATGGACTTATAAATTAAAAGGTGCTCACAAATTGGTAAATACTTGGTAAACACTTGGTAATTAACTACAGAGATGCAAATGTGCATGGACCAATTCCATGCCCCATAATATAAACTACTCAATGTTATCATTGGTAAACTTTGATAGTGTGTATGCATGAAACCCCTTCATGCCCATAATTTGAATTGTTCGGTGCTAAACTACCATAAAATGTTATGCATCTATATGTTAAATCTAAGAACTTGTATCATAAATATACTTGTATGTGAAAATTTGTAAATTTTTATTTCTGTAAACCATATTCACCTACATGGCATATGCACTCAAATGTATATGAATCTGTACTCTATAATCTCATGTTTCTATAAAGTGAGTGTATACGCATAGCATATGCCCCCAAAATTTGTACCAATATGTGAATATTTATCTCAAATATGAACCCATATGATATTTGAACCTCTGTAATCTCTTAATCTTATATACTATTCCAACCTCTGAAATCTCTGAATCTTATATACTATCCCAAAATCTGATTTTTCTACTCATGGAGGCTTAAGTCTCTATGACAAAGCCCACTGATATGCCCCCTTTTAAAGAGAGGCATGTAGCTTGCAAATCACTCATCTCAAAAGATATAGTCAATTGTAATCATGTTATGCATAAGGATGTGATATATAATCATGTAACATGTGGAAAATATGTCATCAAAACATGTATGTAACATACGGACGCAAAGACATATAAGTGGTATGTCAAGACATATATAACAATTAGGCACATAGTAATATCCATCTCTGATAAATAAGTCTACCTGGGAGAAGGTGCATGATAAAGATCATGGCACCACATACAATGGGGAAGCGTGTGATGTGGATCACGGCACTTGCAAACTCAGCAATCGCAAAATCTCAACAAGGAATGTCAACTCAATAGTATTGAATGTCATACATAAGGCCAAGGAGACACATATGAGGGACAACAAGTGTCACACAAACAAGGCTCTAGAACCACAAATATGGGGCATAAAGACATCGCACAAAGAAGGTTGAGTAGCCACAAATAAGAGGCAATAAATGCCGCACAAACAAGGCCAAAGGGCACACACAAAGGATATTTAAATGTCACAACAAATAAAGCCAAATGGCATACACAATAATCAAGCAATGACTACAATAATAACATCAATGAAGCATAGAACAAGTGAAAACTTGTCTACATTATCCATGAATATCAATGTCACGTCATAAGAAAGAAACATATCCATGGAACACTATGTAAGATATGAGTACCTAGCAAGGCATGTGTAAACAATTTATGTAACTCAACATGGTAAAAGGTCATATAAAAATATAACCAGTGAATAATGCAATCTGTGAAAATATGTGCCCTTAGCATTAGCATGGCCCCTAGTTAAAGGAAAGGTCCAACATTTATTTATCCATATATGATTTGTATGTCGTGCATTGCATTCATATAACGTGAAATGCATTTATATGAAACGAATATGCCATCTACCAAACACGTGATAAATAACATATGTAAATAGTGTAACTAACCATCATGTTATGTTTAAATTTTGAATGTTTTTGCATTTTTGAATTATTTGAATAAAAACTAACTAATGATCTCATCAATGGGATGCTCATATGTATGCCATGTGTCTCTCAACCACCATTTACTGTTGAGTCCTTTGTTATGTCATTGTGCAAAATCGAAATTCTTGGCTTGAAGTAATAATTTGACCTTCATCTTTGTTAGTATAATACCAAATGTCAATATCATCAAGATTATTATAGGCATCTTCTATATCTATAGTAGGATATGTAAAACCAACTATGCCACATTGTGATTCTGATTTTTCTAATTTTTGTTGCTCTTCAATATGCTCCTCATTATCAGGTTCTTACATCTTAGTTGTAACCATAGGGGAACTAGATATTATCAATTGAGTACTAATCATATCCTTTATGGTATTGCATTTATCCTTTTTCTATATCATTGAAGTAGCTATAGTGTTCAATTCCTTAAAAACCATGTTTATACCATTTGTATTTTTAGACACATGTTTTTGAACTTCCTTCTTGGGAACCTCTTTCTTAGTCAAATCTGATTTTTTGGCTTCTTTGTTCTCAATCAAACCTTCTTTCTTAGGGCCCTCTTTCATAGGTACACTTTCTTAATTGGCCTACTTTTGTATTTTGCTCTTCAAGGCCCAACACCTATTTGTATGATGCCCACGCCTTCTATAACAAGCACAATAATATATGGATTTTCAAGCAGGACGTGTAGGAGGTAAAGTGATCAACTTGTTATAAATCATATTCCTTAGAGTTTCACTCGGAGACATGTTAGCCTTATGTTATGTTTTTGACCCATGAGTTGTAGATTTTTTTTGTTGCTTTTAAACCCATACTTGAGATGTAAGTTTTTGTGCCACATAGGTTTTATATGGAGAACCACATTAAATTGACACTAGTGTGCTCAGAATTCATGATATGTGCAATTTTATCTTTAGACACATTTGCTTTTGGATGCCTCGAGGGACACATTTATAGTAGTTATTTGATCCAAAATCACTGCACTAGACACAGTATTGGTCATACGTTGGGAAGATTCAATATTCATACAATATTTGTTGTAAGTAGGCACATTGTAAGTAATATTAACTTCTAGATTACTCTTGTTTTCTTGCATATCATGGTTTTGAAATGGGTCAGAAAATAGTTCCAATTTGGCATCTCCATAAGGTTGTGTTGCTACATTAACTGTTACTTTTTACCCAACAAATTGCTTATTTTGAGACCTTGTATTAGGAGGATTAGAGATATACTGAAGCTTATTCATGGCAAGGAGCTTAACTTCACAGTCCTTGATTGTCTGGCATAAATGGTCAAAAGATTGAAACTGCTTGAACATGACAAATTCATGTAGTGGATGAAGCAAACTTTGCTTGAATATGTGTTGCAACTCATTATCAGTGATATGATTTTCTATCTTCGAGAGCATAGTCTTATAACAAGACACATAATCATTGATAGGCTCATTGGGTTCTTGCTTAATTTTGGCAATCTGAACATAAGACAATTTTTCACTAATGTTAACTGAAAAATGTGTAAGAAACTGGGTGACCAAAGGGTTGAAGGCCCGCACTAAGTGAAAAGGAAGATTGTAAAACCATGTTAATGCATAATCTCTTAAACTCCTTGGAAATAGTTTGGTCAATAACTTATCATTAGATGCATAATCCAAGCATGTTGTGTGGAAGGATTTGAGTTGTTGCTCAAGGTCACTGTTACCATCATAAAAGGGAAGCTTAGGTGCTACGAAATCCATGGATAAAGAATATGTTGAAATATCTAGGGCTAGAGGGTTATGGAGCAAAGCATGTGAATCCGTTGAATGACTGGATCTAGAAGCACCTTGCTCCAACTGCAACACCTTAGCCTACAAAGCTTAAACAATTGCTCGAGGGAATGTGAAATAGGCGAGGTTGATGATGTAATATGCATGGTCATTGTAGGATTGGCATAGGTTGATTGTGTAGGAATGGGCACCAACATGTCTTGTTTATATTTTAATATCTACACTTTGCCCCTTGCTAATGCTACTAGAGTTACTATATCCAAGTTCATCCTCAACCAAATTATATGTCAATTTGAAATTCCCCACACCGTCATATCTAAAAATGGTGGAAATTTCACAAATAAGGACATAAAGCAAATTTGCTCCAAATTCAAAATTAAACTCATTTTCTACTCCTCATTATCCTCAATCCAACAACCAAACCAAAGCAACCAGAAAAAACCTCAATAAAAACTTACAAAATATAATTTGATATTCACGCACCGATTGGCATCTCATGCTTTATCCCACTCTTTGGGCCTACCATACTAGCATTCATACTACCACTAGGTCAACTCCATTATCTCTAACCTACGGCTTTGAGCACATCTTACCCCTTGAAGTGGAGTTACATTCATTGTGCATTTTTCTTCGTGGCATCATTCTCAATGAAGAGCTTTGTGAAGGCCCCTTTCACACTTTAGACTTACCTAACGAGAGATGCATCACTAAGAAACACAAGAGAGTTAAAGTTAGAAAAATTGATGTCGGAGACTTAGTACTAAAGTTGGATTACAACCACGATAAAGAAGGTAAATATGCCTAAAAGTGGTGGGTTCCTTACATCATCAAAGAAATCTTTGGTCCAAGTACCTATCAATTACAAAGTAACAAAGGTTGTGTTTTCAAAGAGCCTACCAATGCTCAGTTTTTTAAAAAGTATTATGCTTATGGGATGTTCTTCATAGCTTTCATTTTGTCCATATTTTTCATTTCTTGCACTTAGACATTTAGTATAGTTTTTATTTAATGTTAGTATTATTTGTAGGTTTCTTCTAACTCTCTTGTGTTGCAAGTTAGTTTAGTTTGTCACTTTATTTACACCTTCAGGTTCCTCACATGATTAAGCCTCTTGGCTCCTACGTACCTCACCTACTTTAGTATCGCCTCTGGACTCTCTCTCTTCTTATCCTTACACCTCTTGGCTCCTCTTTTTTCTTATTTTTACATGTCATGATGTTCAATTTGTGAGTTGCATTGTAAGACCTTGGGGAATGCAACCAAGCCTTCCTCCCAAACGTACATCCCCTATGATGACGCCTTCAGGCTCTTTCTCATTTTCTTATGCCTCATGGCTTTTTCCCTATTTTATTTCCACCTCCATGCTCCCCCTTAATTTATTTTTACACCTCCTGGCCCTTCCCTTACCCTTTATTTATGCCTCTTGGCACCTACCTGCATTGTTAAACATTGTTGGCTCTATCTCTCTTATGTTCATACCTCTTGACTCTTACCTCTTATTATTATTTTATTGCACCTCTAGGCTTTATCTTATTTGCACATCTCATGGATATATCTTACATATTTACTCCTCTTGGCTTTCAGTTTGTGAGTTGCATTGCAAGACCTTGGGGGATACAACCCGGATTTCCTCACAAGCACCCACTCTTTGTATTACCTACTCTATTTTGATCCTGATCTCAACCATATCTATGTGTTTTCTTAAAAATATCAAGCACTGATCAAGAGTGGTGTTTTGTCTCTTAAAATCAGTTATATCCCCAAATACAAAGGAGACCATAAACATGAACTGCATTAATGTAAATAAATCACCAATGGAATCACCTAAATCAGTTATATCCCCAAATACAAAGGAGACCATAAACATGAACTGCATTAATGTAAATAAATCACCAATGGAATCACCTAAATTAGTTATATCCCCAAATACAAAGGAGACCATAAACATGAACTGCATTAATGTAAATAAATCACCAATGGAATCGCCTTAACCAACAACAATTAAATTAACTACAACAACAACTAAATTTTATTTTTTGTCCATATGGGAAGAAGCGCCACATTTAATGCAAGGAATAGAAGTTATATTAATGCAAGTCTCATTTGATGAAAAGACATCACTTTGGAAAGGAGACACATCATTTGATGCCAAGATATGAAGGGTATTTATAAGAACAACTTGGTGAGATTTGACATTCATTCCCTTATATGAAGTTTAGGTAGCAGCCTCTTCTTTTATAATTGAGGACGAAACCCCTTGATATCAACCACTCAAGGACGAAACCCTTTGAGAGTTCTCTATTAGAATATTTATAACCAAAATTCCGCATTGCACATTTGATCATTATACAACATTATTTGTTATATAAATTTATTATCTTGTTAATAAGAACATAATTCTACATTCATTGAATATTATTATTTCGAACTTTAAAAAGGAATTCCGAGAAATCCAAATTAACATATAATATTCCGATTTGGGATATTACAATGGTATCAAAGCATTTCATCCTGCCAACCTAAGGGTTTCGATAAGCTTTATGCATTCAAATCATAAGGTCAACATAAATGATACACAGTTGGACTGGTGGGCTGAAGGGCAAATTCAAGTATATACGTTGATGTCACAATTAGTTCAACAAATGCAGCAGTTGAATAACTCGATAACTCGGAATTCTAATGGTGAGGAATCATCACAAGCACAACAGGCTTATACATTTAATAACAATCATGAAGGACTCCCATCAAGGACTTATGTACGCCCAACCATGCCCACATTTCTTCAACGAGAGGAACCAATACAGGAAGAAGATGAGGCCGAGTTGATTTTCAATGATATTAATGCATGTAACAATAAATATTTGAATCTTGATCCTATGATAAGGGATGAATTGACATTCATATGGGAAATGTGTACCAGAGGAAGATGAATGGCAGCGAAATTCAATCAAACAAGTCATCACGGAGCAGCTACCGAAGGAGCATCAAATTTGGATGGTTGACGATGATTTAGGCAACAACCTTGAGTTGCAAGAGCAGCAGGTGGAAGTAAATATTCACTGTTGAAAAACATCCCAATAGCATCACTCAAAGAATTCTCAAAGCCTGAGTTGGAGGTGATGGTTCTTGAACTTGAACAACCAAACAAACGTTGGAATCATCTTATGACAACCATAAATTCATCCTATTATCACAATGAAAACAGGTATGAATCTTTTATCAAATATGAACCATTGCTTGGTCTCCATAATAGCACAAAGAAAAGATTTGTCTTCATGGACAGTGGAGGTGAGTCCTTAATGGAGATTGTAAGGGCAGATTTGGTGACAAATGAGCTTGAACGGGTCATTAGCAACCCAAGAAATAATCAATCCCAGGATCCTTATGCTCAGCCAAGAGCTCATTAATAATTACAGCAATGGTTATAATGGCAGAAGGCTATGGGATAAGGGAAAGAACATTTGTAATAATCCCTTGCAAGAGATAATTAATAATAACGCAATCAGTTCTAAAAGGATGGGGAAAGAAACATCTAAGCTTGGAGCAGATTATAGTTTGTTGTGGAGTGTACTATCAGGTTTAAAATTGCTTGAGGACAAGCAATCTAAAGAAGGGAGGGCTGTAATATCCCCAAATACAAAGGAGACCATAAACATGAACTACATTAATGTAAATAAATCACCAATGGAATCGCCTAAACCAGTAGCAATTAAATTAACTACAGCAGCAACTAAATTTGATTTTTTGTCCATATGGGAAGGAGCGCCACATTTAATGCAAGTCATCCTATTTGATGAAAGACACATCACTTTGGAAATGAGACACATCATTTGATGCAAAGATATGAAGGGTATTTATAAGAATAACTTGGTGAAGGAAAAGGATATATATTCAAATTTGACATTCATTCCCTTATTTGAAGTTTAGGCAGCACCCTCTTCTTTTATAATTGAGGACAAAACCCCTCATTTATTAAATACAAGGACGAAACCCCTTGATATCAACCCCTCAAGGACGAAACCCTTTGAGAGTTCTTTATTAGAATATTTATAACCAGAATTCCACATTGCACATTTGATCATTATACAACATCATTTGTTATATAAATTTATTATCTTGTTAATAAGAACATATTTCTATATTCATTGAATAATCTTATTTCGAACTTTAAAAAGGAATTCCGAGATATCCAAATTAAAGTATAATATTCCGATTTGGGATATTACAAATTCAAAATCGGACTCTTTTTTAAGGTGCAACTCTAGGAGCATCTAAGTGTCTTGGTTTCTAGGTTCTCCTCTTTAGCAACTAGGTGTAAGCTCTCCTGTGTTAGTCAATATACAAACCCATCATTGGTTTTCAAAATCCATGTAGAGGAGGAAAATAGAAAAAAGCCTAAAAATTCAAAAGCTCATAGCAAAAAAATCAAAAGGCAAAAGGCAATATCAAAACTCAAATCACACTTAAATATGTAATCAAATCATTGGCACACCCCTATCCTAATTGAAGCTCAAACTCCACAATGGAGTCGAAGGACCATTAGAGTGTGGTAGGCCAGTAGACTAGGATAGAAGGCCTCATATCTATACTTTGTGCCGCCTATCTTTTCATGCAAGTACCCAATCCTCGTAGTTGACCAATGGCTCCATTGGGGTCTTGAGGAACAAGGAACACGTCATGGGAAGGTAGACACCTTTACATTTCCTTGCATACCTTTTCATGGGATGACTTATATACTTCACTAGTTATTCCAAGCTTCAAGCTTGCTAGGTAGGGTTTCTAAACCTTTTGATAACTCCTAGTCTTGCCAAATTGATTAGAGTGCCTTGTTTCCGGTAACAACCATATTTTCACCTTGATGGCACCCTCTTTTCCCTCTATTATTTCCCCTTGATGGACATACTTGTTTCCAAGTCTCCCCCAATTTCTTTATTTCCTATTCTTCATCTCTTTTAGACATGCTAGCATTGCAACAATGGTAGCATTCAAAAGTTTTAGATTATAAGACTTGGGGAATCAACAAGGCATTCCCCTTGAACTTTCCATTTTTTAATGTGTTTCAAGAAGCTCTCTCAGTCATTGCCTTATTTTGGGGTTATAAGATTTAGCCTTTACCTCGTGGCTATCCCACCCTATCTCTATTGTCTCCCTTATTCTTCTTTGGGTTGTCCAAACCTAATTTAGCCTTTACCTCATGGCTATCCAGCCCCAACTCTCTTCTCTTCTTTTTTCTTCTTTGGATCTGCCAAATCTAATCTATCCTTTACCTCATGGCTATCCGACTCCATCTCTCTTCTTATCACCTTATTATTCCTTGAATCATTCAGACCTAATCTAACCTTTACTTTTGTGGCTATCCAATCCCTTATTTCACTACATTATTACCACCTTTTGTGTTGTTTGAACCTAATCTAGCCTTTACCTCGTGGCTATCTGGCCCTTCCCATACCTTACACCATTTTTCCATCCTTTAGGTCTTCCAGACCTAATCTAGCCTTTACCATTGAGGTTATCCAAATCCATTTTTACCACCCTCCTTGAGAGCCTCATATACTTCCATTTCAAACTCATCCACATACACTCACATTGCTTTCTTATCAATTTAGTCTTGTATCATTAAGGTTACCATAAGCATCTTTTGCACCTACCACGATCAAGACTAAGGTATTTGCAAGCATTTCTTTCAACGAAAAGGTATTCGGTATATGTATGTTACTTTCAGTTATTTCATTCATTTAGCATCATTTATTTATAGTTCTTGATTTTATTTCATGTTGTTGTGTTCTTTTCTCGAAGCACCATCTTGCATTACCCTATTGTGACACGTGATGACCTTTGGGTGGGGCATATGTATACACCTTATTTTCGCTTATTGAAAAGTTCTCTTGCAAGACTCGTTGGTGCATCAATCTCCTTGAATGTACATCCTAAAGAGTACATCGAAATCGGGGTGGGCCAATTCATGGTGCTTTGTGAGAGTTTCCCCAATGATCATTTGTTATATTTATCTCATTCATTCATGCCATGTCATTAGTTTATTTGTTCTCTGAGTGTGTTCTCGTTCCCCCTTTCCGCTACTCTTCTTCCTATTTATATGTTTCTCCCTAATGACCCACTTGATCAATGTCATTGGCCAGGTCGATGACATTCTATATCTACCAAATACATGTTCTACTTCATCAATTAGGCTGATGACATCGAATGAGTTTGAGTTGTCTTTTTGGACTTTGAACCGTATTTATATGGTTCTCCTTTGTCATTTCCCAAAAGCAAGACATCCAATCTGCTTTTCTTGCTCACGCAAACACACCTTAGTAAGAATAAAAAGATGAATTAGGGTGAAGGAGCTTATACTTAAGGAAGACTTGTTAAACAAGGTCTTTAAAGATATAAAGAAAAGAAGCTTAACCATCAAGATACACCTAATCTTTGCAGTCTCTAAGGATACTTAGGTCTTCTTCTTTCCATCTTAAACTTCACTTACAACATCTCTCACAAAATGCCCACTTGAGCCAAGGGGCAGATTGATGTGCCGAGAAATCAACCCAACATAATTATTCCTAACTATATACTCTTTCTTTACTTTGGTGGATATATTATATAGGTATGTTATTGTCTTCCATGCTTAAGTGAGCGTATGCTTGTTAGTATATTGTTATTTTTGCATGCTTTGTTTATTTATTTACACTTCATGATTACCATTTAATGACACCATTACAACCCTTAGATTAGATACATAATGGTTACCTCCTAATGGCATTGTCTTTTTTTTTTATTACTTGAGTTTACACCTCTTGGTTACCATCTAATGACACCTTATATTTAGTTGGGCCTATGAATGCCCCTTGTATGTGTAGATTCCCTTATTAAATCCCTTAAAACCTCCTTCACACACAACCTTTATCTATAGCCTCATACCACTTTGTGGAACAACATCTTGTATGTTTGTTGGATCTAGTATAATCTTCTATCTTTTCCTATATTAGAGGATTATTTTTTTGTTGACCATATTTAGCATACATAATAAGTGTTTTTTGCATACTAAAGTGACCACCATAAAGAGTTTAGTGTGCCTCCTTCAAAAGAGAAATGCATTGACCATGAGGCACACGATACTTATCCAATTTGTACAACAAATCTTCCCTAATGTAATAGTCTTAAAAAGGTACCAGATTGGAAACAATTGGTTGTTGAAGACTTGCAAATACCTTCCCAAAGTCAAGATCAATGGCATACTGACAAGCCCAAGTCTAGGATCCCAAATGTGAAGTGGTTTTAACAATAAAGGTGTGAGCCACAGAAGGACGACTCAAGAACCTTGCAGTCAGTGTTGGTGGTCCCCTTCTTACACTTGATAACCGAGTGAAACTACTAAAGACTTCATATGCCTTGCTTCCTTAATTTTATTTTGTGATTAAAGAAACTACAAAGTGATGTGATATGTGTGAACAATTGTTTCCTTGCCAAGAAGATATTATCTCCAATACCTAATGGCTTGAACCCATGCAAATAACTCCTTGTCATGTGTCAAGAAGTTTCATTTCACAGCAAAGAAACGTTATGAGTGATAAGCCGCTAGATGGCCATTCTGCTTTTGAATTGTGCCAAATGCAAATTGTGAAGCTCAATCTCAATCTCTTAACATTGTGAGAGATCAAACAAGGTTAGAATAGGTGAAGAACACAATTTCTTCTTCGATGTACTCAAGGCAAGGGCCTAATTCTTTGTCCACTGAAACAATGCATCGGTCTTCATTAGATGATGCAATGGCAAGGCTATATTTGAATATCTGAGGATGAACTTGCAATAAAAGTTCATAAGACCAAGAAAACTTTGTAACTCTATGATGGTTGAAATAGTTGGCCACATAAGGAGAGCTTCTGCCTCTGCAATATCCACCTTGATACCATTAGCATCAATAACGAAACCAAGTTAAGAGATTGATGTCTGAACAAATGAGCGCTTGGCTTGATTAGCAAACATTTGGTTTTGTTGTAGTGTGCAAAGAACATGCTCCACATGTTTAAAGTGTGCCTTCCAAACACGTGCAAAAATAATAATATCATCTAAAGAGATGATTACAAATTGGTCTAGACGATCTTTGAAAATATCATTCATCAACCGCATGAATGTGGCAGGCAACAAGTGCATTAGTGTGCCCAAAAGGCATTAGTAACCACATAAGAACAAAGCAGAAGCTACTAGAGGTCTATATAGAATTGTGCGACAATAATCTCTACATATACGCTACCAATTTTCATTAAAAACAATGAAAGTGTAAATAGTATTTATAGGACTTTCCCTGTCTTAAAATTAAGAAACTCAAACTGATTTAAAACTCCTATTTTGTTGGGTGCAACCAATGTAGGGGATATCCTAACAAATAGCCTACATTCCAAGCTAAAAGGATCCACTAACTGTATATTTAACCACTTACTATTAGGAGATAAACTAGGAGTAGATGACTGAGAAGAACTAGAAATTACTCTTACTTGTTGCATACACACTGAGTAAAATATAAAACTATAGAATATCAAATAAACCTAAGCATCCTATCGTCTATGATTCCTCGTCATGATTTAAGGACAATGAAGAGGTGACAGAGAGCTTATCCAAATGCATTGTGAGATTTTTCCCTAATTCAAAGCAATGGAAAATAGTTATAGATGTGTTGCAGAAGTACCAACAGGAAAAGGGATTATTTTGTGATTCATGTGTAGTTGCTTCGAGGAAGACTTTGATGCAAAGCATTAATGTAGTTATTTGCAATTGGCTTTAGCCTATTCATTTATTGATATTTTATCAATAAATTTGATTTTTTAAATGTCATTAAATAGATTATAAATTTATCATCCATTTTACAAACAAAAAAATGTTAGGGCAATGGTAGGATTTCTTTGGCAAGTAATCTAAATTGATTTGGTAGATGGAAATGTGGGATTTGAATCAACCTTGCAGTTCTTCCACTTGTGAGCATTCTTGAAGAGTGTTTGAACACATACACTCCAAGAAACATAACCGCCTAAACCAAAATAACATGAATGATTTGATGTTTTTAACACATAAACCTTTGGCTTTGCCTTTAAAAATATATATATTAGAAATTAATAAGCTATTACTTAGTCACATATTTGAAATTTTAACGTCTTTGATGCAATTACTTTAGGTTTCTTGCATACGAACTTATGCCTTGATCATATTCAGGATTGTAAAAGAGGATCAACCAGCTGACCTTGATAAGATTGATCTTAAATCAGAAAGGATCGCTGATGATGATAAGCCAATATTTTCAGAGGAAAATTTGGCCATTTAGGCATATTAAATCAATGCAATAAAATGTGCAAGAACAAGATGCAGGTGCTCGAGTGTTTTGTTCTATATTATAAATTATAATTGCATCTTTGAGCTTCTAACTCAAAAACAATTTTTTTTTTAAATTGTAATTGATAACATTGAACAAATTCAATTTTTATGTATTATGTTTATTTTTAATTTTATGCACTTTATTTGACATGAAATAACAAAATTAATTTGTTTTCCTTGTGATTTTACAAATATTACATCATTTTAAATTCTATTTAAACCTTTACCACGTGTTATCAATGCTGTATAAATGGAGTGCTACTATGCATTAAAGTAGCTGAAATCGGGTATAGCAATCAACTCGCTGGGTGCACATACCCAACAAACGGAAAAGATACCCCTCGAGTAAGCCAAGGGTTGCAGGCTGACTGTACAAAAGAAAACAATTCTAACATACAATTCCGATATATATAAGTGCAGCATAATCCAACCAATAGAAAATATACCCCTCGTTTTAAGCTAAGGGCTGCAGGATGATAGCAAAAACAGTAAACAATGAAACGGAAAAGATATCCCTCCGTCTAAGCCGAAGGTTGCAGGTTGACACACAAGGGATACACATATATAGAAGCCAAGCCAATACTTCTACATTCGCAATAAAGTTCGGAACTGAAAAGGAAATACCTTCTGGTTTCCAGCAGGCCAGTAGCGGGGGCGTATCCATTATACTTGGCGCTCCTAATGGAGTCTATCAACGCCTCTTCTGCACCAGCAGACGTTCTAAAGCACTCGAAAGGCGAAGGATCTCCATGCCCCAGGGGAATCTTGCTCTTCCCTTCAGAATTCAAATGCGACATCACAAAGTCCAACACGCCTCGAACGCCTAACAAATTATTGTCCATCACAGCCTCATTAGGCTTGAAATTCCATGCCTGTAAAGAGAAAAACATACTCAATGGTAAAAGAAAGTTTTGTATTTATTGCCAATCAATTACTTATTAAACAGGCTCTGCTTTTTAAATTAACAGCAATTTCAAATTATTTCCAGGAATTTGTTTACCTGAACACTACTACAGATATCCGCCATTGTTGCGCTGTAGTGTCGTTTGCTAAGGGTTTGCACCTTTGTAGTTCAGGTTTTGCTTCGTTGTGTCACGTGTAAGGAATCACCAAGTGTATCTTGTGTTTGGCAGATATTGACCACCAAAGGCATGGCAAGCAAAAATAATTTTTTTAATACACCCTCTCACAAAATATATTATTTTAACAATTTTAAAAAATTAAAGTATATTTTTCTACATGTTATTATAAAATATTCTATTTATATTAATATAATAATTATAAGCTTGATTATATTTTAGGTCTTATTTCTTTTTTGAATTGGAGATATTCATCATTTATTTTAGAAGGATTTATTAGAGTCGGTTTTAATAGATTTAGATATTTTGGAAATGGAGTTAGATTTTGGAAGCAAATGTTTATTTGGTAAATGTATTGGCTCTCTTATCTCGCCAGTTGATTTGGCAGATTAGGCCTTAACGGTTTGGAGCTCACTCTATCTTTTTTGATGCTCAGTCGTAGTTTTTCTAAGCAATCTTCCAAAACCCTTCAAAGCAAGACTTTGTGTGGTCTTCAAGGACATGGTTCATTACAAACTTTGATGTGTTCTTGTGCCTCTTGGCACCTTTCTTTGATCTAGCAAACGCAAAAAAATTGGCAATGCCTCTATAGATTATATTGTACAACCTCTCGCTTGTTATGCGCAAGGAGGAGCACATCAAATTGTTGGTCAATCATGTTGGCTCTTTTGTGAGAATTGATGATAATTCTATGGGGCGCAGATTTGTGAAAGCTTGTGTCAATCTTGACATCTCCAAAGCCCTGTTTCATTGGGTCAATTTGATTTCTTCTCATAGTTTGTAGACTTAGTTCTTCAACTACGAAGGCCTTCCCTTCAAATATTTGCATTGTAATCTCCTTAGGCACCATGCAGTTGGGTGTTCTTCAAAGGATCCTCAACACTCTTCGTCTCATTCTTGATTGGTTTAGAGGAAGAAGGACGGTGACCCTAATCAATATTTTTTTGGTGCAATCATGGGAAATTTCTCTAACTTTCAATGTCTTACCCTCCCTTAGCTACGCCAAAGGTTTTCCATTCTCCCTCCAGGAGGGAGGTCTCCTCGAAGGAGGTGGTTGTCTCTAGTGCAACCCCAAGCCCTCTTTAGTGTGTGGAGACAGTTGACTCTCCTTCTCGTTCGTTATCTATAAAACCTAAAGCTTTTTTGGACTATGCAATCAAAAAGAAGGGACAAATATTAGAGGCAGAAAAGCTGAGGTTGGATGTAGACAAAATGGTAAAAGATGGTATCTAATGGACGATGGGGGGCCTCCTTTTCAGATGGAGGAAAAGATCAGTCTCATCCCAAGGTTAAGCTTGTGCTCTAGCTAAATTTTTAGTTTGATCTACGTTAGATAGCTTGCTCTAGTAGTTGTTTCAAAATTAGTAGTGTTGGTTATTGGCCAATTCTCTATCTTTTTGTTATGTGTATTGTGTATTTTCATTGATTGTGAGCAGACCTTTTGTTGATTGTTTAGTTGTTATATTCTTTAGCAGTTATGGGCCTTTGTGAGCAGTTGATTGTAGTTTGTTACGTGTGTCTTTGGTGATCATCACTTGATTTTATTTTTGCTTGTGGGAACAAGTCAAAACCTTTACTTTTACCCGTATCTAAAAAAATACAATAATTATAATAATTTTAAAAGTGACAAGTGTGATGACATTTACTTTTTTCCTTTTCATAATATTTATGATTTTTTAAAATAAAATTACCTATTAACATGATATATTAGCCTCTATTAATATCAATGTAATAAGCAAACCTATTTGAAAAGTGACAAATCTAATAACATTTATTTGATCATTAAGGTAAAAATAACATTTGTAGAGTCCATTGATAAATATCATATCATGAAACAAAAATTATATATTGAATATTTTCATGTTACCATTAACCTTGTAATATTCATCCTTAGAATTGGAGGGTTATATATAATAGGGAATGAAGCTTGCATGATAATTAATCAATCCTTGAAAAATGTGTTGCATGATAGACTATATAATAAATATATATTTATGGAAAAGTGTGAAATCGATATCTATGGAATTGCATATCACATAGTTGGGGAGACTGTTTTGGAAATAAAAGTTATCACATCAACCATTTCATTTAATTTTTTATTTATAAATGCATGTTTAAGTTAGGGTACATGTCATCATGTGGTGCTTGTTTTGTGGCCCAATAAGGTGGCCCTAACATATGTTGATATTATCTATTTTTATATTGTATATATTTCATATGGTTTTTTCTAAACGTTATCAGTCTCCAAAGGAACTATTCATTTAGGAAATTATAAATGTTTTGCAATAAAGTGTATTAACGTTAATTTTTGAAATTAAGTAAACTACCACATCCAATTTTAAGTGTGGTGTACTCTAATACACAATGGCGGGTGTAAATCATGATATTTATCTTTAAAAATTTTCATAGAATTGACTCATATATAAACAACTATTTATAACATAATTTATGATATAATGACAATTGTAGTACTGATAATAATCTATTTTCTATGTTATAGTAGAATACTACTACCATAGAATCAACACAAATCGCAAAACAAACAAGAACTAGCCATACAAATTTCAATTCTATTTGCATAACAACAAACATAAATATTTTTCAACAATTATGGCAAGTACTAGCCATTACGTGGTCCTTGTTTTTATTTAAACCTTCGGTGGAATGGTGTGCTAATTTTTTTAATGAATAGAATATTAATATAATAATTACTTGTTGGCAGGGAAGGGAAGAAGGTGAATATTTGAGTGACCAATGTTGATGTAAGGATGGTTTCCAAAATTAATATTTTTCAAACAAAGTTCTTTGAAAGTGGTGGGTGAATATAAGTATCTTGGTTTTGATTTGTGCAACGAGTTTAGTTTACAGATTTGTATGATTAAAAGAATATAATAAGGTAAAAAAATTATACTCACTACAAAATAGATGAAAGAATGTGGAATTAAGGATTGGAAAACTACGAGGCCCTTGTTTGATTTGCTTGTCATTTCGGTGGTAATATACAAATTTAAAGTTAAAGCCAACAATGTATCAGATCTAAATTGGAGATAGGGAGAATTCAAAAACATATGATAATAAGTAACCACAAAATTAAAAATTTGGTTCCATATCAAATTTTATTATCTAAAACAAGGATTTTATCATTGGAGGCATCAGCTATGACTCAAATGTAAAGTTATTTGAAGAAGAAGAAAAACATAGAGACTCATTAGTGGATCAGAATGATAGCGAAGGATAAACATGTGGATGAAACAAAATAATGAGTTGATGTAGGAGCATTCGAGTTTAATTAAATCTTGCATCAAATAAAAATAATAAGTATAGAAATAATCAACTTGTGTTGTTTACACAACTCCTTGTTTGCATGTAAGCCTTTATGTTGTTTGTGAAACCTTTTGCACGCAAGCCTTTTGTGTTGTTTTCCATAGCTTTAGGTGTGTGCACTTTTTAACTTATATGCAGTTTGTTATTTGTCTGATACATGCAATTTGGATCATGAAGAAATCAATAGCTTAAGCATGGGGAAACTTGTAAACGTTTGTGCAAGCTAGTTGGAAGTTTTATTCAGCGTCATGTGAAATTTAAGTGAAGTGAAGTCTTATGATTCTTTACGAAGCTTGTGAGAATTGGTGAAACTGTTGACATGTAGCAAAATGAGTTGGAAGTCCTTTGGCAACCCACACATGAACTTTTATGCACAACTTTTTTTTGTGGTGCATTGCAACTGATATTGTGAAGTTGTGATCATTGTGCATTATCCTTATGGAGCACTCTAGTTCATGCGATGAGTTTTGGACGTGATGTGATCTGGGTACGATGTGTTATGGGTATAATGTGGCATGTGTGCGATGCATTATGATGCATAGGATTATATGGAGCATTTAATGATTCTCATGCATTGTGATGTGTTACGAGCATTTAATATTTATGGCAATAATGGGTAGGTGAAAGAACTAATGTAATCAAGTGGATCACGTGCCTATATAAACAAACTCCTACACTTGTGAGATTCATTCAACAAACATGTGAGAGGAAAATCTAAAGTGCAGCCTTTAGAGTATATTGGCAAGTAAAGATTTGTATGTAGATATGGGGAAGGGGGTAAAGTGTTGGATCACATCCTTGCATAGATAAGAGCGTAACATTATGATGTTTTGCAAGCATGTGGGTTGAATGTGTAATCTCTCATTTGATAAATAAATATTTGTTGTTGTAGTATTTCTTTGTATGTTATTTATGGGTTGCACAATATAAGGCATTTCTTCATCGAGACCTCTAACCATGACTACATCATTTAGTATCACATCCCAGTACAATTGTCAGTTGAAAAAGCTAGGCTTTTGAGTTCTTTGTTCTTGTAAGTTTGGGTAACACATGGAGAGGTGGACAGGTGGCATGATCCATGTAGGGTTACAAAGAGTATCATAGTAGCAAATATAGAGTTATGAAGAAATCAAGATGTTGCTAAGAAGAATGCCAAGATTAGGCGTATTAGCTAAAAATGTAATCAAAAGGCTCAATGAGATTTTAGAGATGTTGTAAGTGATATAGACTAGATTGAATGTCATGAAGGAAGATAGGAATGGATGATTCATTTTGAGAGATTATGTGAGCAATGTAGAGGGTGACATGAAGAAGAAGTGTGACCAGTGCATGAACAAAAACATGAAAGAAAAAATAGGGTTATCAAAGCCATTTCCAAGATTGGAAGAGGACCGTGGATGGATTTCCGTGTTTTTCAAGAATATTTAACCCAAAAGAGTTAATAAACTGGCTCACAAGATGGAGGAGTACTTCAAGTTTGATGAAGTAGTGAATGTGCATAATGTGAAGGTTGTACATACAAATTTGAGGGGAGCCATAGCTTTATGGTGGAAGGAGGTGCAGCTAGAGATAAATCACAAGGGTAAAAATAATATTACCCAGTGGGAGAGAATGGTTATGAAATCAAAGGGAAAGTTTCTACTTGAGATTATCAATTGGATCTGTCAAAGAAGTTGTAAAATATATGAAAAAATGAGCTGAGAATGAAAGAGTACACAAAAGAGTTATATAAGAACACTATCTAGGTTGTGTTGACCATTTTTTGAATCTTGCATACCAAAATGGGCACCCCCCCTTTTTTTTGCCTTTCCTTGTTTTTCATGACCTTTTGCCCTAAAACCAAGTCTTAACCCTTTAAAAATCAAGGAAAAGTTGTTTTTGTGTAAGTGCAAGTGTTTTCTCATCAAGCATTGGTCTTTTCCAGCACTCACAGAGTAAATTAGGTTCTCAGAATAGTATTACTTGTAAGCTTTACAAGTAATAAGCAGAAGCACTTGACAAACCCGAAAGGGTCTATGGCTACTTCTAGTGCAAGTCAGGTTTTACAAAGTACTTTACTTACCAATTTTCATGAGTAAAAGCTAAAGAGAAACTCGATAAGGATTAGAGTAGTTCAATTCAGCTTTGTGGGATTACTTGACTTATGATCTTTCATGAGTAAGAGTCATTCACAAACCTGAAAGGGTAAGGAGGAAGCAATCAGGTTTTTGAGACTCTTTACTTCAAAGCTTTTTGAGTAACTCCTTCAAAAGAGCCTGAATTGGTCTTAGACGCTTCTTAAGGCAAGTGTTTTTTTGTGAAGGGCACCTAGGCATTTTGTAGGGTCATTTGTAATTTCATCGAAGGGTATGTGCCCTTGGGAGGGGTACTTCAAAGATGAAATAAACCTTTATAAAACTTTCAAAGGGTATGTTTGAAGGCAGAATGGACCTTGCAGAGGGCTTGTTGTTAGCATGAGGACCGATACAAAAGTTTTGAAGGGCAACTAGAGGCTCAAAATGCCCTTGTAAAGGGTAGTCGATTGAAGAAAGGGTCAAAGACAAGAAACTCGAAGGGCACTTGCCCTTCAAGAAAAGTAATAAGCAAGAGTTTTCCTTTAGACAAAATGTTTTAAAGAATTCCTTCGAACATTTTTTCCAAAGGAAAATCGAAGAAGGTGAGCCAAGGTCAAATTCGTTCGGACAAAATGTCTAAGAAAATTCCTTTGGACATTTTATCCAAAGAAATTCGACGGTCATAGAAAGATCGAAGGCCGATAATGCAAAGAAGCAAGCCAAGAAGGCAAGGAACAAAGCCAAGGATATTTCCTTCAAACAAAAAGAAAAACTCACCCCTAGAAAAGACCCACAAAGAGAAAGCAATAAAAAAACAAAGGCCCAAGGAGTAGAAACCCATCGAGAACCTGAAGGCCCGAATGAGTAAAGATAAAGCAAGAGAAACCAAGGCAAAGGAGAAGTTGAAGGAAAGAGATAAAACACGAGTAAAGACAAGAGAGGAAAAAGACAAAAACATATAATAGTTCCAGCAGCTGATGAAGTCAAAGGGTAGAATCAAATACTACTCAGACCAAGACAAGTGGCATAGACAACTCAGCCAAGGGAGTTAATACATTTAGGTAGAATATATCTACCGAAAACCAATCAAATAGATTGGTTTTTGAACTATAGAGACTAGCATCCCGTGTTTTCATGCTTCACCATTAATGTGCATCCAAGTCACGTCTAGGTATTGAAGAGAGCATAGTTAGTCAAAATAACTCGAAATGGCCCTATCAATTATTGGGGATGGTCTCTCATGCTTTTACAGCCCAAAGACAGTAGAAATGGTGGTTTGGACAACGTACAACATAGCTCCCATAGGCAGTTCAAAAAAAGTGACAAGAGCATGGTCTTTTGGTCTCTACAGAAATGTTTAACTCAACATGGGTTTCCATTCCTTGATTTGTCAGTTCTCTTATTTCCAATTCTCTATATATTTGTAACTTCTCATTTGAGAAAATATCTCTCTGCTTGTATGGTGAAGCCCTGTAGGAATTTACCTTAAATCAAGAAAAAACATTTTACCTCCATTTGAGCTTGCACTTTTGCATATGTCTATAGTTTTATCTTGTGTTAAGTCATGTTTTTCATGCTTTCATAAGTTTATTCCACAATATCTAGTGCATAGTGATTTTTCTTCTCTTGTAGGTCACAAGAAGTGTCTGAAAGAGTATAGGCACATGTGAATAGGCTGACATAGTGTGTCTTAAAACACCTCTGGTAGTTCTTCCTCCCTGTATCTCCATAGGACCCCCTATTGAAATACTGATGCAAGAGAGTTTCTCATCTTGAATGATAGTGTATGCTTGATTATCTTGGTGTAAAATGTATGTCAAAGCTAAGCAGGCCAATCATTTTGGTGCATCATTGCTTTAGTTTAGGTTCTAATTTCTAGTATTTCTCTCCCTTTTCATCCATCCCATTGTTAACAATAGGAGATTCAGGGCCTCAAGGTGCATCAAGGGGAGCTAGCCCCTAATCTGGAGATTCATCCCTCACGTTTGCCATCCATATCAAGAGGGATGTCTCCATTGTGTCATGTGGATGAAGAGAGTTGAGCCTCCTTTCAGAGGGTGCAATCCACTACAATAATTTTTGGCATGCTCGATGGGAGAATTTTTATGTCTTGAAAGTTTCAAGATCGGTGCTAGTCTTTATATTGTTAAAAAATCTAAAAGAAGGAGTTACATTCAACACTTGGCGACTCCACTGGGGAACCAAGTCTCTGGTTAATGACTAGCTTGGCATCCCATGCCAAAGGTCACTACAAAATCTTCTTCTAGGGGTGTCTCTTTTAAATTTGTTGAGTTACCTTTAAACTCAACAAAAAGGCTAAGATTTGCAAATAACTACCCTTACATAGCAAGCCATTTTCTTAATCCAGCCATAAAATATACCTACTCAAGGAGACCCCTGTTGAATCCATTCACAGCCATGGTAGCCCTTAGGACTTTCCCTTTTGTGGCCTTCAATGGTCAAAGTCCCTTGAACCTTTAGTAGTATGACCCAATTCTAGGGACAACTCTCAAAAGTGTTCCTCCCTTTAGTGGAGAGGGCCCAATCACTACTGTCGAGCATATTAGAAACATAGCAAACCTCTGCAACATCCATAAATCACTTAAGAAAATGTAGCCATTAGATTATTAGCCTTGTCATTCAAAGGGAAAGTTCTGTACTGGTATGGGACCTTGCCTTTGAACTCAGTTGGCTCATGGAATGAGTTAGGGACCCTCTTGACCAATAGGTTTGGGGAAAAAAGTGACCATTTGTCTCTAGCTGAGCAGTTAACCACCATGAAGAGAGCCCCACATGAGTTTATGCAAGATTTTAACACTAGATTCCAAAAAACTTGGGATATGATTCCAATTCTTGTGAGGTCAACCCCAAGCTATGCTTTCCTTTACTACTTGAAGGCCCTTAATAGTGGCATCAATGTCATGATATAGTCCATGGGGGGAAACACTCTGCTCACTACTTATGAGATAGCCATAGCTACTGAAAATTACTTATTCAAGTAGGAAAGATAGCTCTTAGATCTCCTATGCCACTCTTTCTTGATTTACATCCCTTAGTCCAGCCTACTTTGCCCACTCTAGCTCCTTTGCCTAATCAAGAGAAGTCGACTACTACCCCTACAAATGACATCCATGAAGTTAAGAGCCTACTGTAGAGTGTTACCAATGAGTTAGTTGCCCTCAAGAGACAACAATCTCAGAGTTATAGGCCAAATCAAGGTTACCAGTAGTTTAAGCAAGAAAATAGGCCTCTCTTCCATAATTATAATCAAGGGTAAGGTGAAATTACAAATTTTAAGCCTTATCCAAGCTATAATTTGAATGCCCTTCATCTTACAAGGCTCTTGTCCCCACTCAAAATAATTTGGTGTAGGAGAAACCCAACTATCCACCCTTGGAGCATGGCCAAGAATAGGTTGCTTATCCCAGTGAGTTACCAAATCAAAACATGACTGCACAAGCTGACCAAGCAACCCAATTCTCAAATTTTGAGATGTCAACACAACTTAGGATAGACAATAGGTAGGATCAATCTAATTCCACTCTCATAAATCACTTAGAAGGAGAATTCTACGCAATCAACTATGTCGGGAGCACAAGTAATCAGAATGTTGGTGTTACATCCAACACTAAATCCAAAAGGAGAGCCATTGATGAAGGTTAAGCAGCCACTCAAGCACCTACTGCATTTCCTTCACCCAATCAAGTAGGAAGTGTACCTGAAGTAGCTGTAAGACCATAAGCAAATCAAAAATTTCCCAATTTTAGGCCAATGGTTGCAGTTTTAGCTCCTCAGGTTGCACCACAGGTTATGAATGTTCCCAAGGAGAACTCTAAAGGAGGCAATCCTTCAATCAATATAGTGGACCAAATAAAGAATCTTCACATGAACATCTCATTGTGGGATTTTTTAGCACTGCCAGGACAAAAAGATATACTCCAAAAATAATTATACGGGCTGGGTGAGCAAGTTGTCCCAACAATAAATGATTATTTGTTGGTAGTAAATGGGGCTCCTCCCATGGCTGGTCAAGCAAATAAAGATGAGAAGGTACCCCCTTCTATTTGTCCCTATTTATTGGTGATTTTTTGGTCCATAATTGCATCATTGATAGTGGAACAAACACCTCAATTATGCGCGAATGCGTAGTTGATAAGCTAGGGCTCACGTATGAGAAAATGACCAAAGGAGTTCTACAGTTGGATGGATCACCAGCTAAGACCTTGGGAGTGGCAATAGGCTTGAATCTGACTCTCCATGCCTATCCAACCTTCTCAATTCCCCATGACGTAGTAGTGGTAGATTTTCCTCCTTCCTTTGTTCTTTGCTTGTCAAGGGGTTTCACATCCAAGATAGGTGGATACTTGGTAGCCAATTGGTCTTACATGGTTTTTAGGACAAAGTATAAAACTAAAGTGAAGATTGAGTTAGAGCGCATCCACATGGATCACCTGAAGCCATACTTGTCCAAAGTGGCAAATGTGAACTACATAATCATTGATGAAGAAGAGCTCCAGGTGGATCAATCTCCATCATCTTCCCTTGTCGGAGTTGCTAACCTACTCCTAGATAAATGGGAAAATGATAACTTTGAACATGATCCTTACAATTTCATTGAATAATTTGGCCTTGGAGTCTATTTCATGCTTGAGAAAGATGCTTTCATGCCAAAATTGATGAAGATAAACCAAGAAGACTATGGTTTATGGTAGTTGTTCTTTGATGGATCTAGAAGCAAGTTGGGAGTTGGTGGTGGGGCAATGCTAGTTTCACCTTCAAAGGACAAATACTTCTCAAATTTTAGGTTTCAGTTCTCCTGCACCTACAACATAGCAGAGTATGAGGCCCTTGTTCATGGCCTAAAATGGGCAAGGAAGAGAGGAATCAAAGAATTGTAGGTGTTTGGAGATAGTGAGTTAATTATGAACCAAGTGAGAGGTCAAATCTTGACCAATAAATCCTTACTCAAGTCTTACAAGCATAGAGTGTGGGACCTTGTAGAGAACTTCATTTCTTTCAACATCACTTCCATTCCAAGAGAGGAGAACAAGCATGCTGATAGACTAGCAACAATTGGTGCTCAGTTTGACATCCCAAAGGGGCTGAGACAAAGCAAGAATCAACATCATTTAAAGGTGATTGTGAGGCCCTCCATACCAAACAATGTCACCAAATGGAAGATGTTTGAAAGTGACCAACAAATAGCACTTTTCTTGTAGGAAGAAGCTGAGTTTGCTTCCAAAAATCAGTCCAAGCTACAGTAGCAGTATGATGGGCAGATTGTTCAACTAAAGACCAACAGGCTTCCCAAAGGTTTGGTAACTCTTGAGAGCATTTTCAATGAAGATGATCAACTCAAGAGAGACAAAGCAAACATGTCAACCAAGAATGAAAATTATGAAAGGGTAGAGATCTACAAGGATAAGCTGCTTACACTTGGGAAGGTGTATACCAATGAGAAAAAGCATGCTTTCATTATGTTATGTCAAGAGTTTGTTGATGTCTTCGCTTGAGAATATGGTGATTTGAAGGGCTTTGATCCAAGCTTGGCCCAACACACCATTGAGTTGGAGGAAGGTGCCAAACCCATCAAGCAAAAACAAAGGCCAATCAATCCAAAGATCGAGCCTCTCATGAGGAAGGAGCTCACCAAATTGATCGAGTCTGGGATCATTTTCCCTATCAAACACTCTTCTTGGCTAGCTAATTTGGTCCCTGTTAGAAAGAAGAATGGAGAAGTTAGATTGTGTGTGGATTTCAGAGACCTAAATAGAGTCTCATTGAGAGATCACTATCCCTTCCAAGTATGGAGTAAATTCTTCAAATGGTGACAGGAAGTGAAAGGTTCTCTCTCCTAGATGGCTACTCTAGGTACAATCAAATCTTGGTGCAAGAATTTGACCAATACAAGATAGCCTTCACCACCAAGTGGGGAACATACACTTATAGGAAGATTCCATTTGTATTTTCAAATGCTAGAGCTACCTTCTAATGTGTTATGGACATTGCTTTCCAAGGTTTGATCAATGACATTATGTTGGTTTATCTTGATGATGTGACAGTATTCTCCAAGGAGGCAAGTGAACACTTGAAGCACTTGATACAAATCTTTGAAAGGTGTAGAGAGTTTGTCATCTCTCTCAACCCAAAGAAATGTGTGTTTTCCATCCATAAAGGTAAGCTCTTAGGCCATGTCATTTCAAAGAAAGGCCTGTCCATTGATCCAGAGAAAGTGAATGCTATCTTAGCATTGTCCTTGCCTAAGCACAATAAGGGCCTACAAAGTTTCTTTGGTAAGATAAATTTCCTTAGGAGATTCATCCCTAACTTTGCTGAGCTTGTCAAGCCACTAACTTCCATGCTGAGGAAGGACGAGACATTCACATGGACGACAACAAGAAGAGAAAGCTTTGAAGGCATCAAGCAAATTATTGCCCAAGATCCTACCGTGGCTAGTCCAAACTTCTCTAAGGACTTTAATCTATACACCATTGGGAATGAAGAGGTAATCTTGGCTATGCTCACTCAAACAAATGGTGAGATTTTAGAACAACCTCTTGTTTTTTTCAACCAAGGTTTAGAAGGCTATGAGGTTAAATACACGTATGTTGAAAAGTAGGTGCTTGAGATTGATAAAGTTTAGACATATGTTGTCTAGCAGTAAAGTTCACATCATGGTGCCACATCCTGGTGTAAAATAATTCTTGCTGAATCGAGACTTGAATGAGAAAAGGGTAGGTTGGATCACTAAAGTAATGGAGTATGATGTAGAGATCAAGACCACCAAGCTGGTATGAGGAAGAGGGCTATGTGAACACCTTGATACATACTTAAAAGAGCTAAAGGAGGAAATTTTGGTACTCCATGATGAACCTACAATAGTTATACCTACAATCATGAAGAGCTGGGCACAAGACATGTTTCATTTCCTTCGAACTGGTGAGTGCCCACAAGGTCTTGATAAGAACAAGAGGTATTTTAGACTCCAATCTCTTCCTTATGTCCTAATTGATGGAATGTTATTCAAAAAATACTTTTTAGAGGTGCTCTTGAGATGCATTGATTCAGACCAAGTGGATAAGGTATTATCCGAGTTTCATGATGGACCAACTGGTGGCCACTTTGCTCACAAGGCCATAACTACAAGGATTATGAGGGCTAGTTAGTTTTGGCCCAGTTAAAGACACTCATGATTGGGTGATAAAATGTCAAAAATGTGACTTCTTTGATGGGAAGCAATAGCTAGCTACCATGCCTCTTCATCCTAATCAGATGGAACAACCATTCATGCAATAGGGGTTGGACTTCATAAGGCAGATCAATCCTCCTTCTAATGTTAGCCACAAGTGGGTTTTGACTACCATATATTATTTCACAAGGTGGGTAGAGGTTATAGATTTGAAAAAGGCCAATGAGAGTGCAGTCCTAGACTTCTAAGAAGGCATAGTGATAAGATTTGGTGTCCCAGCCACAATCATTTCAGATAATGCATTGGCTTTCTTGGGAACAAAGACAAGTGAGTGGGCATTGAAGTTTGGCATCTATTTCAGCACTTCTTCCAACTACTATCGATTAAGGAAATTTGATGGTTGAGTCCACAAACAAAAATTTGATTAGGATCATAAAGAGGAAAATGGAGGAAAATCAAAGGACTTGGCATGCCAAGTTGAAGGCAACTCTTTGGGCAGATAGGATCACTCTAAAGAGGGCAATCAGGAATTCACCATACACACTTGTGTATGGAAGGGAAGATAGATTTCCTATCTCACTTGAGTTACCAGCCTTGGATCTTTCCCATCAACTGTAATTGATGGAGAGTGACAACCTGGAAGTTAGGTATTATGAGCTAATGGAGCTTCAAGAAGTGAGAGACCAAGCTATGGATGCCATGACCAATGGCTTGCAACAAACACAGAAGCATTTTGACAAAAGGTCTATGCCAAGGAGTTTCTTAGAAGGTGACATTGTCTTGAAGTGGGATGAGGACTGAGCCAAGCTTGGAAGGCACATGAAGTTTGATGCTTTATGGAGTGGCCCATATGTCATCACCCAATACAAGCAAAATAATGCTTTCCAACTCTCCAAGTTGGATGGTGAAAAGCTACATATTTGAATTAATAGGATATACCTTAAGCATTGTTACTAAGTTTCTTTTGCCATGTACATAGTTTTCCTTGTTTTTCCTCATTTTCCTTGAGTGTTGTTGCATAAGTTTGTTTTTTCTTGTCTTGTTGTGTGTTTTTCCATGTTGTTCGAGGTAAATCTTTGCTAGTTCATAAGTCCTTACAAGGTTGTTGCCAACTTTTCAAGTTGCATCCTGACTCCATGCCCAATGGACTTTTAGGCCACCATTCTTCCCAAGTATAACATGCATACTTTCTTTATGAGTGTAGGTCTTAACCCTTTAAAAATTAAGGAAAAGTTGCTTTTGTGCAAGTGCAGGTGTTATCTCATCAAGCATTGGTCTTTTCCAGCACTCATAGAGCAAATCAGGTTCTCAAAACAACATTACTTGTAAGCTAAGCAGGAGCACTTGACAAACCCAAAAGGGTATATGGCCAATTCCAATGCAAGTCAAGGTTTGCAAAGTACTTTACTTACCAATTTTCATGAGTAAAAGTTGAAGAGAAACCCGATAAGGGTCATAGTAGTTCAATTTGTGTTTGTGGGATTACTTGACTTATGATCTTTCATGAGCAAGAGTCATTCACAAACCCAAAAGGGTAAGGAGGAAATAATCAAGTTTTTGAGACGTCTTTACTTCAAAGCTTTTTGAGTAAGTCCTTTAGAAGAGCCTGAATTAGTCTTAAACACTTCTTAAGGCAAGTGTTTTTCTGTAGAGGGCACCTGGGCATTCTGTAGGGTCATTTACAATTTCCTTGAAGGGTATGTGCCCTTGCGGGGGGCACTTCAAAGATGAAATGAACCTTTACAAAACTTCTGAAGGGTATGTTGGAAGGTAGAAAGGACCTTATGAAGGGCTTTTTGTCAGTGTGAGGAACAATACAAAAGTTTTAAAGGGCAAATAGCTCAAAATGCCCTTGTGAAGGGCAATCAATTGAAACAAAGGGGCAAAGACAAGAAGCCAAAAGGGCACTTGCCATTCAGGAAAAGTGATAAGTGGAAGGAGTTTTCCTTCAAACATTTTATCTGAAGGAAAATGAAGAAGGCAAGCCAAGGTCGAATTCCTTTGGATAAAATGTTTGAAGGATTTCCTTCAAACATTTTGTTTGAAGAAATTTGACACTCACAGAAAGCTCAAAGTCTGATAATGCAAAGAAGCAAGCCAAGAAGGCAAAGAACAAAAATTATGAAGGGTATGTTGGAAGGTAGAATGGATCTTGTAGAAGGCTTTTCATCAGTGTGAGGACCAATACAAAAGTTATAAAGGGTAACTAGAGGCTCAAAATGCCCTTGTGAAGGGTAGTCAATTGAAACAAAGGGGCAAAGATAAGAAGCCAAAAGGGCACTTGCCATTCATGAAAAGTGATAAGTGGAAGGAGTTTTCCTTTAGACATTTTATCTGAAGGAAAATGAAGAAGGCAAGCCAAGGTCGAATTCCTTCGTATAAAATGTTCGAAGGATTTCCTTCAAACATTTTGTTCAAAGAAATTCAATGCTCACAGAAAACTTGAAGGCTGATAATGCAAAGAAGCAAGCCAAGAAGGCAAAGAACAAAGCCAAGGATATTTCCTTTAGACAAAAAGAAAATTCTGCTACAAAAAATACCTGCAAAGAGCAAGCAAGAAAAAAATAAAGGCCTAAGGAGTAGAAACCCATCAAGAACTCAAAGGCTCGAATCAGTAAAGACAAAGTAGGAGAAACCAAGGCATAGGAGAAGTCAAAGGAAAGAGGTAAAACACGAGTAAAGATGAGTAGAAAAGGATAAAAATGTAGAATAGTTCCAGCAACTGATGAAGTTAAAGGACAAAATCAAAGACCACTCAAACCAAGACAAGTGGCATAGACAACTCAGCCAAGGGAGTTAATATGTTTAGGTAGAATATATCTACCAAAAACCAATAAAATAGATTGGTTTTCAAACTATAGAGACCAACATCTTGTGTTTTTATGCTTCATCATTAATGTGCATCCAAGTCACGTCTAGGTATTGAAGAGAGCATAGTCAGTCACAACAACTCAGAATGGCCTTATCAGTTGTTGGGGATGGTCTCCCATGATTTTACAGCTCGAGGACAATAGAAACGGTGGTTTGGATAGCCTACAACATGGGTTTCCATTATTTGATTTGTCAACTATCTTGTTTCCAGTTCTTTATATATTTGTAACTTCTCATTTGAGAAAATATCTCTCAGCTTGTATGGCGAAGCCCTATAGGAATTTACCTTAAATCAAGAAAGAAACAATTTACCTCTATTTTAGATTGCACTTTTGCATGTCTATGGTTTTATCTTGTGTTAAGTCATTTTATTTTCATGCTTTCATAAGTTTATTCTAGCATATCTAGTGCATAGTGATTTTTTTTCTCTTGCAGGTCACAAGAAGTGTCTGAAGGAGTATAGGTGCATGTCAACAGGATGCCATAGTGTCTTAGAACATTTTCTGGTAGTTATTCTTCCTTGTATCTCCATAAGACCCCTTATTGAAATATTGATGCAGGAGATTTTCTCATCTTGAATTATAGTGTATGCTTTCTTATCTTGGTGTAAAGTGTATGTCAAAGCTGAATAGACCAATCATTTTGGTCCATCATTGCTTTAGTTTAGGTTCTGATTTATAGTATTTCTCTCCCTTTTCATCCCCCCCATTATTAGCAATTTGAGATCCAGGGCCTCAAGGTGCATCAATGGGAGCTAGCCCCTAATCTAGAGATTCATCCCTCATGTTTGCCACCCCCAACAAGAGGGATGTCTCCATTGTGCTGCGTGGATGAAGAGATTTGAGCCTCCCTTCAGAGGGTGCAATCCACCACATCAAAAGGTTGGTCATATTGATATGGACAAAGATAAAATGCCATGATACATTAAGAGACTATGATTAGTCATCCAAGATGATATCAACACAGTGAGATTGCAGATAATAGAGGAGGCATATCAATATGTGTTGAAACCAGAGGACAAGTTGGTGTGTAGGCAAGGCATTACAAGAGACCAATGAAAGTTTGGCGATGGTAAAGAACATCTAGTTTGTAAACAAAGAGGTGAAGAAGGCATAATCAATGCACAAGCATAAAAAACTAGATGAATATTATCTTCCACAAGAGGGAGAAGTAGATTCAATAAAGGAAGACGATGAAGGTTTGGAGGATAGTGTTTTATGTGTGGGGAAGTTGGATACCATGCATATGAGTAGTGTTATCATGTGCATGTTGATGGCAATAATAGAGGGGGTGGGGGTGGTCCACAAGTCCTATAAGTAATGTTAAGTCCAAGGAGTCACCTATGCATGGAGAGGATCTTGAAAAAGGAGAGAGTTTACTCACAATGGGAAGAGTCTTTAAGGTTGCAATAAAGAGAGAGGAGGTGAGTCAAATAAGATGAATTTTCAGACCAATTACAAAAAAAAGGTAATTATTGTAGAGCTATGGTGGATAGTGGAAACACAAAAAATCTAATGTCTATAGAGATGGTGATAAATATGGGTTTCACATGTAAGTCACACCCAATATCTTATAAAGTATCCTCATTAGTGAAAGGACATGAAAAAATTATGCATGAGTAGTATAAGGTAGACGTGAAGTTTGGAAAATACATGGACAAGGTTTTGTGCGATGTCCTATCGATGGATGCATGTCATGTGTTTTTGGGGAGGTCATAGTAGTTAAATCATGAGATGTTATATTATGAGAGAACAAACATTGTGCACGTAAGGAATGATGAACATAGTTAAATTTTAAATATGTTAAGGGATAAAGATGAAAATTTTAAACACCAAAGTAATTTGGTCATAGACAAAATCAAAGAGTACTTGCATGAGAAGGAGAAGACAATGTGAGCAAAGATTCATAATATGTTGTGTAGAGGAAGGAAAATAAGGGTGCAAACCACAATAAGTCTAGAGTGATCTTAGTGGGTGATTTTCATAGTGAAGATGAAGAGTGGATTTCATAGATTGAGGAGGTTGACCCAAGGAAAGTGGGAGATAACACAATAGTTGTGCGAAGGGATTACAATGGAGGAGGATGAATTATGTCCCAATTCATAGACCACATGGATTATAAGGCAAGAACTATATTACATGGCTCAAGGCAGTGCCAATGACTTTGTAAAAGGGTGGTTTCATCACCTAACCCACATGTTTGAGCACCACATTCACAATTTTTTCTTACTCAGGGTGTATGATGTAGGAACATATGTGTTCATTTGCAATCTTGCATCAAATAAAAAGACTAAGTGTAGAATTAATCAACTTGTATTATTTGAATAATTCTTTATTTCCATACAAGCCTTTTGTGTGGCTTTACATGTATATGCTTTGTTAATCTACATAGTTTGTTCGATGTGCAGTGTTTGGAACATGAAGGGATAGAGATTTTGAGCATGTAGAAATTTATGAACCTTTGTGCAAGTCAGTTAGAAGTGATATTTAGTGCCACATAGAAATTAAGTGAAGCGATGTCTTGTGATTATTTACAAAGCTTGTGAGATATAGTGAAAGCATTGGCACGAAACAGAGTGTTTTGGAAGGTTTTGTGCAACCTGCACATGGAATTATACACACAAATTTTGTTTGTGAGTCATTATGATTGATCTTGTGTAGTTGTGATATTTTTGTAGTGTCTTTATGGAGCACATTATTTCTTATGATGAGTTATGGGCATGATGTGATATGGGTGTGATGTGTTGTGGGGGTGATGTGACATGGGTGTGATGTGTTATGATGCATTAGGATTATATGAAACATTTAATGATTTTGGTGTGTTATGATGTCTTACAAGCATTTGATAATCAGGGCATTAGTTGGTAGGTGAGATAATTAATGTAAGCAAGTGGATCATGTGCCTATATAAATAAAACCCTACACTTATGAGATTCATTCAGAAAAACCCGTGAGAGGAGAGCTTAGAGTGTGTCCTTTAGAGTGTGCTAACAAGCACAGATATATGCACATAATTGGGAAAAGGGGCTAAAGGGTTAAATCACGTGCCTACATGGAAAAGAGGGTAACACTACAATGTCTTGTAAGCATGCATGCTAAGTGTGTGTGAGGTTGAGCGTATAATGTCTCGTTTGATAAATAAATTTGTGTTGTTATTGTATTCTATTGTGTATTATTTGTGGGTTGCATGATATAAATCATTTATTCATTAAGACACCTAACCACGACTACATCATAAGTAGATAAAAAAAATGGGGCATTTGTATGCAAGAGAGCCCAAACACCAAAGAGGAAATAAAAATGAATGTTGGAGAAAAAATTAGGGTAACCGTGTGGACAAAACAACTCAAGTGGGGAAATACTACTATGTCAAAAAATTTAATCATGCTTGCAATCATGACCAAAAAGCTTATATAGGTGTAAAAATTAAGTGGAAGGGAAAAATATTGATGACCTAGCTTAGGACTATCTCGTCATTTTAGATGTGAAACCAATAGGTAGAAAATGCATTAAAAAAAGTGGGAGAAGAGAACATACTATTTTGTACCTTGGGGATGGTGGAGATAAAGAGGCACTACATCATAGAATTCCTAACCTATAGTGACATCCAAATCAAATATGTCAATAACTTGAAAGTGAACACTCTGACTGCTATTTTTGAAGAAGCTAGACTAAATAAAACATTTTTTTTAATCTAGATTCATAATAGAAGATCCAACATTGAAAGGGGAATGGGTATTTTTCAAACTTGATTGGATAACCCTTGTTTCAAATGATTGTTCTTAAACAAAATACACGTGTCATTATTTTGGGTTTTATAAACTACTTGGTCTTGTGGACGTTATTAATATCTTTTATTTTTTTATTTTGTATTCCATATTTTGTTTTCCTTAAGTCTTATTAATTTATGCGTTTCCCTTAGCTACTTGGCATCTCAATAGTGATTTATAGTTGTGAGGTTTGAGTGGGAAACAACTAGGGTATGAAATTAAAATCATCAATTAGTTCTAAAATGATGATATGTGGAGAACTCAATGATATCATTTGAAATGATGTGTTGGTCTAAAATAATGATAACTAGTAGTTACCCCGAAGGTGCAAGTAGTGTTAGAAGGAATGTATCTTTTAATTTCAAGTTTTTTTTGGTAAGTGTTTTCTTTTAATTATTGAAGTACATGACCCTTTTAACCATAAAATGTGGGTACCCCCTAATGCATGAGAATTAAACATACCAACCCTCTTTACCATCTAAAATTGAATGCTAATCGACCACCTTTTCTCTCAATCGATAACTCCTCCACCACAACATTCACATTGTATCACCAATGATGCCCCCCCTTATGCACACACTTGGCATACACTTTAAAAAATATTCAATACTCATTTCAATTATGATGAAAGTAAGAAGATAGACTCCAAGAATTCAATATATTACCCCCACATCAACAACATTGCATCATTGATTTGATCCACACATCGGACATGGAATCATTCTATAATTTAAAAAAATTAATAAAATATGCCACCACCGTGCAAACTACAAACCCCTTTGTAATGGGTGAAGGTCATGTAAATTAAATAACTACCCTGAATTTGGGGCATGTGTATGATATGGGTCCTCTAGTGTATGATATCACCTAAAATACATTGTAATTTCCCCTCATCATCACTACCTATCTCACTTTAAAATCTCTCACCACTTGCAAGTTTTGTATGGCCTTGTCCTTTATTCCATGGGTATGAATATGGTCTTTTTGTATGTTTTTAATCTTGATGTAATTTTTCTAGGTGTCAATATATTGGCAACATAAATGAACATGTATTGCAATATAGACTTTGGAACTTCAATGTCTTGTCTCCACATCAATGGCACTGTAGTGATGTTTTGGTCACACCTCAGACATGAATCCTTATCACAATCAAATCAACCTCTTATCATCTTTGTCGACCCTTGACAATAACAAATATCCAATCAAATAAATTTCCACCCTCAAGCTACATACCCTTTGACAATGGGTGCAAGTGATGTAAATCCAATAACTACCCTAAATCTAGAACACACAACCTCATTTTCTACCATCACCTCTACTGGAAATATTAAAAAAAATTCTTAATGCTTAATGCGCAAAAGGTGAGATGGGGTTAATGGAGATGGATTTTGAGTGATGTACGACTATCAACTTACACTCATTCACTTCACCAATAAATTATTATTGGGTTCTTTTCCTTTAGTTTCACATGACGTATCCTAGTCATGCACCTAAAGAGAATAAGAAGTCTAACGAGCTAACACACTAGCATATTACATGAGAAATGATCTTGCATGCTTACACGAAGTGCACAGCTTAAGACCAGTTATTATCATTTTTATCACATGGTGGTGTATGCATTGAGCCCACTCTACTAGGTTGTTTGAACAAGCACATAGTTCTAACCATGAAAATCATAGTATAGCTAGTCCTAAATTTTTTCTCATTTCATACTTAGGCTATTCATCACATAAAAATATAGGTACAAATTGAGAAAAAAGAGTAGTGGTATCATTATTTCCATAACAATAAAAGGTATCTCAATAAACACTAGTATTCTATTCCATTACATATCAAGGATCACCATATGTGTGTGTGTGTGTGTGTGTGTGTTGCAATGCACATCAGGGTCACAACTAAGCTCAAGATTATAATCACAAGATTACCATTATAACAACCACCATTCTAAGTAAAACCAGGGGGTATTTATACATGGTTCTACCTCAAACATTTTGTTACAGTATTAATGTCAATAATAATGACTTGCCAATGACCATTTACAACAATGATTCATGAGAAGCCGTTACAAAGAATTCCTATCGATTCAAGTTTAATTTCCCCTATATATCCTCTCTATGTTAGATATTAGATGCCATGCTCCTATCTTCTCATGGGTTGGTGCTAGATCTGTGCTTAACTATTCTCCTATGATGCTCATGTGAAATGTTTCCTAACCATTTTTGCATTCTATGTCCCTATCCAATTCATACACTCATTACCTGAGTCTTGCATCCTTGGTTACTCTGTGTTTCCTACATCCTTGTTCCTCGTGACTTGCTTCTTTTGTGTCAAGGCCTTTCACACATTCTCTCTTCCATGCCTAGGTTTACTTCTACACCCATCTCTCTCATGCGTCTTCCAAAAGTACTTAAAATAAATAAATACAAAATTTGGGGTCCAAAATCACCCCACATAAGCCAATAGTACATCTCAAACTATGCTCCATCCTTAGGTCCCTTTGATTCTAAAAATTTAGGTCATGCTTGCTTAACTTGGTGCTTGACTTCCTCCTAGTGATTTAGAGCAGTCTATAATTTAGAGGTAATTTCCTCAACTTTGCCCTTCAGTCATTACGTATCCTTAGGATGTTCTATAAAATCACCCACTTGAGTCATCAAAATTTTGAGTTTAGAAGTGGCATCCTATTGGACGTCTTCAAGTATCCCAACTTCTGTCAAAACCTACGCCCAAAGTATCGTAAAACTAGTATTAAATTCTTGGAGGTGAGTATTAATCTTATTTTCCAATTCCTCCATGTCTTGGAATGATTTTTCACATTGCTCTGTATCTTTTATTATTATCAAACTCTTGGCCATTTTTTAGCATTGGTGTTCTTCTGGTTGAATCCTAGCTTTCAAAACTTTAGTGAATTGTGCTAATTTGACAAAAATCCCATTAGCGATGGGAGCTATGGCACCAACCTTAGCTAAAAAGCTCTTACAAACTTCTATGGACTTAGTAAATTAATCTATGGCCCAAGTCTGCTCCTTCTAGGGATTCATTTGGTATTTGTATTTTTTCAATAAAAGATCGACTGGGGTCTCCAACTTATGAATGGCTTCACCTATAAGAGAGATCCCAATGGCAAGTGCTTATTCATGTTACAAAATTGCCTTACATAGTTTTAGATTCCTCGCTTGAGATGCCTTTACTACTTATTATTGGTTCTTGAGCTCTTCTAATTATAGTTCAAGCCTTAATCTTTCAGCACATTCATGTCAATATAGGGTGATGACCTCTTAGTGCTTTTGTTGTAGCTAACCAACATCATAGCTATGTAGATCATTTTGCCTAGTGGCTGTGAGAGTCAACTTAATGAGGGTCATGCCTATTTGGGCTAGAGAACATTGCCAAGGATCCACCCAAAATGCCTTAGGAAGATCCACTCCCTCTAGTGTTAAATCTATGCTAGTCATTGGGAGCTCGAAGTGGCATTCCTCATCAAAAATATCCATGTAGAATGAGAGTTCACGTCGAGTTTGATTGGAAGAGTCTTCCTTGAGGAAATACTCCCACATATACAATTCTTCCTTGGGAAGGTTTTTTTAGAGATAACCATAAATGTAGAGGTTATCTCCCTTATTTCCTTGTTACTACTCAAATTCCTCAGTAGACTCGTTTCCATTATTTGGATCATGCTCGAATATCTCAATGTTTAGATCAATTTATTACTAGCCACTCAAGCAAGAATTTTGGTCGCTAATGCCTAGATTTGCACCTTTGTCTACGTCCTCTTCACCATATGAAATCTTAATGTTCATTTGTGCATCATCAAGGGTAGGGTATTCTTATTATTTTGAGGTTTCCTCTTTCAATTCAGGGGTGGATTCCTTTTGGACCCTTGGGGTAGGTTCCCTTTCAGGTGATGCCTTTGGAGTAGTCACCCTTTATTCAGATACCCCAACACCTGGTGTAGAATACTCTTACCCTAAAGGAATAGTTATTTGTTGGGTGGTATTGAGGCCATCTTATTGCTATGCTATATGCATCTCTTAGTATTTTAGATGTAATGGGGTTATCCTTTACTGCTTAAGTTTGTCCTCTTATGTACTTCCCATGGCATCAAGCCTTGGCCTCTTCTCTTGTCTTCATTTCCTTATTTACATTATTGTTTTTGGTAGGAGGGGAATGTTTCTTAGGGGGCCTCCTAGCTTATTAAAACTTTCTTCTTAGGATTTAACATGTAATACAACACTTGAATGTGATCCCCTGTGAGAATATGGTGTGCATTGGTATCAATGTCATCTAATTCATTCTTCTCCTTATATGCCTTCTTCCCTAGGTAGACATATAATTATCAAAGAGTATGAGTCTCATCATCAACTTTATTAGCATCAATGTGCACCTTTTACACATCAACAATGTGATTCATATAATTCTTGGAATACTTGGTAGTGAAAGCATATGGTAACTTTAGCCACCCTTACAATCCAAATGCACAAGAGTGAATAATATTGCATAACAAAAAATTGGTCTTGATATCCCATCTATGCTGGTAAATCCTTAGGGATGTGCCATTCATTTTTGAATGCTTCCTTCATCCCTTCAAACCATCCTTTCATTTTTAGCTTGTGGGAAGGGGAGATGACACCTGGACAGGTGAACTATTGGAACTATTCTGCATTAATTTTTATCAGGTGGGTAAACCCACTTTAGTTCCTTACTAACATATTCTGGAACACCAATCTCATCTAACACTAGTAAAAGAAGAATCGTACCCCAAAGAAATTTATGATTTGGTAGGCAGTGGGAATTCTCAACATCCGCCTCTATCCTTTCAATGAAATAATAGGTGTAATTGTACTTTTTACCCTAGGCCATCTAGCTTACCACATAGAGTTGTACCATGTCAACCTCTTTCCATCTATCCCCACACCCAAGCTTGGTCATTGCTAAACATGTGACCACTCAAATGGAAATATCCTAGAGGCTAGAAAAATATATGGCATGGCCCTCCATTTTATACTTAAGTTCTACTTTTGCCTTCTTAATTACCTCATGGTCCTCCAAATCTATATTAAGGTCAACACCCAAACATTATAACCCTATTACCCTACTGATATGTTGGGTAGTGATTTTCATCATATAAAGTGTAAATAGTCCTCATAGATGCGTGAGACCAAAAATCTTACTGCCTCCACGAGCTTCCCAAAATAAAGCTATTTAAAAGTTTGAACAATCTAACATCATTTAGTAGATTAAAGACTGTGATGTCATAAGTGACCTCATTCTTGGTGTTTTGATGTTCAACCCTATAGTCGTACTGTAAGTCTCCCTCATTTTTGGGTTGACAGTGATTATATGATGGAGAGGACCTATCTTCTTGAATGAGTTATGTAGAAACATAAATAACCTTAAACCTTACCTTTGCCTTTATAGGATCTAGTTCATACTTGCAGATAGTCAAATAAATAAGTAAAAGAAGTGATAAAGCCATTATCAAAGAAGTGACTC
Source organism: Torreya grandis (assembly GCA_037957365.1). Classification (NCBI taxonomy): domain Eukaryota; kingdom Viridiplantae; phylum Streptophyta; class Pinopsida; order Cupressales; family Taxaceae; genus Torreya; species Torreya grandis. The sequence goes on along the minus strand of JARHVA010000905.1, from coordinate 48,839 downwards.
TTAAAACAAGACAAAGTAGAGATTGTTTTTTATCCCTCTGCATCATTATAATTAATCACTTGGAAAGAAGAAACCTTAGATACCCAATTTTTATCATGCAAGACCAACTTGGGGTATTGTATTTCTTCAATTAAAATAGAGGGTGGAGGTGGTGTTGTAGATTTCTTTTTCCCCTCACGACCCATCTCTAGTTCCTTCCTGATATATGTCTTTATTGCTTGTTATGCTGGACTCACTAGGGGCTTCCTCCAAGATCAAAAGAAGACATCCCCATACGCCTTTGTACTCTTCCTCTTCATGGATTATTGGTAAAGGCATGCTTCTTGTGGCCTTCTATTTTGGCCACTTGACCCCTAGGATGCTTGAAGGTTGAAATGCATCCGTCTGACTCTTCTGAATGAATATGTGATTCTTTCCTATAACTTCATTGGTCTTCTTGCTTTAACTTCCTTTTAATGGTAGATTTCTATACTTGAAACTCTATCTAAAATGCTTCTTTAGTCACATTTCCACTATTTCTTTTCAATACTTTTTGCCTCACTTCATAGTTTTGAATTTGTTACTACAGTTTTGGAAGCTTCCAATAATAAATTTCCAAAATGAGGACCTTCCAACCTTATATAGCCTTGAATACTTGTTTACTTTTATTCTTTCATACCTTCATCCATAGCTTCATTTCATTAATGCTCTCAAGCAGTATGCCATGATGTTCATTTGATATGCCTACTGTTACGTTTAACACTTTATCAATTTAATACACCCATCCCATCCTCATGATTTTCTTGCGGTGCATGCCAATTTTAAAAAGATTTAAACTTGTATATTTAAAGGCAGGAACTGATTTTTGCCTCCTAAACCATTTGTAGTAGCTTTTCCTTTGTCATTTTTTGCCATGATTCTAGTCATGCACCACCTCTTGTGTGCCTTATCACCCTTATGTGTTTTCATTTACACACCCATCATGTGCACATTTGCCTCACAATTTCACTTGTGTGCCCAATATGTGTGTGATTATCCTTAGTTCTAGCCTTAGTTTATTCATCTTGAAACTTACCCCACACTAAAAGATTATTGTGGTCCCCCATGGGCATGACCAAAATGAAAATAAAAGAGAACCTTGTGCTAAAATAAACCTAAGAAAAAGGTGCATAAACAATGTGATGATTTATTGAAGAACAAACCGAAAGCCTAAATTAATCTAATGGCACATGCCTTATTGGAAAAATTTGAAATATTACATGGAATGATAGGGCTGAAGTTGACTACCATTAAAATGACATGGAAGAAATTGGTCATATAACCATCTTAACTTGCATGTACCTATGAGATGGATGCTATGAATGATGAATGGTCCATCATAATGTACATGAATTTTATCAAAGTGGTGCATGAACTTGGAATCATAGACCAAGATGTGCATAATAGGAGAAAAAGTTTTATTTTTGAGATGTTTATCATGCTAGGATTTCTACTTTTGATTTTCAACTCCTTGAATCTAATATGAAAAAAGTGTGTTTCATCTATTTTTAATAAAGGGTCAAGGCATGATTTTAGACATTCTTCATCATCAAGTTGGCCAACACATGAAATACTTAAATAAAGAACAAGGAAATCCACTAGTAAAACCACTTTAGCACCAAAGACAAGATGAAAAGGAGTATTCTTGTTCAATCATTTGTATGTGGTTTGACATGCCCAAAAGACTATATAAACTTGATCATCCCAGTCAGTGCAATTGATATTACAAATCTTTATCAATATACCACCCAGGATTTTGTTAGAAGCTTCAACAACGTCATTAGCTTAAGGGTGATTTGGATTTATTTTATGGTGTGCAATCATGAACTCAGCTAAGAGGATGCGTATCATCTCATTGAGGAAGTGAGTGCCATGATAACTTTTTAAACTTAAATGGCATCCATACCTAGTGATGATATTTTCCCAAAAGAACCTGGCAATGGTTATAGTAGTACAATCACATGTGGGCATTACTCCAGCCCAGTGTGTGAGATAGTCGATGATGATAATGATGTAGTGCATGCCAGTTCATCTTGTTGTATAGTTAATGGGCCCAACAAAACCAATAGCCCATTTTTCAAAAGGTTTGTGAGCAAAGATTAGATGAAAAGGCATTGCATCCCTTCAGTGTGGTTTACATAGGCACTAACATAAATCACATTAGTACACTAAGTTTTGGCATATTTGAATCAAGTGAGCCACCATAAATGAGCTAGGAGAGCCTTTCATGCCATTACATACCATCATAATGGCCTCTAGTGACACCCTCATGGACCTATTTAAAGACTTCCATGAACTCACATTGTATTCCACACATGTGCATACTTTAGTACGACCAAGATTATACAAGTCTTTGCCAATAAATTAGAAAGGGGAAATGCTTACATCAAGTTGCTTCTTCACTTGGATGCTAAGATGGTCTAGGACTGACCCTGTCATAAGGAAAATAACTATTTCCTCTATTTTTTAAGGCATTTACATAATTTGAAAAAGTTGTACATCAGGTAAGTCATCTTTAATTGTTTGTGTTGGTTCATTGTGAGGTCCCTTTTTGGGCTGAAATCAAAGAAAAAGGGTAAACCAAAAAATTCCAAAATATAACCTTGACACTTAGCAAAAATCATAATTAAATAAAACTAAATTTAATTGTGATTTTCTACCCTCAAATTCAAATCACTAGTTACCCTAGGTGATTAGGGTTGTATGAGATATTATGGTGAAAAACAATTCCAAAAATTCTACAATTAAATTTGTAGATAGGGAAAAATATTCCAAACACAATGATGCAATTAGATCTAGGAAATAATGCTTCCTTAATTTTATTTCTAAATCTAAAATGATGTAGAAACTAGAATATTATAAAAGTAATAAATCCCAAAATATGGTGAGTTTTACATCAAGAAATAACTCTAAACAGATCTAAAAACACCAACAAACAAATGAACCACAAATATGAATTTTCCCACCAAGGGAAGACCTCCAAACTACTATCCGAAATCCACAACTGGGTCACCCAACTATAAACCCTAAGAAATGTAGAAGTTTGACTTCTTCTTGGTCTTTAATCATACGAACCAGTAAAATCAGCTCCAATACAACTTCTGAAATAAATTCACCTCTTCAAAACTCCATCATAACTCCAAGTGCCTTGATCAAGCTTTGTAGCCACACTCCAAAACCTTAAAATAGAAATAATTACCAAAAGATATTCTATAATGAGCTCCTGTCATGTTCTTATAACTCTCCCAAGGTGGGTGAACCACTATGGGACCCTTTTAGACAAAGAGAAACTACTTTTTAGCCCACAAGGGTTTCCCCAAGTGTAGTGTCCAAGTATGGGTCCTTTCCCATGCCCAAAAGTCATTAATGATTTTCACTTGAGGGTCAGGTCGTCATGAAAAATGCCCCCCTCTTATATTATCTAATTTTCACCTCATAATATAACAATTAAAATTACTTGATTATGAATTAATTAATAAATTATAAATAATAATTAAGAATATTGATTTTATATTTCAAATGATGAAAATCACTCTCTAGCAACATCTTAATTACCATAAATATTCCCATTGATTCATCCCTTGGCCCACGGGGAATAAAATAAGCTAAAGGTCTTCAAAAGGTTGATAAAAAATCAACCCCCTAGAAAAGGAGACCTTATGTCCTCCCTTCCCAAGATTTATTACCCTCAAACAATTCCAAGCATGGTTGTTCCGAATTTCCTGGATGTATATATGCCTTCTTTGAGAAAACATCCACTACCACATTGTTATTTCCCTTCAAATATTCGATGTCAAAATAATATGCTTTAATTTCTCTCACCCATTTTTGTTGTCTATCACTTAAATCCCTTTGATTCAGGATGTATTTCAAACTATTATGATCTATTTTTACCAAAAACTTACCACAAATCAAGTATTATCTGAAGTTTTGCCAAGGCATGCATAATGGCAAGCATCTCTCTATCATAAACTGAAAATCCACTCTCAACTTCCTTGAGTTTTCTACTTTCATAAGCGATGGGGTGTCTATTTTTCATGAGTATAACCCCTATAACTCCACCAGAAGCATCACATTCAACCACAAATGGAGAAGAAATATCTAGAACAATGAGTACCAGATAAAAACTCATCATTACCTTGAGTTTTTTGAATGCTTCTTGGGTTATTTTTGACCACATCAAAGTTTTTTTTCATGTCAAATCAGTCAAGCATGCAACAAGGTTGGAAAATACCTTGATAAACCTCCTATAGTAGCTACAACGTCCCTTAAAACCCCTTAATTATGTGAGAGTCTTGGGAGTAGGCCAATCCATAATTGTTTTCACCTTTTGTTGATCCACACTAACCCTTTGGGCATTGATGACATGCCCTTAATACAAAATTTTAGTCAACCCAAATTCACATTTGGATTTACTTTCAAAGAGAGAATGTTGCTCCAAAGTACTCAAAATGATAACAATGTGCTTCAAATGCTCTTCCAAAGCTTTGCTATATACAAGAATGTCATCAAAGAATACTAGTAAACTTCCTCAAAATTTTATTGAAAACATGATTCATATAAGATTAAAAAGTGGATGGAGCATTAGTTAATCCAAAAGGCATCACCAAAAATTCAAAATACAAAAAAATGACACCTAAAAGTTATTTTTGGAACATCTTCTTCTCTTATCTAAATTCGGTGGTAACCCAATCTCATATCAATCTCGGTGAAGTAAATGGCTCCACGAGACTTATCAATCAATTCATTAATCCTAGGTAAGGGATACCTATTCTTGATGGTATTCTTATTTAGCATTTTCTAGTCCACACACATCCTTAATGTCCCATCCTTTTTCTTTACCAACACCATCGAAGAATCAAAAGGGCTAGACCTAGGCCTAATGTATCCTTTCTCCAAAAGTTCCTTGATGGTCTTCTCAATTTCTTCCTTGGAATATCTTGGATGATGATATGGAGTGATTATAATGGGTTTTTTACTTGTTTCAAGATTAATATTATGCTGAAAACCATGATTCTGTGGCAAAACATGTGGCAAATCTTGAAGAACTTTGTCATGCTTATCAACTAATGACTGAATTTCCATTGAATATGCTTGCTATTCTAAAAATTTAGAACTATAATTTACATGACAAAAATTTACCCATGTAATTTTTCCTCCTCTAAAATCCTTAGACATCCTTTTTATGGATATCTCTTGAGGTGCCCCATTTGCCAAACCATGTAGAACCACTTATTTGCCCTCAAAACTAAATTTCAGCTCCATTGTTTTAAAATTCTAAGTGTACTCTCCCAAAGAATGCAACCATTACATTCCTAAAACCATATCTGTGTCACCAATGATAAAAAAATAAAATCATCTTGGACTTTGAGATTGCCCATTGTGAAATTAAGTTGTGGAATCTTCTTTGTGCAAGGAATGGTGAAGCCATCCCCAGTAGTGACATTGAAACATTCAAAATCCTTGGCTTCCAAAGCCATCCTTTTTTCCAATATTCATCCATAAAATTGTGAGTAGCACCATTATCAATAAGAACAACAAATTTCTTTCCATTCAACATACCTTTTACTCTAAATGAGTTGTATTTGGGAGCTTCAAAAATAAAATCTAGAGTGTTGTCCACATTTTCTTCTTTTTGCTCTCCTTCAACATTTTCATCAACATTATCTTCATCATATTTGAAATAAAAAAAGACTTCAATGTAATGTACTTTATTTTTTCCCAAGTAATTGTGATTTGGTTTCCATTGATCCTTGCAATGATAGCATAAATTCCTTCTTCTTATTTCACTTCTTGATATGTGTTCTTTGTTGTCACTCGCTGCCCCTTTTCGAAGTGTTTCCCTTGGCTGAAATGACCTCTTTTGATGCCTATTCCCTGCTGTCCATGGTGGATTTTGATCCCAAAATATTTGTCCACTCATTTTTCTACTTGGATGTCCCTGAATTTTTGAATTTTGCATCCCACTTATAGTTTTTCTTGGTTGTACCTTAGGCCCAAAATTACCCCTAGAAGTTAATCCTTCCAAATCAAATGCCTTTGTGATGGAATATTGAAGGGATGTGGGGTTAAATTCTCTTACCAAGCCTCTTAAAGGATCCAATAAACCCACAATAAAAAGTACAACAAATCTTCTTTCACTTACATCCTAAACCATGACCATTATGCTTTGAAAATCAGCAATATACCTTTCCACATTTTTCTCTTGCTTTAATTGGGCCAACTCTAGAAAATAGATCTCAGATCTCTCCTATAAAGTCATTCCAATATATTCTTGATGAATTCTTCCATTATGAAAATCCAACCATGTCCTTGAGTGTGTAAACCATGCCACCACCATTTGTGAGCAATACCCTCCAAATGCAAAGTGGTGAATTTAAGAGCTTATTCTTCATACATTAGATTCAATGATAAATAGGTCTCTAATTTATGTAACCAAGACTTAACAAAAAAATTGTTAGATCCATAAAATGAAGGTAAAGTTACCTTTCCCAACCTTTATTGGATATCCCTCCTCGGTGTTCCTTGACGTTGATTCCTCCTAACATCAAATTGATCCTTAAGTTCACAAAACTCATTGAAAGAAATATTGTCCTTTACCTCATCACTCACAAGATTATATTCTTAAATATTTGTGAAAATTAGGTTATTATTAGGTGGTTGTTCCATCTCCTCAATGGGATCCTTTTACATAAATTTTGCATAAAATATATGCTTGGGTTTTGGAAAAACCCTCTCATTGAAAACCCTATCATTTGCAACCTTTTCACTTGCAATATTTTATTTGAAACTCTATCATTTTCTAAACTTCCCTCTCCTTGAGGTTCCATGATTTTCCCTAAGGATTTGAGAAATTTCCCTATGGTTTCTTTGATATCCCTTTGACCTTGATCTAAATCTCTCAATATCCTCTCCATCTGATTTTGTTGTCCCATGCCTTCTTCATGTGCCATTTTATTTCTTCTCTTGTAGTATAGGATCTCTTTCTTCTTTTGCATCCACAAACCCTCAGGATGGTAGGATCAAATCTTTGATACCATTGTAAGATCCCTTTTTTGGGTTGAAATCAATGAAAAAGGGTAAATTAGAATTTTTTAAAATATAGGTTCAACACTTAGCAAAAATCAGAATTGAAGAAAATTTAATTTTATTATGAATTTATACCCTCAAATGCAAACCGATAGTTACCCTAAGTGATTAGGGTTTTATGAGATATTATGGTGCAAAACAATTCCAAAATTTTTGTAATTAAATCTGTAGATAGGGGAAAATATTCTAAACATAATGATGCAATTAGATCTAGGAAACAATGCTTCCTTAATTTTATTTTTGAATCTAAAATGCTATAGAAACTGGTATATTACAAAAATAATAACTCCCAAAATATGGCAAATTTTACATCAAGTACTAGCTCTTAAAGGAGCTAAGAATACCTACAAATAAATGAACCACAAATCTTAATTTTCCCACCAAGGGAATACCTCCAAACTCCTATCCTAAATCCAAAACTTGGTCACCCAACTGTAAAACCCTAAGAAATGCAGAAATTTGACTTTTTCCTAGTCTTCAATCACACAAACCAACAAAATCAACTCCAATGCAACTTATGAAATAAATTCATTATTAGAGATCTAGATTGTGCCCTAGTTGGGGGTAGGAGTGTTCAGGGCCTACTTCCAAATCTAGCTCAACATGGGATTGACCCCAGGCTATGGGTATCCTATAATAGGGTCAGACCTCTAGGATTTTTAATGAGGCTAGCTCTTTTGATGCATCATTTATCTAATTTACACACTAATACAACCTACTAATGACTAGGGAAAAGGGGGGGGGAGAGAGAGAGAGAGAAACATGAGAGGGAAACCTAAGCTAATAGTGGTGATGCACCTAATTTATGGTTGATCCACCATGGTTGACTCTTAGAACACTAATGAAATAAGTAAAAGACCAGATCTAAGATCCCAAATATTTTTCATACATCAATGTTTCATGAAGAGGTTCACCAAATGATCTAAGCTGAGGGAAATTAAGGAGAGATCTAAAGTAAGACACTAACCAGTCATAGTATCCATATGTAGGCTTCAATCAAGAGATGTAAAACACTAAACATGACCTACAAAACAATATGAACTAGTAACTAGGTGAGATCATAATTTGATAAGGGAGAAACCTCTACCACATATGCAAATATGACATGTACACACTATACTAGAACAATGAAATCTAAAACTTTCTTATATTTATCTCAAGAGGTCACAAGCTCCATCTTGGCAGAGTTTGGTCATGCCGAAGAGAGGGATTAGAAAAAATATAGAGAGGATCCATTTTTTGGCTTAAAAGCCTCTATATATTGCAGGAAAAGGGAAAGAGAGATGGGAACAATGCATTGGAGAGTGGAGGAAAGTTCTCAAGATCAAAAAGTGAGGTGTCAACACTTGATTGATTTCTATTTGCATGCCTTAATAAAAAATGGATATCTTTTTATCCCACTTTTCTCCAAGCTCCTCTCATTGGCTGAGAGTGTCCTACTAGAGACAAGGGTTTGTTCCATGATGACTAAGTCTATTTAAGCAGAATCATTGACCTTAACTGCTTCTTCCACTATTAGTTCACCACTTTGGGACCCTAAGTCCAATTAACATGCTTATGAGGATCAAATCCTTGAATCCTGATATTGATAATCATGTCATGCCTTGAGCGGTGGAGTACCTACTTTGTTGATGATGGATCCATGTGGGCAGATGAAACCCTTTTGCATTAACCACACATTTGTTCTATTTTTATATCTAGATCATAGGTCCCACCTATAGATGGAAAACCAATATAAGGGTATTGGTTTTCCTATAGTTTCCATATCAATATGTACCTATAGACTATATAGCACCTTTTTGTATTATAATATGTTCATATAGACCCATTCTATCTCTACAGGGAACAAAAGCTTGTATATGCACAGACCCTTCTTAAAAATGGTAAACATTGTTGCATAAGTAACCCTACCCAAGCAATAATATGAACTAGAGGCCATATTTAGCCTTAATGGTGATCCATATATGTTCTTTATATCTTACAACACCGTGCCCCTTTAATGGTGTTAGATCAAGCTTTCATGGTGACAAAATGACCCTATAAGACCTATTTTCTTCCATCAAAAATTGCATTAGTTTGGCTCCCATCGAAAGATCTGGGATTTCCTTTGCTCAAATAGTTGTTGATCATGACTTGGCTTAGTGATGTTTTGACCTATGCTCACTTTGTTGATCTTAATTAGTATGAAGTAATGAGAGTCCTTGATCTACCTCTAACTTGTCGGCTTTTTCCAACTTATGCCATGTGTCAAACGTGCATTAATTCTCAAGATTCATTGTTAGTATGCTAACCTTATATACTTATGCCACATGTCAATCTCTTGAGCCCTCTAAATGTTTAACTCTTTTTACAATATTGGATTAGGATGTACAATGTAACATAGACTGTTAGATCGATTAGGACCCACTATTTGAAATTTGATGGCTAGTTCATGAGCTTAAAATTAACATCCTTGCTCCTATCAAATGATGTTCATGTGACCGTCAATTAATTTCATATAACTATCAAATTTAATTTGAAAAGAGTTAGTTTTTATTGAGCTTAATCTTAACATTAGTGTGAATGTCTAATAATGCAAGTCCAACTTTGAAGGCCTATAACTTGAAGCACAAAAGTCATGGAGATACCAAACTTTCAAAAGATGTTTTTTAAGGCCAAAAGGAATGAAACCATTTTATCTGATAGTCTCAAGTAAGTGAAGATATTAAATGCAGAAGTTGGTTGGTTCAAATGCTTCTACATGACATCCTAGTGATAGTCTAGTTCATTTGGCTAAGTATGAGAAACTTAGCAAAATCTGACTGAGGAGCCAACTTTAAACATGCATGAATCTTACCGTGCTTCAATAAATGACCAAAAACTTTATGAATATATTCTTGGAACTAATGTGAACAAACCCATACGACCAATTCTCCCTAACTCATCCACATATGGTAATTGTGATGTTAGAAAAGTGCCTACTCAGAATTTTTGCCACTAGACTCAAGATGTCTAGATGAATATAATGAAGAACCAAATGAAAACCATGAATTTCCATACTCATTCCAACCACTCTTAACATTCTAAAGGGTCTCTACAATGTATCCATCTATTCATCCATTAGCAACTTGATCCATAGGGGTATAAGCTTGGTATGTGGGCCAATAATTAGCCAACATCTTTGATGACTCATAAGGGTTGCATGCTTATCTATGCAAAAGAACCTAGACCATGTTCCTAGTCTAGTCCATTGGGCATGGAGTCTCATCTTTGGATCCAACATATTGACTGCCAATCCTACTCTAACCTCTTTTAAGACAATTATAAAAACCAAAATGAATAAAATAGAATAGAGTGCCCAAGACACTTATTAAAATAGACTAACCTAGGTCAAAATAGGGACAACAAACAAATTTGCTAAAGCTACACTTAAAGGAATTTGAACAACATTAATCTAATATATATAGCCTAAAACTATGCATAACTTTCCTCTTAGATCAAAAGGAAAGTTTGACAATTTTCTTCCCTCATGGGATGAGGAATTGAATGAGGCATGAAACTCCTTGACTCTTGGTCTTGATACCTACTTCTTCTTTGTTGTAACTATTAGCCTCTTTAGTATGATGTTCAATGAAAATTGAGCAGCTTTAAATAGGTCAGCTATGTGCATCCATAAAGTCTTAGTTTTTTCATATGGCTCCTCAACTACAACCTCTAATAGTGGTTCAACAAGGCATACCTCTTTGATTTATATGGTGTTCTCAATAAGATTGGGTTTCTTCTTTGATTCAAGATCCTCAAGCTTATCAAGGAGCTCTGCATATTCTACCCAACCCTGATCCTTGTCTTCTATGGGAAGTTCTTTGTCCACCTTCTCAAGCACTTGATCCTCAACTTGACAAAGATCTTCAATAAGAGATATCTCAATCTCATCCACGTCCTTCACTTGCACCAATCTCTCATCAAGACTAGCCTTTTAATTTTCCTTAAGGATCCCCAGATTACCATTATCTTCTTGAAGCTCAAAAACATTAATGGAAGCCTCAGATTAAGTTTCAACCAACTATACTATTCACTCATCAGGATCTACTATCTTAAGCTCTTTAATTTCATTTAAGAAATCATGGTACAGTTTCTACGAATGGTCCTTTTCATGTTGGATCTCATTTCCAACCTGCACTTGCTCTTGTAACTCATCCTCCTTGACATTATGAAAGACTGAGACATGCTTTCTCTCACCAAGTGGTGTCCCAATATTGATCTCCTCTTCTAACTCTAACAATCCATCATTATCAATTATGAGTTCAACATGGAGTTCACCACTTACCTCTTAAAGGAGTGGCATATGATATTGTTCAGATGATTTCAAGAGAGATGAGACATAGGAACACCTCCTTGGTCCAAGTGTTTGTCATTGATAGGCATGTTCTTTTGCATGATACTATGGATGGATTTCCAAGATGGAAATGACCTAGATTTTTGAGGAGGGAGGGATGGGTGTTGAATGACCTTAGATTTGCTTGACTACATGACTTGGTTCTAGGATGGAAAAGATTGAGGTTCTACTTTGACCTTTTATTTGTGGTTATCCTCTTCTTTCCTTGTCCTCAACTCTAATTCTTTGATCTTCTTATCGATATTCTCTTGGAATATCTTCTCTTTAAGGTGGTTAGTAGCTTTATGAATGTTGGTGTATTTATTTGCTTTATTGCATTTAATTATATTTATTATTTATATTAGTGTACTAATTACATATTATAATTAGTTTATTATGTTTATTAATAATTTGCACCAGATAGGATAAGCTTGTTTAGCTAGTAGTCAACTTGGACACCTATCTTGTTATAGTGGAGTTTCACTCCACTATTCATAGTAAAATAGGATAAGATTGCTTAACTAGTAGTCAACTTGTGTTGATCATTTACATAAGTTAGACACCTATCTTGTTAGTGTGGATTTGCACTCCACTATTCATGTTGTCATATATTAGTTGAACTGCATGTGTTGTGTGAGTTCCCTAATCTTTATCTTGCACACCTTGCTCTATATAAGCAATCTGTATTCTAAATCAAATTAATATTGAATTATCAAAGCAATTCATCATATTTAAGTTATTTATTCATTTCAGTTATTATCTCATATATACAATTATTGTTTATTACTATTACTATTTTATCTCTTGTTCATACTTTTTATTGGATTCATTAGATCCTGTATGTTAATTCCAACATGGTACTAGAGTTATCTTAAATCTATAAATTGCTAAATATTCAAGAGAAAAATATCCAGATATAGGATCAATTTTTTGATTTTGTATACAGGGACAAATTGGAGCTTTGTGGAGAATTTATGAGCTTTCTATTGAGTTTAGAGTGCCTGAGAGAGTCAAAATCATCTATAATTTGTCCAAATTGGGCACAAGAGGCAAAATTGACAAGGTTTTGATCGGGAAGCACCATGCCCAAATCCGATGGGTATGTAAAAATCAAAGCATTTTTGAGCAAAATGGACCTCATGGTTGGATTCAAAAGGTGTCAAAAACTATAGATCCATGTAAAATTTGTCCAATTTGGACACAGTCACCTGAAAGGCAAATTTTTTTCTCTCGAGTGTGACTCTACGAATTGTGCAGGGCCAAATAAAAATATTAGCAGGCCTCATGGATCAACAATAAAAATTGATAGGGCAACTTCAAAAGCCCACTATTTGAACACCAAGAGGTATTTTTGAGTGATTTTTTTTTGAAATAGGTTAAAATTTTATGCTATTCACTGTTGTACTTTCATTTTTTCTAGATTTTTCTAGAATTTAGGGTTTTCTACAGCAGCTCTTGCCCATCCTCATTTCTACAACTTCAAAGGCTCATAACTTTCACATACGACCTTGTATTGAGGTCTCATTTTTTTTGAAAGTTAATATTGTTTGAGCACAACACATTAATGCAAAAAAATTTGTAATAAAGTGCATATTTTTTGTTCTTTTATACTAGATGGCCTAATTGATATTTTGGTAAACTAGAAAAATTATAATCCAACCTTGTAAGTACACTCAGTTATAAAGTGCCAACAAATAATTGCTGGGTGGAATAAAACTAAGTAATTCAAGGGGGTTTTGTGGTGTGTTACGTACTTTGATTTTTGATTTGTGATAGTCTATTTCTAATTACATCATGGAGAATCCTAAGTTCCCACTATTAACAACATATAACTATAATAGATGGAAACAAAATGCTTAGAATGCATTGATGATGTTATGATATATGCCTTATATAACAACTCTTCTTACTCCATCTACTAATGCAAAAAAGTTAAAACATTTTCTCTTTGAAACTACTAAGGTAATTGAATGCATTCGGTCTTACATGTCTTTAGATTTGAATTTTCATCTTGACAAATGTACAACTCTAAAAGAGGTTGGGATAAATTACCATAATTATTTGGTAAATTAGATGAGGTTCATGATTACCAAAATTACAATGGAATCATTAGTTTGGATCTTAAAAATTATGCTACAATACAAGACTACATCACTAAAGTCATAGATCTTAGATCACAACTTTCTGAATGTAAAATTGATGAAAAGGATATTCAATTGATTTTCAGTGCCTTACACAAATTAGGTCTTGAATATTCATCCTTTGTCTTTAGCTTTCAGACTCATAGGCTCACATTAGGCACAATATATCAAATACCCACCTTTGAGGTATTCTCTAAGATTATAATGGCTAAAGAAGAAAAGTTAATAGCTATGGGTCTAATCAAGTCATCCAAATCTCAAGCTCTAATTGCAGTTTAACCTCAACATAAGCAAGTTTCAACATCAGCATCAAATACAGGTTCAAGTAAAAAGAAGCAAAATAATCAGAATAAGTCACAGAAAGACAAGCATAAAGGGCAACAATCTTCCTCACAAGGAGATTATATATCCACTAAAAAGAAAGAGGATTCACAAAAAATGACTGGCACTCCTTGTCCTTATTGCAAAAAGGGGTTTTATAGTAAAAAAGATTGTTGGAAGAAAGAGATTGATGACCTTAAGGGTCTTCTCAAGAAGAATAACATCAACCAATCCTCTTCAAAGGATTCTTCCACTCCTTCAAATTTAGGGAAAGGGAAAACTACAACACTAGTTGTAATGGAAAATTCTCTTAAATCATGGGTACTTGATTCAGGTACTTCGCACCATATGGGTTCTAATCAAGAACAATTTTTTGGATTAGAACCAAGTTCTTTGTCTCATATTATCATAGGTGATGATTCTAAGGTAGATGTCATAGGAAAAGGTACAATTGATGTTGATAGTGGTGTATTTGAGGATTTACTTTACGTGCCTAAATTATCAACTAACCTTCTCTCTATCTACTAAATCACCCACTTTGATACTATTAGGAAAGTTGAATTCACACCCAATTTTGTTTCAATCAAAAAATTGGAGGATAATGCCTTAGTTTCCGTGAGAAAATCGATAATAATAAATTAGGCACAATATATCAAATACCCACCTTTGAGGTATTCTCTAAGATTATAATGGCTAAAGAAGAAAAGTTAATAGCTATGGGTCTAATCAAGTCATCCAAATCTCAAGTTCTAATTGCAATTCAACCTCAACATAAGCAAGTTTCAACATCAGCATCAAGTACAGGTTCAAGTAAAAAAAAGCAAAATAATCAGAATAAGTCACAAAAAAACAAGCATAAAGGGCAACAATCTTCCTCACAAGGAGATTATATATCCACTAAAAAGAAAGAGGATTCACAAAAAATGACTGGCACTCCTTGTCCTTATTGCAAAAAGGGATTTTATAGTAAAAAAGATTGTTGGAAGAAAGAGATTGATGACCTTAAGGGTCTTCTCAAGAAGAATAACATCAACCAATCCTCTTCAAAGGATTCTTCCACTCCTTCAAATTTAGGGAAAGGGAAAACTACAACACTAGTTGTAATGGAAAATTATCTTAAGTCATGGGTACTTGATTCAGGTACTTCGCACCATATGGGTTCTAATCAAGAACAATTTTTTGGATTAGAACCAAGTTCTTTGTCTCATATTATCATAGGTGATGATTCTAAGGTAGATGTCATAGGAAAAGGTACAATTGATGTTGATAGTGGTGTATTTGAGGATGTACTTTACGTGCCCAAATTATCAACTAACCTTCTCTCTATCTACCAAATCACCCACTTTGATACTATTAGGAAAGTTGAATTCACACCCAATTTTGTTTCAATCAAAAAATTGGAGGATAATGCCTTAGTTTCAGTGAGAAAATCGATAATAATACTCAAATTTATTCATTCTGCCACTTTTTGCCTCATTCTTTCTCTATAGCCTTACTCTCACACATTGATTCAGTGAGCAAGCTATGGTATGAGCGGTTCGATCATCTAAACTATCACTATTTACAATAGCTTAATCAGTAGGAGATGGTTATAGGATTTTTGCATATTCAATTTTTAGGGGGTGTATGTCATGGTTGTACCTTAGGAAAACATCCAAAGGATAAGTTTGATAAAGGGAAAGCTCGGAGGGCTACACAAGTCCTCAAACTTATTCATAATGATTTAATGGTTCCATTACCTACTTTGTCTTTTAGTAAAACCTGCTATGTTCTCAATTTATTGATGACTATTCTAGATATACTTGGGTTTATTTTTTGAAATTCAAAAGTGAAGTATTTGATAGATTTATAGAGTTCAAAGCTCTAGTAGAGAAACAATCTGAATAGTATGTCACGATCCTCCACATAGATAATAGGAGGGAAAATGTAAATAATAAGTTTGAACAATTTTGTGCTCTTGAAGGAATTGATCTTCAACATTTACTTACATACACACCTTGGTAGAATGGTGTAGCAGAGAGGAAGAACATATTCTTAAAAGAGATGGAAAGTTGTATGATTCATGCAAAATCATTAGTACCTGAGTACTGGGCATAAGTAATTAATTGTGTTGCATATATACAAAATAGGGTTCCTCACAAAGATTTAAAGGGAATAACACCTCTTGAAGCTTAGTGTAATAGGAAACCAACAATGGATCATTTTAGAGTCTTAAAAAATCTAGCATGGGCTTAAATTCCTTCTAATAAGCATCATGATTTAGAATAACCAAGCCAGACTTCAATATTTGTGGGATATCTTGATGGTGTTAAGGGATATCAGCTCATTTATCTAGATTCACATGAACTTATTATATCAAGAAGTATTTACTTTGAACAAAGTCCTTCAGACTTGTCTTCTAACATTTCTCATTCTTCTTCCTTAGAAGAATCAAATAATATTGATGATGATACTCCTGCTTCATCTACAGGTAAGGATGATGAGGTAATACCTCCCCAACAGGGTTTAGTAGGTCATGTTCCTCCTCCTCCTCCACCTTCTCGATCATCTATGCCTTTGTGGGCTAAATAGACTTTGGCAGATGCAAACCCTCTTGTTAGGGATCCATTAGATAGAAGAAGAACATGATCACAACATGATCTTACACATTCCTACATTGCCATAGATTCTGATCCATAATATTTTAAGGAATTCATAAGGATAATTGAGTGGGATTCAATGATGGAAGAAGAGTATGACTCATTGATTAGGAACAACACTTGGGATCTTGTTCCTCTTCCTAAAGAAAGAAAATCAGTAGAATGTAGGTGGATATATCATACTAAGTTTGTAACATATGGAAATATTGATAAGTATAAAGCATGCTTAGTGGCCAAAGGTTTTTCCTAAGTCGAAGGCATTGACTATATAGAAACCTTTGTGCCTATTGCTAAGATGAATTTCATTTGATTGATACTGGCAATTGGTGCAGCTCATGGGTGGGATGTACATTAGATGGATGTGAAGAGCATATTTATTCATGAGGAGATATATATGGAGCAACCATAGGGGTTTTTTCAAGATTCTTCATTGGTGTACTGCTTGCAAAATCTCTCTATGGTCTGAATTAAGCCTCTAGGGCTTGGTATTCTAAGATGTACACATTTTTTCTTTCAGTTGGGTTCTCAAAATGTCACTTAGATCCGAAATGTTTATATTCTATGATAGGAGGATTCACTATTGTACTTAGTGCTCTATGTTGATGATCTCATTGTTACAAGGATCACAACATCCATCATCAGTAGTGTTAAGACTACACTTCATGATAGGTTTTCTATGATAGACATGGGCCTATTACACTATTTTCTTGGGATTTAGATAGCACAATCTTTTTTTGGGATTACACTTTCACAACCCAAGTATGCCATGGACTTTTTAGCTGAATTTCACATGGTTGATTGTAGGCTTGCACTGACTTCTTTCTTATCTAGAGTTAGACTTGAGGTTCATTGTTCCACTCTTTTGGTTGATGCCACATTGTATCATGAACTTGTAGGCAACCTCATCTATCTGACTCATACATGACCCAACATTTTATATGCAGTTAGCATAGTTTCATGCTTTATGTAGACACCACATGAGCTTCATTAGAGAGATATCAAGTGAATTTAAAACTACATTTAGGGCATTATCAGATACAAAAAACACTATATAATAGGTATAGGTTTAGATTTGGTGAGATACATAGATTCTAATTGGGTTGCTGATTATGATGATTGTAAGTCCACTTTTGGTTATAACTTTCACTTCAAATTTGACCCCATTATTAGTAAAGTAAGAAGCATGATATTATTGCTCTTTCATCTATAGAGGTTAAGTATCATGGTGCTATTAATGCCACTACTGAGGCTATTTGGCTTCAAAATATTCTCACTGAGCTTGGTGTTCCATTTCAGAAGCCATCAGTCATCTACTGCGATAACTAGAGCACTATCTAGATCTTGAAGAATTTTGTTCATCATCAGAAAACAAAACACATAGAGATCCATATGCACTTTATCAGGGAGATGATTCAGGAGGAGATCAATTATCTTCAATATTATCCTATGGAGGAGTAGATTGTAGATATTTTCACCAAACCTTTTAATGAGAGCAAGTATCTTCATTTGCAATCTCTTTTGGGGGTACGAGACATCAGTTCTTTAGGGGGCATTAGTTCTTCAGGGGGGTCTCCTAGACCTTCATTTTGAGGAATGGTTTTTTTCCTTCGGATTTTATCCTAACCTCATATATTTGTATAGAGAACCTAATATGGCTACACATTACCGAGACTCTTATCTGCATAACCCTACCTATGATTCACTTATGGAGGGGTGTTGGTGTATTTATTTGATTTATTACATTTACTTATATTTATTATTTAGATTAGTGTACTAATTACTTATTATAATTAGTTTATTATGTTTATTAATAATTTACACCAGATAGGATAAGCTTGCTTAGCTAGTAGTTAACTTGGACACCTATCTTGTTACAATGGAGTTCCACTCCACTATTCAGAGTAAAATAGGATAAGATTGCTTAACTAGTAGTCAACTTGTGTTAATTATTTACACAAGTTGGACACTATATTATTAGTGTGGAGTTGCACTCCACTATTCATGTAGTCAGATATCAGTTAAACTACACGTGTTATGTGAGTTCATTGATTTTTATCTTACACACCTTGCTCTATATAAATAATGGATATTTGTGTATTCTACATTAGATTAATATTGAATTATTAGAGTAATTCATCATATTTGAGTTATTTATTCATTTCAATTATTATATCAGATATACAATTATTGTTTATTACTATTACTATTTTATCTCTTGTTCATGCTTTCTATTAGATTCATTAGATCATGTTTGCTAATTTCAATAATGAAGATAAGGAATATAAGAGGGTTCTTGAGGAGGTAAGAGAGATGTTTGTAGAGGTTTAGATCCTCCTCTATTTTTGGCCTTCAAATCCATATTTGCTTTACTTTTCCCACCCCATGATTTCACGACTTGGTTTTAGCTTGGAACCTTAAAGGGCTTCATAAGGGGTTCTTGAGGAAGGATGGAATATTGAACCTTAATAGTAGGTCATTCCACAACAATATCCTTTCTTTGATCGCTCTCTTGGATAGATGTCCAAGAAGGAAAGGTTTGAGGAACATATAAAAAACTTGGGACATTTAAAGGGCTACTTGGAATGATCTCTTAGGGAGGAATGGTTGGCACATAAGAATGTTGGGGTGGTGTATATAAAGGCACGTAGGGTTGGCAAGGTTGGACCTACTATTCCTCAAGGCCTTTTAGCTTGTCCTCAATTTTTTTAGAATGTAACTACCTACATCCATCATCTCACCTATGAGATTGTTTCAGTTTGCTCTCTCAAAACATGCCCATCCTTCTTTTATTTGCTACAATGACTCTCTCACATGATGGACCTAGTGAGGAGGGACACCTTGGCCATATTATTTTTATGAGCACAACTCTAGTGCATGCTTTTCAAGGCTTATTAAAGTTTGTTTAAGTGCTAGTATAAATGGCTCATGATAGGGTTGATGAGGGGCAATATTACGATGGGATTATTGTTTATATAGAGGATCAGGGAAATATTCTTACATTTATGATTGAAATAGGTCCTCATGTTGTCATTGAGGATAATGAGGAAGGTAAGATCTATTCCCTTGATAATAAGGATAATGAGAAATTTTCCAAGGTTCCTCATAACTTTTACAAAAATCTTGGTAGGGATGATTAGGCTCATATGGATCATGAGGATCATATTGGAGCTATTGATAAGGAGGTGGATAATAAGGATATCCACCATAGCTATTCATATTGACCTCATATGTAAAATAAGATGCAAAAACTAATTATAAACTTCATTGAGACATATCTAGTTTGTGCATAACTAGAAAATTTGATTTGGAGTCACCATTGGTGCTAATGTCCTTGATTCCAAAAGTTGATTAATGGAAAGATGCACTAAGATCTTTCCACTCTTTTGGACTTGGTCCCACTGGGTGTGTTAGAACTATTAGAGATCTAGATTGTACCTTAGCTAGAGGTAGGAGTATTCAGGTCTTACTTCTAAATCTATCTCAACATGGGATTGACCCCAGGCTATGGGTATCCTATAATAGGGTCAAACCTCTAGGATTTTTAGTGAGGCTCACTCCTCTGATGCATCAATTAGATCATTTATACACTATTATAACTTACTAATGACCAGGGAAAAGGAGAGAGAGAGAGAGAGAGAGAGAGAGAGAGAGAGAGAGAGAGAGAGAGAGAGAGAGAGAGAGAGAGAGAGAGAGAGAGAGAGAGAGAGAGAGAGAGAGAGAGAGAGAGAGAGAGAGAGAGAGACCTAAGCTAATTATGGTGACGCACCTAATTTATGGTTGATCCACCCTATTTGACTCTTAGAACCTAATGAAACAAGTAAAAGACCAGATCTAGGATCCTAAATATCTTTCGTATATTAGTATTTCATGAAGAGCTTCACCAAATGATCTAAGTTAAGGAAAATGAAGGAGAGGTCTAAAGTAAGACACTAATAAGTCATAGTATCCACCTGTGAGCTTCAATCAAGAGATGTAGAATACTAAACATGACTTGCATAATAAGATAAACTAGTAACTAGGTGAGATCACAATTTTATAAGGGAGAAACCTCTACCACATATGCAAATCTAACATGTACACACTATATGAAAATAATGAAATCTAAAATAATATTGTATTCATCTCAAGAGGTTATAATCTCCATCTTGGTAGAGTTTGGTCATGTCTAAGAGAGAGAGAGTAGAGAAAATATAGAGAGGATGCATTTTTTTGCTCAAAATCCTATATAGCAAAAAAAGGGAAAGAGAGATGGGAATAACGCATTAAAGAGTGGAGGAAAGTACTTGAGATCAAGAAGTGAGGTGGAAAAACTTGATTACTTTCTATTTTCATGCCTTGATCAACAATGGATCTCTTTTTATCCAACCAGTATTCGAGCTCCTCTCATTGGCTAAGAGTGTCTTATTAGAGACAAGGGTTTTTTCCATGATGACTAAGTCTATTTGAGCAAAATCAATGCCCCTAAATACTTCTTCCACTATCAATTAACCATCTTGGGTCCATAAGTCCACTTGATGTGCTTATGAGGATCAAATGTTTGAATCTTGATACTAACAATCATGCCATGCCTTGAATGATAGAGTACTTACTTTATCGATGATGGAGCCACATGAACATATGAAACCCTTTTGCATTAACCACATATCTGTTCCATTTATATTTTTAGATCATAGGTCCCACCTATATATGGAAAACCAATCTAAGGTTATTGGTTTTCCTATAGTTTCCATATCAATACAAATGTATAGACTATATCACACCTTTTTAAATTATAATAGGTCTAGATAGACCCATTTTATCTTTTTAGGAAATAAAAGCTTGTATATGCATAGACCCTTCTTACAAATGGTGAACACTGTTGCATAAATAACCCTGCTTGAATAAAAATATGAACCAAGTGTCCATATTTAGTCTTAATGTCAATCCATATATGTTCCTTATATCTTACCACATCAATGTGCCCCTTTAATGGCATTGGATCGAGCTTTTATGGTGATAGAAAGACCCTGTAAGACCCATTTGATTCCATCAAAAATGGCTTTGGTTTGATTCCCATTGAAATATATGAGATCTCCTTTGCTCTAATAGCTATTGATAGTGACTTGGCTTATTTATGTTTTGACCTATGCTCACTTTGTTAATCCTGCTCAGTATGAAGCAACACGAGTCATTGATCTGCCTCTAACTTGTTAACTTTGTTTAGCTTACACCATGTGTCAAATGCATGTTAATTCTTAGGATCCAATTTCAATTTGTTAACTTTACGTGCTTATGCTACGTGTCAATATCTTGAGCCCTCTAACTATTTGACTCCTCGTACATTGTTAGATCAGGATGTATGATGGAACACCAACTGTTAGATCTATTGGGACCCACTATTTGAAAGCCAACAAATAGTTTATGAGCTTAAAATTGATTTCCTCACTCCTGCCAAATGATGTTCACATGAACTTCAATGACATTCATGCAACCATCAAATTTAAGCTAAAAAGAGTTGGTTTTGCTCGAGCTTAATCTTGACATTATCGTGAACATCTTATATTGTAAGTCTAATTTTGAAGACCTATAACTAAAGTTAAAAGGTCATGGAGGCACCAAAATTTTAGGAGATGTTCTTAAGTCCAAAAGCAACAAACCCATTTGTTCCACTGGTCATGGGATGCTTCCAAGTGAAGATATCAAATGCATAAGTTGGCTAGTTCAAATGCTTTTGTGTGACATCCTGGTGACAGTCTAGTTCATTTGGCTATGTATGGGAAACTTAGCAAAATATGATTAAGGACCCAAATTTAAACATGCATAAATCCTACCATAATTTTGTGGATGACCTAAAACTTAGCGCATAACAACTAAAGACCAAACTGAATAAATGCATATGATCACTTTTTCCTAAGATTTCCACACCAGAAGATATGACTTCATCAATATGCTCAATTGGCTTTATTTGAGACTCATTAAAAATCCTAGAGGTTTGACCCCATTATAAGATACCCACAACCTAGGGTTAGTCCCGTGTTGAGTTAGATTTGGAAGTAGGACCTGAACACTCCTACCTCCAACTAGGGTGCACTCTATATCTTCAAGAGTTCTGGCATGCCTGATGGGACCAAGTCTAAAAGAGTGGGAAGATCTTGGTGTGTCTTTCCTCTGATTAGCTTTTGGAAGAAAGAAAGTTAGAACCAATGGTGACTCCAAGTCAAAGTTTTTAGTTATTAACAAACTAGGTATGTCTCATTGAAAAATCTAATCAGTTCTTACATCTCATTTGACATGTAATGTCAATATGAATAGTTATGGTGAATATTCCTATTATCCACCCCTTTATCAGTAACTCTAATATGACCCTCATAATCCATATGAGCCTAATCAGCCTTGGGTCAGTCCCATGTTAATCTAGGTTTAAAATTAGGACCTAAACACTTTTACTTCCAGCTAGGGCATAATTTAGATCTCTAATAGTCACTTCTTCAAGACTCCCTCAAAATTTTGAGTGCCTTGATCAAGTTTGGTAGCTACTCTCCAAAACCTAAAAATAAAAATAATTTCCAAAAGATACTCTATAATGAGCTCATGGCATGTTCTTATAACTCTCCCAAGGTGGGCAAACCACTATGGGACCCTTTTAGACAAAGAAAAACTAATTTTTAGCCCACAGGGGTTTTCCCAAGTGTGGCATCCAAGTATGGGTCCTTTCCCATGCCCAAAAGTCATTACTAATTTTTACTTGAGGATCAAGTCCTCATCAAAAGTGTCCCCCTCTTATATTATGTAATTTTCACCTCATAATATAGTAATTGAAATTAATTGAGGATCAATCAAATAATAAATTACAAATAATAATTAAGAATATTGATTTTTAATTTTAAATGATGAAAATCACTCTCTAACAACATCTTAATTACCATAAATATTCCCCTTGATTCATCCCTTAGCCCACGGGGAATAAAATAGGCTAAAAGTCTTCAAAAGGTTGATAAAAAATCAACCCTATAAAAGGGGACCTTATATTCACCAGATTAAATACATGATAGATAGTCAGGATCAAAATTAACCTTGCCTAGGTTTAATACCATAGAGAACTAGAATTATTATAATAAAAGAATCCATTGACATATTAGTCCATGTAACATGGGTTTATTCACAAGTTACTTGAGTGCCTTTTGATCCATAAAGAAGGTAAATGGAGTGGATAACAAGTACTAGCATAACTTTTGGAGTGCATACACCATGGATAAGTCTTCTCATTTTGTAGAATAGTAATTCCTTTCCACCAATGTTATCTTGTGACTAGTAAAATATATAGGATGGTCTAGATTCCCTTTGTTATTTTGTGTAAGGATAGCACCCATGCCATGCTAGAAGTGTTGATGTATACATGAAATGGTGTCGTTTAGTCTAGGAAGTGGAGGATGGGTGTAGTTACCATTTTCTCGTTCAATGTTTTGAATTCTTTAATGTATTTGAGTCTAGAGGAAGAGGCCATTTTGTTTGAGTAATTCTTCTAACATATTTTTTATGTTAGCATAACTATGAATAAACTTATGATAATAGAATATGTGACCAAGGAAGGCATGTACCTCACACTAAGTGGTTGGGGTTGAGAGTTGAACAATATCTGTAATCTTAGCCAAATCCACAAGTAGTCCATCCTGATAAATGATGTGCCTTAAAATAATCCTTAAGGTGTGGTAAATATGCAATTTTATAGGTTCAAAGAAATATGAAATTACCAACAGTGCTTGAATATGAAACATAAATTGGCACAATGGTCGTGCACAAAGCCATACATGGTCTAATCATCTAGATATATTTGAAGGAACTTGTGGATGAAATATTAAAAGGCTTCTACCATAATGTGAGGTAAGACTGTTAGTGTGTTCTTTAAGCTAAATGTCATAAAATTATATGTAAAGGACCCTTATTTAGTGGAAAAAGTGGTTTTTGCCTTATCTTCATCAATATTTTATATAGGATGATAGCCTGAAAAGCCATTAGTGAAGGTATTGATTTCACATCCAGTGATATATTCCAAAATCTCCTCTATCTATGGTGTTGGAAATGGGTCCATGATGCATAAAATATTTAACTATCTATAATCCACATAAATATGGATTCATCCATCCTTCTTGATGATAATTACCACAAGGTTAACCCATTTAGATTCATCAATGGGTGAGATAACCCCAACGTGTAACATGCTATGAATCTCTTCTTTAACAGTATGCGTAAATTAGGATTCATTTGATATGGTCATTTTTGGATTGGGTGAGCACCCTAAACCAATTTAATGTGCATTTTGCCTAATTTCAGATTCACTCCTTTCATCTCTATGTACTTGCATGGGAAAAATGTTTGTATACTATTGTATAAGTTTAAATATTTTGGCTAATTTTGCTTCAAACCAATAATTTCATACAATGGCCATCTTGGGTGAGTCTTCTATACCAATATTGTACTAAATAATTTGGAGTGGTGTGGAATATAGTTTCTACTCAGATTGCATATTATATCTCACCTTACATGCCTCATATTCTATATGCAAGTTTAAGTGGTCAAATGGTAGTTCCAGTGGATTGGTGCTATTATCCTCATCAACTTGACATACAACCTTTTGCTTACCCTTCTAGATATGTTCCCTATGGTCATATTTGGATTGTGATTCAGGTTTCAACTGAGTCCTGATAGGAGTATCAGGTTAAATGGAAGATGGCTAAATCATCTTTAGTTTCACCAACCATGCATGGTGTATGCAATCAAATTTGCATCATGTCTATAAATCAATCCTAAGTCAGAGAAGATAAATTATACTTACACTTCTGATTAGGGATACATTACATATTCAAGAATATGACCAATATGAGGTTTTGCTAGACCTAATTAAGGGATATCTTAACATAATAAACAATGTTAGGGAGTGTTCTAAAGTCTCCACTCAAAAAAAAATCATGCAATAACCCTAATTAATCCCTATGTTTTCATATCTGACTAAAATAATAAGTAAAGTAAGGAAATCTAATCTAGTGCTCACCAAAGCTTATGGCACAAAGTGGGGTTAATAAAAAACAAAAGTAAACATGCATAAGAGAGATATAATCACGTTAATGTATATGTAATCCTAATGCATGGAAGATACATACAAATGCATATCTTTCTACTCTTACAAAGTAAGAACAAAGTTAAGAATACTTACATTTGAAGATGAACCCACTAAGCCTCAACCTATCCATTGGCCAAGGTGATTTACAAGAGGATATTTTAGGATATTAAGATGACAAGGACAAATCAACTCTAGGCTACACAACCTGTCAATGCATCCAAAAAACTTCTCCACAAGACAAGATTTGTATCTCCAAAGAAAGTATCAAAACCTAAGCTTGCTCCTCAAGTAGAATGGTGGATAAGCAGATGTGTAATAACTCTTAATTATTCTTCTATTCTATAAATAATGGCAAAATGATCTTGTATATATAGGTAGATTTAACCCTATGTCCTAAAAGTTTCGACCGACAAGGTCGACGCAGTCATCCTAGTACTGTTGTGGACAAAAATTCACTAGTTCATGAGCTAGGTTGACCAAGAGCTGACCTAGTCCCTAAATGAATTTTACCCAAAATAGTATAGGGTTAACCCAATCAACCTAGTAGAGTGAATAATCAAAAGGGCATTAAGGTTAGGAAAAGGGGGACAAAAGGTAGGAAATTACTAAGGAGTGTGCAATAGAAAAGAAAAAGCTTAGGGATATGATTTTCAAGAGACAAGTGTGTCGATAATAATTGGCAAAAGGGACAACAATCTTATAAAGCACCAATGGTTTTCCCACCCCTTTCTCGGTGTACCCCTTAAGGCATACACTCAAATAAATTGAGACTTAATAGGTTTTTGCAAGATAAAGAGCATTAGTAAATGATAAAAGTTTGAAAATATTATGTGTATACACATGGTTAATAGTTTGTCTTCAATTGGTGCCTAATCACCTACTACTACTTGATGGATCACTTGCAAAGATAAATTTAGATTTGATCAGGGTGAATAATATGTAAAGGTGGTGAGCAAACCATGTTTGATGCATTTCTAGGTATTTGCATCTTGCACATTTATTGATGAATATGCCATGATTTATCCCAAGCATGTAAAGTGCTATAAAATGTATGTATGCATAAGGATTTTGGTAAAAATGTCCCATCAACATTCTGAAGATCCTCACAAGTGGCAAGATGGTCATTCAAGGACATAATACCATTATAATTGAGTCTTGCATGAACATGATTTCCATGGTGAAATGATGATGTATCTGGCACATACTTGTTCCCATGTCAACAAATTACATTGATGATTACCCCACCAATGAGTAGTTGTGCCTTGAATTACAACATGGAGTGTATGCATATAATTATCTTAAAAAGTATAGTAATCCTTTAATTGTTATAAATACTCGTGAACCTTGATTTGGCCATGAAACCTAGTGCTCAATCTAATTGAAAAGGTGGTGCATTCATTAAGCATCCACCAATGAGTTGAACATACTTATAACGCTTATTCAACTTATGTGGAGCATTTATGTATCGACTAATTACAATACAAACTCATCCCATTAGGTCACATTCTTTGTGTGTCTAATGGTCACAAACAATTCTGGTGGTATCAAAGATGGATTGCATGTCTCCCTATTGAAGCATACCATTAAGAGTAGGATATAAATGTTCATTTCCTTATGTTGTGATGTTATAAATGTGATTTAGGTCCTCATCAACATCAACTACTTTTACAAAGGGGGGCCTTGTTTAGTATTAAGAGGAATAACCATGCACTAGGTGTTGTTCTCAAAGCTAATGTAGTGATTCTTGAAACACAAGTTAGCATTATTGGCATACTACCAGGGGTGACCCAATAAAT
This sequence comes from Torreya grandis, assembly GCA_037957365.1. Classification (NCBI taxonomy): domain Eukaryota; kingdom Viridiplantae; phylum Streptophyta; class Pinopsida; order Cupressales; family Taxaceae; genus Torreya; species Torreya grandis. The sequence continues at coordinate 21,384 of JARHVA010000905.1, read as the reverse complement.
CTAGAAATTTATTTTCTGTAGCAAATTCAATTACTTCAAAATTACCTTTGAGCAGGACACCCAAGATGTTGACGGTGGCATTCTTAAGAATGCTTATAGGCACTAATAGAGTCTTATTGACCATGAATAGAATGTGCATGGAAGGTTGCAGAGTGGGACTTCCCATATTCCTCCAAGCATCATTCATGAGAACATTGACTTCTACGTTAGAGTCCACCAATATATCTCATATCATCTAGCTATCAGTAAATGCATTCATAATGACCTCTTTGTTACATTCAAGACTAGTTTGGACATGAGTTTCTTGTCATCATGCATGATTAAAACAACAATCCATTAAAGTCTTGATCATTTGTTGTCATAGCCAATTTTTAAAGAGTGTGAAAATGTTCTCACTAAGAAGAAACTTGCAGAGCTCTCAAAAATCATCCTAATCTGAGTCAGTTAAGATAGTTTCTCTTTACATCTCAACATGCATGGTAACATACTTCTCCTTTAAAAACTCAATTGTGCCTTGTAGTTCACATAACAATGCCATAATATCATGGAACACTTCTTTTTAATTTTGAGAATCAGGGTAGGGTTAAGCATGTGGTTCTTCACATTGAATCTTATCGACAGGTGGAATTGAAAATGGTTGGGAATGAGCACCACTTCATGTCATAATATTTAGTTTAGGTCCCATTGGTGGGGTGGTAGGGTATTATCTCCACTAAGAACTTAGATTTTTGGCAACATGAATCATTCTAGCTCCATTCTCATTACACTCTTTGGTGATAGTCACATATAAGTCGAGAAAATTCTTTTAGATGATGTTCATTCTTATTAAATTCACAAGTTAGGTAAATGAGGCAATCATGTTGATAGTGGTTTGGAGATCCATACTTGTAACAAGTCCTAGGTGGAAAATGACCATCCCCTCGTCAATTTTCATGTCCTTAACCTTGAAAATATTGACCTTTACTAGATTCTTGATTATTATCAACATAAGTTTGGTGAGTCTCTCTTGTGCATGCTTCATGGAACTCATTCATGATTCAACAATCATTTGTATAATGCATTTACTCATCACATATTTTACACTATAGTGACACTTTAGCCTGGGTAGCACACTGGAGCAAGAGACAACTCCTTACATCATGATCATGTTGGTAGATCTCATAAGACTATTTTATTACGATGTGAACATTACTCTAGGGGAAGCTATTCATGTTATGGCCCTCTACTTTGTAGTTAACACACTGTATGCCATTGCATGTGTCATGAGGATTATTGGTCATTAGCTTCTCCATTCGAGAGGCTATAACAACAATTTATGCCTCCATAAAGGGGCTAATCCTTGTATCTATACTTCCCACAGCTTTGGCTAGCTTCAAATGCCTTTCATGGGTCATTAAAGGCTCTTTCAGATATAGCTTGATGAAATAGAAGTAATAAACCTACCATAAACCATTAAACATGTTGTATTGGGTTAATCTCAAATGATAGTTTTAAAAGAATCATTTTGAAACGTGCATCATATTCATGCACACTCTCAATGAGCTCTTGTTTTATTTCCTTTAAGGTAGCGATGTTTTGCTATTTAAACTTAGGAATGTCAAACTCTTGAAAGAAAGCAATTTGTAATATTTCATAGCTCAAAACTACTTGTTGAGGATCAAATTTATGGTACCATTTATGTACACAATCCAATAAAGTAGTGAAAAATTGAGTATCCTTTCATTCTAAAGAAGTGATACCCCACACTTGCCAAATGAGTTCATGCTTATGAACATGTTCCATCATATTTTTGACACCTCAATATTCAGGGAGATGAAGCATTATATTGTAGTACACCAAAGGTACACTTGGTGGTTGTAGTGCATCTTATGGTGGTGTTCTTCTAGTTACTCTTGAACCATATAGTCGAGGTTTGATAATGCCTCCAACATTGTTGTTTGATCCTTCCATAATAGAACCATTGCTAGTACTTCTTCATACACCTATAATAATAAATGCACCAAAAATAGTGGGCATTGCGGAAGGTTTATTTGATATGGTTGGGCCTATAGTTTGTCGATTATTTAGATTAAGTCCACTTGACATTCCAAGTTGAGCCATATGTCATACTTGTAATGGAAAATTAAATGTTAAAGGTAAATTATTATGCTGAACTTGTACTCCTAAAGGTTCCTCTACTGGCTTTGATTTAGATTCTTTATATTACACACTATTAGTATCCCATTTTATCACAATTTTTTTGTCAAACTCAAATGCATGAGCATGTACTGTAGAGGGGTAATTGGGTCTATCTAAATTGGGTTTTGCTATTAGTGCCTATCCTACTTCTTTCATGCATACCAACACTATTAAAGGGCATGAAATTTTGGTTAGGGTGTACTCATTATGCATTTTCATTCTCCTATGAATTCCCACAACACTTCTAGTATCCTCCCATTGACCCCCTGGATCATAGCCTCTCATAGCCCTGTGCCTTATCTCATCAGACTTTTGTTTGTGTAGTTCCTATTACCTGACTTCCATGCTAAACTCCTAATATCATGCTAATGCATACCCCTCCATTTCCCCACCAATCACATTGCTCATGAGCAAGAGATTTTAACCATCTGAATAAAATTTCTCAAGTCCATAATTAACCATAAGCTTTTTAATATCTAAAGGGAATTGTTTGATATACCTTCCATACAACTCTCTTATGAAGTTTAATTGTGCTTCTTATAGGCAAGAATATGTAGAGATTGCATATTAAAGAATATAACTTTTAATTTTTCCTTTCCACTAACATATACCACATGTGTCTAAGTAGTTTCCAACTTAGCCAAGGCCGTCTGATGCTCTACCGACCAAGAAGCCTTCCGCCCATAATTTTTTGAATGGGTTTGTGCATACATCGAAAGCCAAGCATATAAGTGCAGTGGGTAATTATATAAAGAATACTTCATAAATAGAATCATATAGATATTATTATAGACATGTATGTGCAAAAATTTATGGTTGAAGGTATTGGAGTGTAAATTTTTCTTCTATTGTACCAATTCAATGCTCGATATTCTCCAAAGAAAGGTACTCAACCATTTTCCTACCATTATGCTAAAAAGTGCAATGGGTCTTGGAAATGGAACCAAAATGTTGGGGTATTTTCATTTAGTTTAACATGACTTATCCTAGCTGTGTGCCTAAAAAGAATAATAAGTCCAATGAGCTAGTGTGCTAGCATATCACACGAGAAATGATCTTGTGCACTCACCCAAACCACGAAATTTAATACCAATTGCCATCAGCTCTTTCACATGATGGTATATGTAGTGAGATCATTATATTAGGGTGATTGGACAGGCACATAGTTCTAACCATAAACATCATAATATAACTAATCCTACAATTTACTCATTCCATAATTTGGCTATTCATCACAGAAAAATATAGGCACAAATTGAGAAAAAGAGTAGTGGTACCATTGTTTCCATAACAAGATTATAAAAGGTATCTCAATCAACACAAGTATTTTATTCCATCATATATCAAGGATGGTGCATATATCAAGGATGGTGCATATATATATATATATATATATATATATATATATATATATATATATATATATATATATATATATGCACCATCCTTGATATATGATGGATTAGAATACTTGTGTTGATTGAGATACCTTTATAATCTTGTTATGTAAAAAAAAAAAAAAAAAAAAAAAATATATATATATATATATATATATATGTATGTATAAATATAATACATACATATATATATATATATATATATATATATATATATATATATGTATATACATATACATATATATATATATATATGTATATACATATACATATATACATACACACACACACATATACATACATACATACATACATACATACATACATACATACATACATACATACATATACATATATATATATATATATATATATATATATATATATATATATATATATATATTTTGCAATACACATTAGGGTCACAATTAAGCTCAATATTACAATTACAAGGTTACCATTATAACAACCACCCTTCTAAGTAAAACTAGGGGGTATTTATAGATGGTTCTACCTCAAACATTTTGTTATAGTATTAATGTCAATAATGATGAATTATCAATGACCATTTATAACAATGACTCATGAGAATCCATTACAATGACTTCCTATTGATTTGGGCCTAACTGCCTCTATATATCCTCTCTATGTTAGATACTTGATGTTATGATCTTATATTCTCATGGGCTAGTGCTAGATCGTGCTTGAATATTCTCCTCCAATGTTCACATGAACTATTTTCTAACCATTTCTACCTTTTATGACCTTGTCCAAATCATACACTAATTACTTGATTCTTGTGCCCTTGGTTCTTTTGTGTTTTATGTATCCTTGTTTCTTGCAACTTGCTTCTCCTACACCAAGGCCTTTCACACCTTGTCTCTCCCACACCGTCTTTAAAAAAGTACTTAGAATAAATCAATATAAATTTTGGGGTCCAACATTTATATATTTATATTTATTATTAATATATTCTATTATATAATATATTATTATTTTATATATAATTATAAATCAAACTATTATTAATCTTGTAATACAAATTACACTTAAAATTTTAATATTTTTTTAATCATTTATTAAATATAAAATAATTGATGGTAGTCAATGGCCAAGGAGCCAAGTGTTAAGGGGCATTCATTGTTAGTTCCCAACTAATTGATAGTTGCACCTTTCCATCAAGTTATATTATAGGTGGACGTTAGAATAATAAGATGTTTTATGCATTGGAGATATAACATAGGGGCTTTGTTAGAACATGGTTTAGCTATCTGTTATAGTGTAGAATTGCACCCTTTGTGAGAGAGTTTTGCAGGATCTCTCACTCTTAGATATAAGCATTGGGACAACCTCAGGCTGTGGGTATCCTATAGTGAGGTTAAACCTCTAGGTTTTTTAATGAGGCTATCTCCTCAGATGCTTCACTTTGGCTTGTTTCCCACACTAAAGTCTATTGTTGACTAAGGAAAAGGGAGAGAAAAACATCATGAAAGGGAAATATAAGCTAAGTATGGTGATGCACCAAATAGAGAGTGATCCACATAATCATGAAATAAACACTAATTCAACATAAGATAATTATTGCTCACACAACCTGACAACTAGTTAATTTGCATACGTGTTTCATAAACTAGGCTCACTAAACCATACATGAAGTAAAGAGGAATTTAAAAATACACACCAAGCATCCATTAATGGTGGAAAGAGCTCATGTTCAGACCTAAAAATAACTTTAAAACACTTAAAAATAGGCAAGAAAGAAGGACAATAGACATAAAAGAACACTTCTTCACAAGGCCATCATGCACAAGCTTGCTAAACATAATTTTCAGGCAAGGGATAGGTAAAAATTGATCTTTATTGCTTCAAAAGGTCTTTCTTAAAATTTTTGATAGGATTTCTCCTTGTCAAATAAGGATATATTTTTTATGGGGAAGCCAATAAATATATATGAAAAAAGGGAAGAAGAAAAGGAAAAGAGGCAAGCAAACAAAATTCAATAAATGAGATCCAACCACCCTCCATGAATTCTCACCCACATTTGGGTTAATTAGAACTAATCCTTCTTCAACAAATTAACCACCATTAGCTCCAATAGTATTCAATCCCTCTCATTGGTTGAGAGACACACTAGAAGACAAGAACTTGTTGAAGATGATGATGTCATGATCCACTAAAAAGGAAAAGTCTAAGAATGCCTTTAATGTTTAAACTACATTTGATAGGACCTAGGTTCCACAAAGCTCTGAGAACCTCCAACCTCACTCTGATACCAACTATCAGGAACCTAGAACATAAATGCTCTGATACTAACTTGTCAGGATCTAGGAAGCACAATTGATTACCAAGTAACTAAATATGCAAAATTACCCAGAAGCAATAAGTAACTAAAATCAGAAACAACACAGAATATGAGAGACAATACCCAATTGTATTAATACCCTTCCAGAAGGAAATAAAACAAAGAAAATGCCATAGTCTTCTTCCTTACACACCTCTAGGGCTCCCACACCTCTAGGGTATAAACGATAAATCTCTTCAAGAGCTCACTCTCTCTCTTACAGTCCCAACACACAACTCAAACACAGAGTTGGTGTTCACTTCCAACCAGTCAGTATCACTACTGCCAGTACCACCAGTCAGTATCACTACTGCCAGTACACAAGTACTCCATGCACTCTAAATCTGAGTATACACACATACTCCAAGTACTCAACGTACTCCAAGTAGATCTCACCTGATCTTGCTACCTGTTGTGTTGCTGACCTCCCTGATCTTGCACACCTACAAATCGACTTGGTTCTGCGCACTTGCAAACCTAGATCTCGCACACACACACCTACAAATCAATGATCTTACTTACCACATGTAGATCTCCAAATGTGGCCTTACACACCTGTTGACCAAGATCGTACACACATGAAGAACCCTTTTGATTCTCCAAACTAGCACCCCTATGGATCTCTACCAAAACTTACACAACCTGTAGCTCTACCTGATCATACACACTCGACACCCCTGTGGAACTAGGAGGAACACACCTTGCTCTCTTCCCTCTGAAGGAGCTAACCTTGCTCTTATTCAACTAGCACAAATTACAATACAACCCATGATTCTATTATATAGATCTCATGCAAATAATAATTAGACATCCAATTACAATAATTAGATCTGTAGCTCAAGACTAAAAATAGCCTTGTAACATGCAAACATCCAGTTCGTTAACTAACTATTTGTGAACAAGCAGATCTGGAACTGCACAGGCAACTGACGTCAGCCAGGTGTAGACAAGAAGCTATCGACATTGGTCAGGGATCGGCTAACGTCGGTCATCTCCAGGCAGACAAGGACTGACGTCGATCACCTGTGCAGTTCTAGAACTTCTTGTTCACGAATAGTTAGTTAATGAACTAGTTGTTTGCATGTTGCAAGGCTATTTTTAGTCTTGAGCTATGGATCTAATTATTGTAATTGGATGTCTAATTATTGTTTGCATGAGATCTATATAATAGACTCATGGGCTGTATTGTAATTTGTGCTAGTTGAGTAAGAGCAAGGTTAGCTCATTCAGAAGGAAGAGAGCAAGGTGTGTTCCTCCTAGTTCCATAGGGGTGCCGAGTGTGTATGATCAGGTAGAGCTGTAGGTTGTGCAAGTTCTGGTAGAGATCCACAGGGGTGCTAGTTTGGAGAATCAGAAGGGTTCTTCATGTGTGTAGGATCTTGGTCGGCAGGTGTGCAAGGCCACATTTGGAGATCTACATGTGGTAAGTAAGATCATTGATTTGCAGGTGTGTGTGTGTGTGTGTGCGAGATCTAGGTTTGTAGGTGTGTAGAACCAGGTTGATTTGTAGGTGTGCAAGATCAGGGAGGTCAGCAACACAACAAGTAACAAGATCAGGTGAGATCTACTTGGAGTACATTGAGTACTTGGAGTATGTGTGTATACTTGGATTTAGAGTGTGTGGAGTACTTGTGTATTGGCAGTAGTGATACTGACTGGTGGTACTGGTAGTAGTGATACTGACTGGTTGGAGGTGAACACCAACTCTATGTTTGAGTTATGTGTTGGGACCGTAAGAGAGAGAGTGAGATCTTGAAGAGATTTACTGTTTATACCCTAGAGGTGTGTAAGGAAGAAGACTGTGGCATTTTATTTGTTGTATTTCCTTCTGGAAGAGTATTAATACAATTGGGTATTGTCTCTCATATTTTTGTTTCTGATTCTAGTTACTTATTGCTTTTGGGTAATTTTGCATATTTAGTTGCTTGGTAATCAATTGTGCTTCCTAGATCCTGACAAGTTGGTATCAGAGCATTTATGTTCTAGGTTCTCGACAGTTGGTATCAGAGCGAGGTTGGAGGTTCTCAGAGCTTTGTGGAACCTAGGTCCTATCAATTGGTATCAGAGCATTTATGTTCTAGGTTCCTGATGACATTTTATAATCACTTGATCTTCATCTTTCACTTCCACACCATCCTTCACTTGTCTTACACGTATAAGGACAAAATCCCCATAACTTTGAATCTAGACTAAGTCATGTTGCCTCTGAATTGAGTGGCTATTTATTAGAGATGATGGCCATGTCGAAGGATGAGAGGCTCTCCATTAATTGTATACACCAGCTCTTGCTTTGAAACCTGGGCCAAATATTTTCTATAGATGGAAATCTAATCAAAGGACATTGGTTTTTTTGTGTCCATTTATGTCAATACAAGTCTATAGATTGCAGAGCTTCTTTTGATCTTTTTAAATGCCAATGGCTACTTACAAGGGTTCAAATTTTGATGTTTATGGGCCTATCATCAATTCCTTTAGATAACTTGTTTTGACTATTTTCTTAGATAATTCCTTTGAAATAATTTCTTTGAGCTATTGCTTGGAGTAATTTTCTAAAAAATCCTTTGACTTTTTGAAAGAGACCTTCCCGAAAGGAACATACACTTAGAAAAATTTGAAAATTACATTTCCAAAAATTTGAAGATGACCACTTCTTTTGAAAATTCCTTTCAGAAAAGTGAAAAATGGCCTTTCAAAAAAATTCAAGTGCCCTTTTCCTTTATGAAAAAATACCTTTTGGAAGAGTTGTGATATACCACTCCTCAAGAAAAAGAACCTTAGACTTGTGAAAATGAATTTTTTTGAAGGGTAACTACCCTTCAAGAATCTTTGGAATGGTCTTTCCGAAGGGAAAGTACCCTTCAACAAACTTGAAAATGAACCTTTTCCAAAGGATATGCACCCTTCAGATTTTTTGAAGTGAACCTTTTGCCTTTTTAAAAATGATTTCTTCCCAAAAATGTCCCTTTGAAAAAGTTGTAAAGGACCATTTCCTTTCACAAGTTCCCTTCAAAATCTCTTGAAAAGGACCACTTCCTTGAGAAATGAACCTTTAGAGAAAGTTATATAGAGCATTTTTCTTGAAAAAGATCCTTCAGAAAACTTTGCTTGGACACTTCTCCAAATAAAACAAGCTTTCAAAAATTTTCTTTTGGATAAAAGGCTGAAAGAATTTTGACACTAAAATTTCAAAAAATGTAAGTAAAGACTTAGCTAAAAATGAGATTTTGCACTTAGCTTCTACTTGATCGGGTTCTCCACACTTGCTTACTTTGGACTTGCGATTTCTTGTAAATGATTTGAGAAACATAAAGTCTCCCTCCTAAGAAAACCTAAAGTCATTGATTAGGGCAAACCTAAAGTCCCTTTTCTTGTTTCTTTGAACTTCTCTGGGCAACATAAAAAAAAACCTTCAAGGCAAAATTATCATGAAGTGCAAAGTTTCAAATGGTAAGGGTGGCATTTTTGGTTTATGGGGTCAAAAACTACCAACATTTTTGGTGACTCATAGGGAAGCATGCCTGCTATGCTTGAAGAACCCAACTCATTACTTCATTTGATCCATTGGCCATGGAGTTATTACTTTCTTTGACAAGGGTGGCTCTATCTGAAAACTGCCCTTAAAGCAATAATAACAACTAGAACAAATCAATACTGTGCTCAAGGCACTTAGGGAAGGGAAACACACAATTGAAAAGGATGTGCACAAGGCACTTAGAAGAAAATATGAAAAAGTATACAAAATATACAATGGATATAAACTCTTCTAATAACAAGGCTTTAGATGAATCCCATTGCCTGGGATGAGTAGTATCTCTCCATCTAATTGGCCCAACTAAAAATGATTATGTTGTTTGCATCTATGGATTAAATAAGGACCACCCTATAAGCTATCAAATTTGGTACAGTTTCCTGGCTTAGCCTTATTTGAATCCAACTTGAGGACTAGATCCCCTTACTTTAAGTCCCTTGCTATGGCTCTCTTGTCAAAGGCTTTCTTGACTTGAGCTTGATGTGATTCTAGTGATTTCATTGCAAGGTCTCCCATTTTTTCAAGCTCTATGAGTTCTATCAGTCTCACATTCATGGGATCATCTTCCTTTAACTCCAATTGATGGGATAGTTCTAATATAGGTATCTCTAGAGAAATGGGCAACTTGGACTCCCTCCCATATACTAAGACATACGGAGAATTGCCAATGGAAACTTTAGGAGTCACCCTATCAACCCACAAGGCTATCTTTAGTTTGGTGTGCCATGCCCTCTGATTCTCTTCCATAGTTCTCTTGATGATTCTTAGCAGATTATTATTTATGGACTCAACCTATCCATTTCTTTGAGGATAATAGTTGGAAGAGGTGCTGAGGTAGATGCCCATCTTGAGAGCCCATTGACTCATTTTTAGATTGAGGAATGCTAATGCATTATCAGAGATGATAGTGGATGGAACACCAAACCTGGTCACAATGCTATCATAAAAGTCTAGGATGACACCTTCATTAGTTTCTTTCAAAGTAATAGATTCCACCCACCTAGTGAAGTAGTCAGTTGCATTAAGCACCCATTTATGTCCTACACTTGATGGAGGGTTGATCATTCCTATGAAATCTAGTCCCCATTGTATGAAGGGTTATTCTACCTGAATTGGGTTGAGAAGAAGGTTGCTAATCTTTGCTTACCCATAAAGAAAGCACACTTTTGATACTTTCTTACCCATGCATAAGCATTTTTGAAGAGGTTGGGCCAGTAATAACTGGCCCTCATTATCTTTAATACTATGTTTCTAGGTGCAAAATGACCTCCTACAGGTCCATCATGGAATTACTCCAAAATCTTGGTCACTTGGTCATTATCTATGCACCTTAGGAGCACTCCATTGAGGTCCTTTCTAAATAAAACCCCATCAACCAATGCCTAAGGTATGGATTAAAGTCTAAAATACCTTCTTTTTTCCATATCCATACCTTGAGGCTACTCACATGCTATCAAGAAACATGTCATATCTTGGAGCCAACTAGTGTGAGGTGGAGGTACATCTATTTGTGGGTTATCTTGTGTTACCAAGATGACCTCTTTGTATTCATTAAGGTCATCAACCATATTCTCACACAAGCCTTTACCTCTTATTAGCTTAGTGACCTTGATCTCCATATCATACTCCTTGACCTTGGTAATCTAACAAGCTCTCGTTTCATTCAAGTATTTGTTAAGAAATAAGTCTCTCACTCTAGGATGAGACACCATAAGATAGATTTTACTATTGGAGAGCATTGGCCTAAACTTTTTAATTCTTCTTACTGCTATAAGGACTTAATTTTCTAAAAAAGTATACCTCACCTCATACCCCTCAAGCCCCTGACTAAAAAATGTTATTGGCTGCTCAAATATTTTACCATTCTTTTGCATCAGCATAGCTGATATATTATAAATATTGGCAAAATCATACAATATGAAATCCCTTGAGAAATTAGGATTCATGAGTGTGGGTGCTTTGGAAATGACTTACATGATAGCCTCAAATGCTAATTTACCTTTATTTGACCAAGTGAACACTTGGGTATTCTTTAGCATAGCAGTGATGGGCTTGACCAAGTTTTCAAAACTAGGTATAAACCTTCTCACAACTTTTATTTTCCCAAGGAAACTTTGGAGTCTCTTCTTATGCTTGGGTAAGGATAAAGCCAATATGACACTTATTCTATTAGGATCAATTATTAATCCTTATTTTGAGACAATATGACCCAAGAGTTTGCCCTCATGGACAACAAACAGACATTTCTTGGGATTCAAAGAGATCCCATACTCTTTACATTTATCAAAGATTAAAATCAAGTATTCTATGTGTTCATTGGCATCCTTGGAGAAAACTGTGATGTCATCCAAGTAGACTAACAACATTTGATTGAACAATCCTTAGAAGGCCATGTCTATTGATCTCTAAAACCCAACATTTGATAGGCCAAAATTCATTTTTTGATAAGCATATGTGCCCCATTTGGTGGTGAAGGCAGTCTTGTACTAATATTATTGATTTACTAATACTTGGTTATATCCTAAGTATCCATCTAAAAGAGAAAAATGTTCTGAACCTACAACTATTTAAATAATTTGCTCCATGCATGGCAGAGGGTAATGGTCCTTCAAGGAGACCTTGTTCAGATCTCTAAAGTCAACACACAACCTAATCTCCCCACTCTTCTTCCTTATAGGCTGCAAATTGGCTACCCATTATGAGTGTTTGATGGGAAAGATAATCTTGAATTCAATCAAATTAATTAGCTGTTTCCTCACAAGCTCTTCTATTTTGGGGTTTATGGGTCTTTGATTTTACCTCATAGGTTTAGAATTAGCCTCCAGCTCTATAGTATGCTAGGCTAACTTTGGATCAAAACCTTTCAAGTCACTGTATTCCCAAGTAAAGATGCCTATGTATTCTTGGTGGAGTGTTATGAAAACATGCCTCTCAACCATGCTACTTACCTTCTCAAACTTGAGAAGTTTGTCTTTGAAGATGAGGACTCTCTCATAGTTTTCTTCATTGGTTGACATTACGGCATTTTATTTTCTCATATGGTCTCCCTCATGGAAAAGGACCTCAAGTGTAACCAATCCTTTAGGAAGTTTTTTAAACCTTGGTTGAATAATTTGATCCTCATACTGATGTTGAAATTTACCTTGGTTCATTAAATAAATCTCTACTTCTTGCTGCAAAAAGTAAGCAATTTTTTTTTCATTTTCAAAAAATTTCCAATGGACTTCATTATCTGGCAATGATGACCTCACCAACACCTTGACATGTGGTTGAACCTTGGCCTCTTTTAGCTTACTTGGAATATCAAACTAGGCTCCCATAGTTGCCAAACTGTCAGCATGCTAATTCTGGTTACTTGTTGTAGCTTGGATGTTGAAGGCTTCAAAATATTCAATTAGGTCCCACACTCTATTTTTGTGAGATCTCATCAGAGGATTCTTTGTAATGTTCAAGCCTTTGACTTGGTTCACTATAAGCTCACTATCTCCATATGCTTGTAACATTTTGATTCCTCTTTTATTGGCCCATTGGAGATAACAGATCAAGCCTTCATATTTTATTGCATTAGAAGAGCAAATGAAATAGAACCTATAGGAAGAGAAATGCTTATTACCTAAAGGGGAAACCAATATTGCCCCTGTACCTACTCTATTTTTGCTCCTTAAACTATCATTTAACAACTTCCACATACTATTGAGGTTTTCTTTAGGTCTAATGAGGGAAGGCATGAGTTGATTTTCTTCATGTAACAAATAGACACCCATGTCTCTTTCTTTAACACCTTTCAAATGGTTGAGAAATTGATTATCCCCCCATAGCTCATCTAAGAACAAGTCTAGAATCTCCTTAGGATAAGTATTTAGTTCTTGATGAATTGTAAATTCATCCTCATCAAGGATAGTATAATTAATATTTATGATATCTGACTGATGAGGCTCAATGTGAAATTGTGCCATTGGCTCAGCCTTGATTGATACCTTAGTCCCATACTTCATTTTGAATGCCATGTATGACCAATCTGCTGAGAGATAACCTCCTATCTTTATTATGAATTCTCTAAAGAGGCATAACACAAAGCAAGGAGTTACATCAAGGATCAGCACATCTCGAATCACTGAGACACTAGGACAAACATGTAGGGTCATATTAAAATCCTTGATGATACCAGATGGCTTTATGGAAGAATTGTCAAGCTGTAGAACTCCCTTGGTATGTGGTTCATATTTGAGGTTCAGCTGATCAACTATAAACTTTGGCATTACTAAAGTGCTATCTCCACTATTTACCAAGAAATTATGTACCAAAGAATCACCAATGATTAATGAAATGTATATTGAAGGAGGTTTGACCACCTTACTTGATCCTTCTCCCAAAGGACCCTTGGCTACATAATTGAGGACCTTAGCTTCTTTACTTGGTTGTTTACCTACAATTATTGTAACACCTATCTTGGACAAACCTTCTTGAAGGATATCCACTTGACTAGGCATGGAAAGCATGTCCCATATTGGTACGCTCATGTTGGATTTATTCATTTGTTCAACAATGTTTATTAGTGTATTAATAATCTTTGCTTGTGCTTTAGGAGTCATTACTACTATTTTTTGAATCTGTGAGCTTTATGGAGGTGTCGAGACCTTTAAAGTGAGCAATATTATTAAGCTTAAACAATGAAAGAGTGGTGGTAGGAGGTTCCTTGAATGCTCCCTAGTTGTCACCTATATTCTTTCTTTTGATTCTTGTATTTGATGCCACTGGGACATGAGCTTGACTAGAGCTAGCCTACTGATTAGATGCATAGCACTCTTCTTACTCACTAAATACCATTGTAGCATCTAGCTAGTTTGGTACCTAATTTGATCCTTGTTCTTGTGGATATTGAACTAGCTTTGTCATCATGGGGATCTCCATGTTTTAAGCTATAAGAGCTTGATTGTATCCATAAACAACAACTTGCTGCCATTGCTCATTGAATGCTTGGTTAGAACCATTAGTTGGGATAATGGATTGCCCAAAATACTAATTCTAAGGCATTATCCCTTTAGCCTCTTGAGCCATATTGTTTTGAATAGGAACCAAGGAGTTAGAAGAGCTTGCAATATTTAGATTATAGTTGTTTTGTCTAACATAATTAGGCTACCCTTGTCCTTGACCTTATCCTTAGAAATTTCCTTTTTAGGGTAGCCTATTTGCTTGATAAGACTATTGTTGAGGCTAGTATGGAGATTAATAAGGTTTATTAAACTAAGTTTACCTTTTTACATTTACTACATCACTTATCAAGGATTGGAGCATGCTTTTAAGTTTTAGGTATTTATTTTTTCTCTTGGGAATCACTTGATCCACTAGTAAAGGCCTTTTCTTGATTAGGTGAAGGTATAAAAATAATTATTGGAGTTGGAAGAATAACATCAAGTGGGGGAAAAACTGTAGGAGGTGGTTTGATCTCAGGGAAAAGAGGTATTGGGGGTTGAGAAGTACACTTGTTGGCCTGAAATAGACAATTTTCAGCTTTGATAGCCACTTCATAAGCATATGGTAATATTTCTCCTCCCATGGATTGGATCATTACTGCTATGTCATTGTTTAGAGCCTTCAAATAGTATAAAAATGCAAAGTTAGGGGATGTTCTAAAAATGGTTGGAATTCTATCCCAAGATTTTTGGAATCTTAATGTTGAAGTCTTGCATAACTTCATGAGGAGCTCTCTTGATTGTGGTCAACTATTCTGCTAGTGACGAATGATCACTCTTGTCTACAAATCTCTTACATAAGGTTGTTACCAGTTGGTCCCATGATTGAATAGAGTTAGGAGATAAACCTCTATACCAATCTAAAGCCTTTCCCTTAAAGGATACAACCAATAGTTTGATAACTATATTACTATGATATTATGGATATTATAGAAATTGGCTATATCTGTGATATGTTTAGTAAGAGTTATGACTTGGTCTCCTATGAAATATGGGATGCTTTTGAGGGCTGTTACTGGCATATGATCATATTGTGTTAAATTCAAAGGACTTTGGCCATTGAAACCTTTAAAAAATCTTTGGGGAATCATGGTAGCAAGAGGTGCTAACAAGGATCTTATTGCATAGGTATACCTCATAACTGGTTTAGGAAACTAGTTTCCTATGTATGGATGAGTATAGGTGAACCTTAACCTTATTGCTGAGTTGAAAGGTAATTCAAAAAATTCAAAAGGAATACCTCTAGAAGTTGATCTTGTAGTCACCTTTAACATGAAACATAGATACTGTTGTGCCACTAGATTGTTGAGTATTCTTTAGAGTCACCAGATACTAAAAAATGAAAGCTACAATTGCTATAAATTGATCAAACCAACATTGAACTTGACTAATCTTCTTTGAAAGTCATCCCCCTGGGCATGCCAAAAACTATTGTAGCATAGAATTGAACCCTTTATGAGAGAGTTTCTCAAGATCTCTCATTCCTAGCTACAAGCATTGGGACAACCTCAGGCTATGGGTATCTTATAGTGAGGTTGAACCTCTAGGCTTTTTAAATGAGGCTAGATCCTCAGATGCGTCACTTTGGCTTGTTTCCCACACTAGAATCTACTGCTAAGGAAAAGGGAGAGAAAAATAACATGAAATGGAAATATAAGCTAAGGATGGTGATGCACCAAATAGAGAGTGATCCACATAAGCATGAAATAAACAATAATTTAGCATAGAATAATTCTTGCTCACACAACCTCACAACTAGTTAATTTGCATAAGTGTTTCATAAACTAGGCTCACTAAACCATACATGAAGCAAAGAGGAATTTTAAAATCCACAACAAGCATCCTTTAATAGAAGAAAGAGCTCAATTTCAGACCTAAAACTAACTTTAAAACACCTAAAAATAGGCAAGAAATAAGGACAATGGACATGGAAGAACACTTCTTCACAAGGCCATCATGCACAAGC
Source organism: Torreya grandis (assembly GCA_037957365.1). Lineage (NCBI taxonomy): Eukaryota > Viridiplantae > Streptophyta > Pinopsida > Cupressales > Taxaceae > Torreya > Torreya grandis. The sequence goes on along the minus strand of JARHVA010000905.1, from coordinate 5,000 downwards.
TTGCTAAACATAATTTTCAGGTAAGAGATAGGTAAAAATTGATCTTTATTGCTTCAAAAAGTATTTCTTAAATTTTTTGATAGGGTTTATCCTTGTCAAATGAGGATATCTTTTTTATGGGGAAGCCAAGGAGATACATGAAAAAAAGGGAAGAATAAAAAGAGAAGAGGCAAGTAAACAAAATTTAATAAATGAGATCCAACCACCCTCCATGAATTCTCACCCACATTTGGGTTAATTAGAACTAATCCTTCTTCAAAAAATTAGCCACCATTAGCTCTAATATTATTCAATCCCTCTCATTGGTTGAGACACACACTAGAAGACAAGAACTTGTTGAGAATGATGATGTCATGATCCACAAAAAAGGAAAAGTCCAGGAACGTCTTTAATGCTTAAGCTACCTTTTCTAATCCCCTGATCTTCATCTTTCACTTCCATGCCATCTTTCACTTGTCTTACATGTATAAGGACAAAATCCCAATAAATTTGAATCTAGACTAAGTCATGCTGCATATGAATTGAGCAACTATTTGTCAAAGATGATGGCCATGTCAAAGGATGAGAGCCTCTCCATTAATTGTATACACCAGCTCTTGCTTTGAAACCTAGGCCAAATTTTTCTATGGATGGAAAACTAATCTAAGGACATTGGTTTTCTTGTGTCCATTTATGTTGATAAAATTCTATAGATGGCATAGCTTCTTTTGATCTTTTTAAATGACAATGACTACTTGCAGGGGTTCAGATTTTGACGTTTATGGGCCCATCATTAATTCTTTTGGACAACTTGTTTCGGCCATTTTCTCAGATAATTCCTTTGGGCTATTGATTTGAGTAATTTTCTAAAAAATCCTTTGTATTTTTGAAAGAGACTTTCCCAAAAGGAACATACCCTTTGAGAAAGTTGAAAAGTACCTTTTAGAAAATTTGAAGAGGACCACTTCTTTTGAAAATGCCTTTCGAAAAAGTGAAAAATGGCCTTTCAAAAAAGTTCAAGTGCCCTATTCCTTTGTGAAAAAATACCTTTCAGAAGAGTTGTGATGATTCGCTCCTTGAGAAAGAGACCCTTCAACTTATGTAAATGAACTTTTTCGAAGGGTAACTACCCTTCGAGAATCTTTGGAATGGTCTTTCCAAAGGGAAAGTACCCTTCGGTAAACTTGATAATGAACCTTTTTCGAAGGATATGCACCCTTGAGATTTTTTGAAGTGAACCTTTTGCCTTCTTGAAAATGACTTTCTTCCCAAAAATGTTCTTTTAGAAAAATTTTAAAGGACCATTTCATTTCACAAGTACCCTTTGGAATCTCTTGAAAAGGACCACTTTCCTGAGAAATGAACCTTTCGAGAAAGTTGTATAGATCATTTTTCTTGAAAAAGACCCTTTAGAAAACTTTACTTGGACACTCCTCCGAAGAAAAAAATCTTTCAAAAATTTTATTTTGGACAAAAGTCTAAAATAATTCTAACACTAAAAGTCCAAAAAATGTAAATAAAAACTTATATGAAAATGAGATTTTACACTTAGCTTCTGCTTGATCAGGTTTTACACACTTGCTTATTTTGGACTTGTGACTTCTTACAACTGATTTGAGAAACGTAAATTCTCCCTCGTAAGAAAACCCAAAGTCATCAATTGGGGCAAACCCAAAGTCCCTTTTCTTACTTCTTTGAATTGCTCTGAGCAACATAAAAAAAAAAACCTTCAAGGCCAAAATTAGCATGAAGTGCAAAGTTTCAAATGGTAAGGGTGGCATTTTTAGCCTGTGGGGTCAAAAACTACCAATAGTATCTTTTATCACCAATGAAGAGCAATTAATTTGTAACATGGTTCATGTGGTTCAATTCAGACCCAAGAGAATGCAAGAGATTTGTAAAGCAATAAATTCTATATTTTAATAGACACATATGCAAAATATTGTAAACATGAGAAGTGTTTTGTCCCAATTGAATTTTAAATTTTTTAGGACTATGATCATTTATGAGAGATATTTTAGAGAGGAATCAGGGTTTTAGTAGATTTATCAACCCATTTGATTGAAGATTATTTTATGCTTCATGGAGTTATTGATATTGGGGATCATCTTCCCTAGTTGAAGTGGCTTGATTTACAAGTGTATGAGAAGGCATGGAGAAGGTAAAGGGTAGATTAAATTTGTATATGTAGAGAATAATAGATAAACACATGGAGAATGGATTAGATGAGGAGGAAAAGATGGAAGACTTTACTGATGTGTTGATCTCACAAGTAGATCAGAATGGTGAAGCAGTTCATGATAAATATGCCTTTATTAAGGTCATTACTATCATAAGTTGTTTTAGCTTTATGAAAATTTCTCATTTTTATCTAATAAATTATTGAGTAGATGGTGGATATGCTACTATTCTTATCTAGAGACTCATTACTTACTTTATTGAGGATTGTATGCATGAGCGAGAGGGATGACCAATTTGACAAGAATGGTTATTGCATGACTATGAATTTATTATTCTAGGCTATATTAAATGTTATAAATTTTTTATTGTATCTACAAAGAGACAATACATTTGGAAAATAAAAAACTTATTTTCTTTGATTATTATGAACGGTTGAACTCTGTGTTGATTCTTGAATCATTGATTGGGTTTTGTTGGCCTTTAAACCATCAACTTTGTTTCTATTATTCAAGTGTCAAGATCGATTTGGCACATATACTTTAGGAAATTAAAGTTCAATAGAGATCCTCTATTTCAAAATTTGTGGTTTCCATTGGCAACTCAGTGGCTAGTTTTGTGAGTAGAACCATTTTTACATGTTCATTATCTTAAACTAGTGGTTCGATTCATAATATTTGCATCAAATGGATTATGGGAATAGATAAATGACTAAGAACTTTCTGAGATCATACATAATAATTTACACATCATATTGTCAAGTCCTCTAAGCTTTAAATTTTAAAATGTTATAAAAGCTTGGTAGTGGTATATTTATTTTGCTTATTTTTTCTCTTAATGTCCTTGAGATAATTATAATTTCTAATTGGCATTTTTTGCAAGACATAGCCAAATGGTTGGTTAGAGATACTCTTTAGGTGGTTGTAAAAAAATGTGAAATGAAATATGTAGAGGTTCAGAGAGTGGAGAGAGGTTCAAGATGGAGTTATCATTACAATATTATTGTTTTCATCATTTATCTAGACCATGAAGCAATAAGCCAATAGTCAAACCCCCATTCACACTTAAATAAAAATAGATCACACTGCAACCCATCGCCAATAGATATCTATACATATGTGAGCTTATGCATAGAATACATTTTTTTAACAAAACAAGGCTTAATTGAGGCATATTCCCTTTGTGAGACAAATTATCTCAGTAAAACACCTCCGACACAAATATAAAGCTAAAAAATGTTTAATTACAATTTTTTTAAAAATAAAATCCAATTCCTTATGAAAATATACTTACCAAAACCAAGTATTTTTTAATTATAAGTAATAAGCAACCTTTGTTTACTTGATTATTTGAATGAAGCATAAGGTATGTAAACTAATACATGGTTTAGTTGAGTGGTAGTACGAGAATAATTTTACAAAAGAGTATCTTTTTTTATGAATAAAAATGAGTGGATGAGTATGTTGGACAAATTAACTTACATGAATATATAAATATTAGGAGGAAATCAAAGATTATGTTTGAGAAAAGTTTAGTCTAACCAAAGGAAGGAAACACCAATGATACTTGAAAAAAAATTAAGTTTACATATCAACGTTATTATAAAATTTATATAAATGAAAAATTAGATAGAATGTGAAAATGATTATAATTTGAGTAAGGGTTAGTTTACATTAACTCAAAATATGAAATTGGTGGATAAAAAATGTCTATTAAAATTTAATGGGAAGAGAGAGTATATTTATTTATGTTTCAAGAGTACTAAAGGTAAAAAGTCATTTCACTATAGATTGCTTCACTCTAGGGATATCTGAGACAAATATAATAATAAATTAAGAGCTAATTTAATTTATATTGACTTTCAAGAGGTTTTAGATACCTAATTTTGGTATAAGTCTTGTTCTTATAATGTTTGTAACATTTATTTATGCATATAGGTCATCACCTTAATTTAGGGGTTAATTGACGCTTAATTGTGTGTTTTCACCTCTCTATGTGATCATGTGGTCTTATCTATTATTTTATTTGTCATTTTATCCCTGTGCTCATGGGTTTGTTCCTATCTCATGTCTCTTTCCTCTATATCTCTTTCTTCTTAGGCAGACTCATAGGCTTTACAAATCTACCCTAGGTAGACTCGTACAACCTACAAGTTTACCCCTTTTGATTTCATGGGTCTGTCTACCCATTTTTACATATTCTCATTATTTGGATCCTTTTTTTTTGTATTTCCCTTTTCTTTTGTTGGATTTTACCCATTAATTAGTCTATGATTCAGTTTATGAGAAGCCTATATATACAAATGGTCTACGAGCATTCTAAAGGCAAGTATTACATTTACAATAGTAAAATTCATGTTTATTTAAAATCTAGGCACACCTACAAAGGATTTATTTATAATCTAAGGACCATGCATCACAACATTTCATCTTATACCATGATGAAGCCTAAGTGAAATCTCGTTGCATCTCCACCTAGGGAGAGGAAGTGGAAGCCCTTCCTCAAACACATCATCTACACATTGTATGAAGTACAGGTGGTTTGATTCTAGCATGATGGATATGTATCTGGAAAATCCTCTTTTGTGGTTACCTAACCCAACTATTTCTCTCTTTTATATCGACATTAGATTTGTCAAGCTAGGTTAAGGAAGGAGACAACAAAATTTGTAATATGTATGGTGAAATAATAAAACAAGCATACATGAAGGTGCAAAACAAAATAAAAAATAAACCCTAGTAAACATGGATCTTTAAAACTTATGAAAGTTATAGTGGATGGACATAAACATAATCAACACATGAATCTACCCAATGACAAGTTTTCTTAGGTCAAATTCATAA